>JAYKAV010003354.1:400135-502535 GCA_035582835.1 Phoebastria nigripes
TTGGCTCGGTTACGAGTAGAGGCTTCTTGACACCTAGACTGAGTCTTCCTGAGTGTTTACACAGCCGCAATTAGGAGCTGAAACTTGACATTGCCCAGAGGCCCTGCTTATGATGTGTGTAAACAATAATAAATCAAGTGCTGGTTTTATCCTGAAATACTGCCTCAATTAGCCACATGTCCCGGGTCTCCGTGGAGTAGTCGATAGCTTTTCCTCATTCCCACAACACCAGCTGTAYGGCCCAGAGTTCATCAGTTAACAATATAAGTACTTAACGCATCTGTGTGATACTTCTCCGTATAGCTTACCACTATCTTTTTTTATTATTTCTTAAATATTTTCTGTTGTCCTAAATGGGAACATATAATGTAATTTTAGAGACACAGTCACGTTTTGGGTTTTTTTTTTTTTTTTTCATCTGCTGCAGTTTGTGACACCTTTTTGTCAGTTACGTCTAAGTAAATGACTATTATGGTTTTGGGAGAGAGAATGAAGACTCTAGATCTGGTATGATACCCTTATAAGTGAATTTTTATGCCATGCAATGAATTACACTTTGGTTTTGGGKTTTTTTTGGTTTTTTTTTTTTTGGTCACATGCAGTTAAGAGCTGTCCAGGCAAGATTCATTTTTGTCCTTGCCCCTATTTGGAATATGATGTGTGCATTCCATTAAATGGATCACAGGAATAGGGAGCATGGACAATATGTTCTGGTCTGTGGATGTTGGAAAACACTTGAGCCAGCATCCTATGGAGGATAGCAGGAGGGTGTACATAATTTTCAGTGTATGCTAAATGTCTCATCTAATTGTTTTTTAAAAAAGCTCAGGGAGAATTCTTTCTTAGTCTTTACAAAAACATGCACATATAGTTAGTTCATAGTAATGTTAATAATTTTATTCTAGAGCATGCTCTGCACAAAGTTTCACCAGTGTAGATTGTTTGATTAGGGGAATTGTAACAACTATATCTTAAGAAATTTATGCACCTTGCTATTCTCCGTACTGTAAATACACTTACAGGTTGTTCCCTTTCCTCTATGGGATATAAACTATTTACGGTCTGCCTGTGCTATGGGGTTGTATATGTGTAGTTAAAGTGATACAGTTTCTGCAGCTGGGTAAGCGCTGAAGTCTTGTTTAAGAATGAGTCCTGGTTAGTCCTTGTTAGCTGCATGTACAAATTTTGTGGGTTCTACTGAACCAGGAAACAAACTGTTGTGATTGTACCAGAAATCCTTCTATGTATTTCCAGACCTTGTCATTGCTAGAGTATCAAGCAACAGCAAATGCATTTTGAGTGCATTTTCTAAACAGCTCTGTGAAATAGAATTGCAGAATTATCATTTTCTGAGTCTGTGTGTAGCCATATATAATCATTACATTTAAGTTTTCAAAAACTTGTGAGGGGAAAAAAACCCCAAAACATTTCACATTTATTCAGTCTGAAGAAACAGTTTCACACTTCTTGGTATGTCATTGTTTTTAATCTATCCAAAATAAGTAATTCTGATTTTTTTTTTTTTTTTTGCTATATATGTTCTCTCTTCAGTTTATTTTATGAAGTGTATAGTATATTTTTACTGTTGACTGTTACCGCTTTACATGTTTTCTTGTCATCTTATGATTAAAGTATCCACAGGAAAACTTCAGTGTAGGTTTCACTATGTTTTCTTAATGTAAGCTTCAGTTAAGTGGTGAAAGGCATAGCTCCATTTACTTCATTCGCAGGGTAAAGATAGGTAGTGTACAGGCTATTGCACTGCACTGAGACTTTGAAGACTGATACTGTTCATTCTCACTGATCTGAGTGATTCTGGGGCATGCATTTTTTTATCTGTGCCTGTGTATCCTTCTCTACATAAATTGAATACTAATACCTGTCTCATATCTGAAGTGGGTCTTATTATCATGTAGTTGAAGTGCTTTGCTGGACTGGAATTTATCTTGTTACCATTTCCTATGTGCTACTAGGAAAACTGAGAATTTTTCGTATTTTGTGTATGTTGTTGTTACGGCTGGTTGCAGTTTTATTTTGTATTTGGAAATTTCACTTTGGCATGTAAAAAGTTAGTCTAATATTAAGTAACTTACAGCCTTGATTTGTACTCTTTCTTAATCTAGATACAATTTTAAAGATTTGGATTATCTTTTGAATATAAAGATAACATTTTAAAACTAAGTCCTTGCACTCTTCCATTAGTGCAACTGAAAGGAGTTTAGAATGAATTAAATATATGTGTTTGTTCTAAATACTTCAGTCTTATAAAATGGACATATCTTGTAGAAGCTGTACTCTCTTGTTCAGAATTTTGCTTTCTGACTGTATTTTTCTCATACCTTTCCCTGTACTGTAAATGCAGTGCTGTAATAAAGTCATAATAATTCTGATTGCTACCACAGCAAGTTTAGGAGCAATTCAATTTCCTGGAAGAGAATAACTCTTTTGCTGTTATTAAGCCCGGTGCTAACGGCCAAAGGTGAATGATCCACAGAGCCACTACTGTGATAGTGGAACTGCTTGTTCTAATGGCTCTGTTAATGTCCTGAATGAAGAGAGATGTAGTCCAAATTGTATTTCAGAATATTATTTAGTGGTCTGGGAGCCAAATGTTACCTCTGCAGAACTGGCACACATGTGAAAGCTTACAATAAAGCTGATTAATATTTTTTTTTTGGTGTAAGWAAGACAATTATTTTTTTGTGTGTGAAATTTAAAATTCCACAAATGTTACTTCTCTCTGGCAGCAGCTGGTTGCTTCAGTCTCACTTGTTAAAAGAGTCTGTAGGTTTACAAATGATAAGTCTCGGGGGGGGTTATTTTACCACAGCTCAATGCTATACAAAATGTAAAACAACTTACTGCTCTTCTAAGCTAGAGGATTCCAAGAGCAAGGAAAAAAGCTGCTGATAGAGTTCTTTCCTTTGCTTACTTGCTGCCAGATGTTGCCGAAGTATTTTACCCAGACCATTATAGCTCTGCCTAAGATAATTGAATGCTGAAGTATTCACGTTTGTTAGCAGATTCTTCACTTTGTTCAATAAGATTGTTTCATGTCGTAACTGTAGAACACAGGTATCATCAAATGGAACTAGGAGTGGGGTAGAAAATTAAATGACGACACCAAGAATCTGGAAATACCAATCTTTGTTGTTAATGGAGCACTGGCATGCTTTTATGGAGTTGGTAAAGGGCAGTAACTTGGTTCCCCTGCCAGCAGTGTGGGGATACCAACTTGTGTATRTTACTGAAGGACAAAAAGGAGGTTGGTGTTAGAAGTGGAAATAAAACTTAGGTCTGCTTGTCATCACATGCTTGCTTGTCATCCTTCATATGAACACGCTTGTTTTTTTTTAATATAGCAACTACTCCTTTTTTTTCTACATATGTGTATAAAAGAGTTATTTGCTGTTAAACAGGAAGGCCATTTAAGTACTTAGTCAAAAGGTGATTTTTTGAAAATGGGTGCTAACTAACTGTGGTAATCGTGTACTGTCCCTTAACCTGCTATACCTATGGGTCTGTAACTGCCATCTTCTGCAGCTGACAGTAAACTCAGGCAAAAAAGTAGAATATGGTAGTTTACTGCTGGTATACTAAAAGAGGGATCAATTTTTTTTAAACCACCAAATTCCGATTTATATTTTATATGTGAGCTTTTGGAATTGCCTGTGTTTTTTCTTGAGGACAGAGGAAGCTAGGAAATGTGGCTATACTTCACATCCTGCTTAGCTTTTTTTCAAATTACATAGCAAATAAAACAAAGGGAAAAGGATATTATAATACTTACTACTGAAAAATAAAGTCCAAGTCTTTTATATTCAAAGGAAACAGAGGTGATTATGAAACAGAAATTGGAGCACTATACATGTTTAACACGCCTAGAGAATATGGGAATGAAAATGTGTGTGCTATGTTGTATGTTTTATAACTAAAGAACTTGAACTTCCAGGGCAGTTTATGATCACTTAATCTATATGTGTTCTAGCCCATTTGTGTGTGTTCTAGACCATGATAGTAGCAATGCCAGGAGTAAGGTTACCTGGTTATTTTTTTTATTTTGAGATGCTGTTTTCAGTAGCTTATTTCTTAGTCATACTGAAATTTGCCATGATGAGTATGTTTGAGCAGGGTTATTCCGGAAACTTTAAGCTAAAATGACTCAGCATTTTGAAAATGACTTTAAGAGAAAGYAAATATGTTACTTTAAAGGGGGGGAAAATGCTTGTTTGGCTTATTTAAGAGCTTATCGACACGTCAGTTCTGGAATTTAGCATTGCAGAGGAGAGACGGGAAGAGAGCATAAACATTCACACGGAGCATATGGCTGTTCCTCGAGAAACTTCAACAAATCATAAGCTCTTGAAAAACTGGTTCATGCATGTTACTCGGCAAATATTTATTAACTAAACTATCTGAATATTCCATGTAACACGGGTATCTTCCTGTCTGTTGGTCCTTGCATGTCACCTGACTGTGCAGTCATCATCTGGACCAGGTAGTTAAGCATGATGCATCCCACAGCAGTAGGTGATGGGTAAGTTTAATCCTAAATAATAATAATAATCCTAAATCCCCCAACCCCTGAATGCTTAGGCAGCAGTCGTACTCACRGAGGGATGAATACTGGTGTTCGGGGAGAGGTGGGGAACAGAGGTTGAAGCTTGGTGGAGATGTGGTAGGCCCAGGAACCTGAAAAGGATGGTACTAACAAAATTACAAATGGTCAGAAGCAGGAGGAACAAGAGACAGCAAGAGGTGAGAAAGAGGACAAGCTGTACGTTGGTGTGGAAGGGTAGTACAAGGCTGAAGAGCAGAAAGAACACGGGTAGGAAAGTAAGGAAGCATGAAGAGTGTTGGCAGCAGGAAGAGAAGAGGCTAGAATACAGCACATCTTCCTTGCAAAAACTAGTTGAACTGCTTGCTTCTGGTTCACCATTACTAAAGAGTTGTGGACAAAGTGGAGCAGGAAAGGAAGAATTTTTGTTTAATTACCATTTTGAAAAGAAAAGTAACAGTTCATTTTAGGGCCTACACTTAGCAGCAAAATGAAGTTGTTCATGTTCAACCAAATGTTGGAGTCAAAAGAGGGAAGATTCTGGAAAAGTTACTGACGATTGGAACCAGATTTGACAGTTGCAGGACTAGGATTTTGTGTCACTTTAGTTTATTCAGCTAGTCCAAGTTAAATCATGGTTCATTGACAGGCTTGTTATTTCTGAAATCATAAAGGACATAGAAATGAAATAACTGACAATGGAACATCTTAATTTTGATGAAGTGTTTAAATGCCAAAAATGCGTAGAGGGGATTTTCTTATGTACTCAACATCTTAAGTCCATTTTAAATGCAGTTATTAGTTAAATAAAACTTCTTCATCCTTTAAGTACTTCAGTAGCATTAGGGATTGTCTTTCATAGAAAGAATCATTAGAAACTTTTATGGTTTTATAATAAAAATGTTGGAAAACTTGCATTTGCTTACATAAACTGCTTGCTAACATTGTAAAGTATTCAATAGCAATAAAGGCATAGTGAGATTGGTGGTTATTCTGTGTCTTCTTTACGAAACCGCAAAGTATAAACACAAACAAGATTACTTTCAGTCATAGTTTATTGGGTGCTGATACAAATCATGATTAAAATAGGATTTCCATTGCTTTGGTTTAATTCGCCTGGAAGGATATGATAAAATGAGTGTCTCCAGTAGTAAGAGACCCACTACACACTTGCGTGGATATTCCAAAGGCTTCAATGGCAAAGGAATGGAATTGTGTCTTAGCACACATGCAAACCTGTTGTTTATCCACGTGGGGAATGCTGGGGAAATGTGGAGGGTGAAGTTCTGGTTTTTTGGTTTTGTTTGGGGTTTTTTTGTTGTTGTTTTTTGTTTGTTTGTTTAAATGAAATTGTGTTTGAAAAAGTAATTAAATATCATTAAGTAGGAAAATTGTACTAGAATCAGTTCCAGCTGTTGCTGATACACATCCTCTGGTATGTAAGGGTTTTTTGGTAGTGCTTCTAATGCTGTCCTTTTACCACGATGGCAGCAAGGCAGATACTGTAATATCTTCTTGATTTTGGGTCTAAAATGTTATGATGACAGCACATTGGGTAAATACTGAGGGGGAAAAAAGTACTTCTCTGTCCTGTGACAGGTAGATATGTGTGAGGAATCATGATGTGTATGCTAGGATTCACAAGCAAGAACTGTAAAAAGTCCTTCAGTCTGCAGTGTTAAGAATACAGAAGAAAAACCCTGAAGTAATCTTCATTTAGTATTTGAATATTGGGGATGAATGAGGGAGTGATGGGAAATATTGTTGCTCCCTCATACCCTAATCCCTCATGAGTCTTGGAGCAATTAAAGAAGGGAGGTTTCCTTTCCGCCAGGTTTTGTTTTCCTTTTACCAAAATTTCTGTTTAGTCCCCTTAATTCCTTACAGTTATTTTATAGGCCTAATAAAGCAGGGTCAAATTACAGTGTGAAATGGGTAGGAGAAACTGAGATGCTGCAGGAAGTTTCCTGAATTTGAGAATCTTTTAGTGGTTAGAAGAATGAGGTTTTAATTTTGCAGAAGGTAGGAGAGCAACCTGAGATTTCCTTCTGCAATGCCAAGAGCTACCTGGAGGCAGGATACCTAAGCATACTGAGGTGACATTATTTTATGACTAGATTGGATAGGATTTCTCATCTTCCTCTTGTTGTTAAGAAGTGCTATGGTAAATTGGCGATTACATGAACATGAACCATGATTATGCATGCTTCCCAAGAAATATGCTGGTGTAAACACAAAGGATGTATGCAGAATTAAGGAGTTGAAGGTCTTYAAAAGACACAGATGCCCTTAATTCTGTTTTTGTTGTTGTGCCTTGAGAAATTTGTGTTACCTTATGCATCCTTAATATCCATTTTATCAGTGTTACTGCATATGCAATTTTAGCTTGTAAAGTGGCACATTTTCTATACTACTTTTTTTCATATTTGCTACCTGCAAATAGGAGAATTTCCAGAATTCCTTTAAAATACCAAAAGCAGAGTTTACGCAAAGCGTGAATTGCTGAAGGAACACAAATCTTTTCATGAGATGGTTTGTTGTTTGCCATGCTGTGGGACATTGTGTGGTGATGCTTGGAAGATAGTCTGTGATATAAATACTTAGTATGGCTTGTTAAGTTCTGAAATGGGATGATATGAAAAGAGGATGCTATGAAAGATTAATGGGACAACAAAGCAGTATATATAGCGTTGGAGAGGTCTTGCTGAATAAAGTCAGTGTTACGTAGTATATATGTTCAAAATCCTACAGGCAAAGAAAGGTTGATGATAGCTTGTAGTGTAGCCTGTATTTCTGAAGAAATTTAACCTTAGTGATGGATTTTAATTTATTTTTAATTTTCAGTTTTTTAAAGTATAATATGCATTCAGTTTTTTAATGTAATCTCATATTCATCAAGATTAATATATAAATTACTTTATTGCACCACCAAACAATAAAGGGAGAAAAGTGACACGAAGTAAATCTCATTTTACTGCAGCTGAAAATTGGTTTTGTGGCTCTTTAGGGCTTGTCTCCCAGGGAAATTGACAGCATAGCTGTTGTGTAATAACTGTTTATCTGTATCTGTGTAGGGCAACTTCCTGAGGCTGGTATTATATTCCTGAACAGGAACATCATCTTTCTAAAAGTATAATATTCTAAATAATTACTATACTTTGTAAGTACATAAGATAGAGGAAATGGAAGCCACCTTGCTGCTGAATGAGGAGTACTTTCTCATTGAGCACAGTTTTAATGAAGTTGTATGCATCAACTTCATATTGATTTGTTTGTCTTAATTTTACTGAATGTCTCTTTGTAGGCAGGTTAGGGATAGGTAACCACTGCAGCAAAGGTGGAATGAATCCCTGATGGCATGTTGTCATATGTACTCTACATATTGCTTCATTACTATTATTTGAATCTAGAAAAATATGAATGTATCTTGATCTCAATGTCTGCTAATATTTTTATATGTGAATGTATACACAGGTCTTTGTTTCTTACTAGCTGACATGCAAAATGAGAGAACGACTGAACAGAGGGTTCTTCTACGCTTGAATGAACAAGGTCATATTTTACTTTGTAGTAAAAACTTCAATTGTGATACGCTTTTTAAGTGACAAAGCAAGTTGCCCTTGGTTTTGGTTTCATAGTTAAGTGTCTTCTTTATTATGATAACATGACTAAAGCTTGTCTGCAAGAGGAATAAAAGGAAAAAACGAATTGGCAATAGCAATTCCAAGTTTAGGCTCCACAGTGCCTTGGTATTGTCTCTGTCCTTTAACAGGTGTGTCGGCTCCCTGTTGTTGCCCCCACTGGGATATGCGAGAGGACATAACACACAAGCTCAGACCTCTCTTGTTTTCTTGTCTGATATGTTTTAGGGTAGACTCTAGTCTTAATTCCTGCCAAGTGCCTCTTTGCCTCTTGGAAGAAAGCAATATGACTGCAATGTCCTCTGGCTCCTTCTCAGCCAAACCTTTTCCTCTGCAGCGTCTTTCACCTGGGCCTGCATTTCTTCAGTACCTCTTTCTGCCCTTGATATCTCATACACTGTCTAGAAACTTGCCTATTTCCAGAGTTTCAGCGGAAGGCTTTGCAGGCAAGGRCTACTTTCTTCTTCAGACATGAAATATTTTTGAGTGACCAGATCTGGCAGCAGTGGCACAATTGGTTCTTTGCTGCAGTTCGTTCTGAATGAAGGGAGCAGGTTTTTCAGATTTGCAGTGGTGAAGTAGTCCTTTTGTATGTCTGAGCAGAGACAAGGAATAGATAATCCCAATTTATCTGGCAGTGAYCTACATTCAGAAGATGCTATGAATAGTGAGACGTTCTCTATTGGAAAATAGCCCAGTAAGTTGAGGTGGGTGAAAATGAGTACCAAAATTATAGAAGATAAATAGCGTGCGAAGAAGGGAATAAGAGGGTACACTGTCTTCTCAGAACAGAATTAAGAAGTTACAAAAATGAGAGAAGTCCAATCTTTGGGGACATAGGTCTTTGACAGTTTAAGAGAAAGTGGTAAGAACTTTTAATGTGTCATCTGCCCCTTGAGGCTTCAAGACCAGGTGTATCAATTTGGACTGAACCTCCTTCTGGCTCAGTATTTCATCTCTAACCAATGACTGAAGCATATACCGCCTTATAACTTCTCAGAGTATCTTCCCTGCTCTTTTAGAGCTAGGTTTCATGAACCAGAGATGGCATCTATATTGAGTGGCCCTTAGCATTTTGTTTTTCTCTGAACTTGTCTGGAAAACATTACTTCTACACTATGCATGGATAAATTTTGGTTCTCAAATCCAAATACCAACTTCATTTCACTATCAAAAATGTTGGAGTTACTCTCATTCCAGTTCTTAGGCAGCTGGCAAAACTGGGAACACAGGAACTTTGTCTATATGAGAAACGGAGATAATCTGATTCAAGATCTAAGCTGTGTGTTTTAGCCATCATATCATTTCAGATGGCCTTTGTGCAACATCAGTGTCTGGAACTTCCCCTGAGATAGTTTTGCAGGCTTTTTTTAATGCTTTTCAGCAGTTGTGTTTTCTAAATACATTTTCACAATCTTTGCTACTTTGCTTTCACAATCATTACTACTTTTTAAAAGTAGCTTTAATATATCAAACAGGTGCTATTAAATTAAATATAATTAAAGTAATTTTAAGTGGTAATGTTTTGAAAGTTTTTTTTTAAATCGCTGAATAATCCTGTAGCAGAACCTGTCTTCACAGAACACGTGATCCTAACAATGGCTCGCACCCCTCGCTATAGTTTGTTAGTTTTTATCATGTAGTAGATTACTTGATCATAGCCATCGTTAGAATACATTCCATGGTACAAAGCATGATTATGAAGGAGATTTAAGTTTAAAAAAAGTCTTTCACCTTTGTTGGTTTCATGCATAATTTTTACAGCACTGAGTTATTCCTATTTGCATTTCATAGTTTTATTTTTGGGATGTGTCTTGTCTAGTCTAAGCAGACAGACACTGAGAGAGTAAAATATAAAGGCTGAGCAGCAAGTGAGTTAGCAGTCCAAATGTAGCCTTCTGTTAGAGGTGTCAGCAAAGACGAAGATAAATACAGAGAATGAATGGAGTAAGATGAGGGAAAGTTCAAATAATAGCATGGGATAGTGGGTGTGATTAGAGATTATTAAAAATGCAAAAAAATTTTTGCAAAACATGCAAAAAAAATCCTGTCAGTTTATTTAAACTTGGGGAGGGAACCACATAATAAACCAAAATATTTTCTTTAATTGTATTGTCTCAGAAAGTATGTTCTTTGTTGTCTCCTTCTGAATATTCCTCTGTTGGTTTTTAGGTTTCTGTCCTCTACGTTGTACATCAGTGGGATTCACTCTGCTGGAACAAAATAATGTCTTCTTCAACCCACTGAAGGAAAGGGGTGAGCAGTTTCCTCACGGCCAATATTTTATCTCCTTTAGAAAGCAATGTGCCCTGGAAGCAAATATCATTACATATTTTGATGAAAAGTGAAGCCAGTTCTAGATGCTTTTAATGTGTCAAACAGGCTTGCTGTTTTGATTTTTGTTTCTTTTTAACTTTGTATGTGAATATAAGGATCTATGTTACAGAGCAAGTGCCAGGACTAAAGTTAAATAAGAATGAACAAATAGCCATGCTGAATCTGCCAATCGTCCATTTCTCTCTGAAGGACTTCAAAGGAACATGCATAGGGGAAAATTAGAAGGAACAATTACTTGTTAACAAGTCTGTTGGGTTGTTACTTCACAACCCTAAGACAGTTAGTGGTTGGTTTATACCCTGAAGCATAACTATTTATATCTCTTACAAACATCTGTTGTAGCTTGTRTATGTTAAAAATGATATTACTGAACTCCAACAGCTTATTTGCACCTTATGTTAACATTACTGGGTGGTCCCTTTGCTCTTAATTATGAAGGAGTAAGTAGAGCAAGTGAGGAGTGATGTATGTTAAGTGATCACTTTGTGTACACGCTCCAGCTTACCTTTAATCTCTTCTCTTAGATACTCCTTAACTTGCACAAAGTCTCCACATTTCTAATTATGATTACCCCTCTTAATTTACCTTCCTTTCTACTCTACGTTTTACCTTCATACTTATTTTTATTAAAGGCTTGAATTTTTTCCTTTCTCTTTGTTTTGCAGAACACAGTGCTTTTATGAATTCCCTTTTGCCACAGATATCAATGGAGTTTCTGATTGCAGTTCATGCATCAGCTTCCAGTTTACGTGACCTTAAACATTTCCTTGGGTTTTCCTCACAGTTTGTTTTCAAAATAAATAGAATGAGAGTTAGTTCTGTTCTGCATGAAGCAGACTGGCTGGCTCTCTCAGCCTCAGGTTATTTTTTTTTCCTTTGTAACTCTTTGAATATAACACAAATGCAGTTTTCCTTCTACTCTCGATTTCTTTACCAAAGAATAATTGGCATTTTTAAAGCTAAGTTGTCCAGAAGTCATGTGTTCTTAGGCCCACTTCAGATACCTTAGGCCATATAGTATTGGGTATGGCTGTGCTGGTTAAAGATGGTCCTGCTGTGAGTTGATAATCGCCTCACATGAGCCAGAAATTACCACACTAATAGGTCAGCCAAGAGCAGGGGTTGTATGAGTGCACAGCAATGTGCTTCAGACAAAGTCAGCTGGTTTACATCATAGCCACCTTTAACAGTGGGTTGAACTAGCCTAGCTGACTTTATGTAAAAACGATCAGAAGTCATTCACATGTTCTGTGGGCTCAGTGGTAGAGCTGTGGAAGTAATTAGCTCTGGCAGGGTGGCAGTGATAAACATCTGGGAGCGATACCAGCTTCGTCTAGCATCGTTGTTTGCAGAATGAACATCTGCTTAGGCTATGTATCTGCTAACTAGAACTGGATGCTGTATCCTAAATTAGGTTATAAAAGCCAAATGTGTAAATACCTTTTCAGTTATTTTTCTTAAAGTTTAACATAGTTTGTCTCTTACCACTACTGGGTAATGAGAAGATGTTTCTCTTTAGYGAACCATAGTAATTCCTCAGTTAATTGCCTCAATTTAAGTGTGTGATTAGCTCAATTTGTTCTTCTTGATTTGCAGTAGTTGTCTTCACTAAATCTCATCAGTTGCTATCTTGCCTAATAGCTTAATCTTCTTCTACTGTAATTATAAGTCAGAGGGGAAGCTCTTACGGGAAATAAAGGATATACCCATGCAGAATTTGTTCCAGCCGTTCCCCTGGGAGAGAGTAGGGCAAAAGTCCTTCTTGATGAAATAATCTATGGATCTGTGCACGTCTTTCTTCCTTTGTGTGGCCTGAGGGATTTCCAGATGTGGAATGTCTCTTCTTTATGGAAGTCTGGAAGGAAGGGTTGGTCCAGCTTGTCTGATTCTCCAGAAATTCTTGCCATGTCCTATTGTCTTCACCAGTTTACATGTGTTATCTTTGTTGCTTCCCTCTCCATGTTGTTCTTTGTGTCACTAATACGATCTCACATCCTTGCTTAAATCCAAGACATTCTTCCTCTTCTACGACTGTTTTACCTGTTATTTCCTCCTTTCTGTCTAAGAACTTCATCTTTCTCCCACAGCCAAACAATTTCTTTAACAGCATTTTGTGAGGAACTTCTTCAGTTTCTAAAACCATCGCTGAATAGTGTTTATTCTTTTTTTGCTGATCTGTTCAACTGTTCTACTTTTATTTTGAGGGTAGTTTGGTTTGTGCTTTGGATATCACAGTCAGAAATTAAACGTGTGCCTTTTGAGAAGGAAGAAAAGCAGCATTTTGTATGTGCCCTTTCACTCTATAAACAAAGACACTGATGCCCCGGTTGAAGCTACCATTTTTGAAAGAAAATAAATGTTTAAACATAAGGCAAATGCTTACAGGGCTGATGTTTTAGAATATCTCCCCTCAAAGTATTTTGAAAGATATCTCACTTTGTTACTGTGGCAAATGCTGATTTAACTTTAACATTAAATGATTCATAACTATTAAAAAAAATCTGAAGTACTTGTATCAGTGAGTGCATTTATGCTGTTCCCATTTTTTTGTTTTTGTTTTTTTTTTGTTTTGTTTTTGTTTGGGGGTTTTTTTTTTTATTAGTTTGGTGGAGGAATCAGTAATATTTTTGGAGTTTCAAAGAAAGAGATACTGATGTTCTATAAAGACAGATAGACAAACTAAAACCAGAAAATACTTTCATTAAAGCTATTAGAAAAACTCTAAATGCATTCTTTACTCTTTTCCTCTGTAAATTGTATTCTTAAGAAAAACATACTGTAGCATAGGAGTTCCCAAACTGTAGCATACTTTTTAGCTAGTATTCCACAAGCTACTTAAGATGATACGTGCATGTTGTCTACAGATAGAAACTTGTTCAGCCCTGCAAGCGCATGACCCAATGCCAGAGCCAAGATCTGCTCTGTCTGCTCGTATTTGTGGTTCCCAAGATGCTTTTGTGTGTGTAAAATGGCATAGACTCCCAAAGAGTAACAGCTCCATTTAAGCATGAGTGAGTGAAAGTCAATAACCTCGTTTGTAAAGGAAGTCATGCTTACATCATCCTGGTGAACTTCTCTGGTCTTTAAAGCTGGTTTGTTTTTGTTTTTTTTTTTTTTAAAAAAAAAAATTGCAGTAATGCTTAGGAATCACACTTTGAATAGAACTTGATGCACATTAAGGCTTGAGGTTTGTCCTGAGGAGTTAGGTTTGTCCCTGTGCCTGAAACTGTTAAGTAAACAAAGAAGGGAATCTTGAAATTTGTCCTGTGTTTCCTAAATGAAACATTTACTTGAGACTATTATAATCTGTAGGGGAAAATATCCAGAAATGTAAAAATGGCTCTTCAAAACGGTCACATATTGTAGTAGTATGCAATGGTGAAGGAAAGATTTAAAAATAGTTGAAAAATTTGTAGTGATTGAACACATTACAAAGAAAAAAGTTTTTGTTTCAGATCTTAAACTGGTGAAAATTCTAATACTTAGTTCTTCGATACTGACATGAGTGGAAGAGAGCAGAAAACCTGGAGTTAATACCTGGATGTAATCTTTTTCAAGACATGAGCTCTGTCTTCTTTTTTAATATGAATATTTTTTTATACTACCTAAACATTAGCACTCCTATGTGTCAAGGAAAATTGAGTTCTATGGTAATATTTAATGGTAAAAGCTTRATGAATTATGTGATTTCAGTTGTAATGGCTGCTAATCTGACAAGAAAATGGAATGTAAAATAGTAATTTGATGGATAAACTCTATCTGGTGGTGGTGCTATACTAATTTTTTTTTTTTTTTTTTTAATTACTGAACGTCTAACTTTAAAAAAATGTTTAACTGATACGGGCACCAAACTCCAGCTAATGCTTAGAGGGAATAACATACATAAATTTACTTGTGTTATAAATCCTATTAAAATTAATATTTCCCAAAGTATCAAATGTCTATGAAAATGAGACTTCTGAATTCCTAGCTCACTTTTGAAACTATATAATCACATAGACCCAGTTGTTTAAAAGTTGKTAGATATTGTTCCATTCTTTGTTGAGCCTTAAATGACTTGGATGGTAGATTCCTGATGTCAGAAGTGATTTGAGACTTCGGTTTCTAAAAGTAATTTCAGGCCCTAACTTCAGAATATGGGATTTGTACTCATAAGTAAATAGGGTATTCCTTAACACTTTTTACATTTGGTTCATTGGTTGTAGACTATTATTATTTCAGTTACAGTAATGCTCAATGTGTTGTTAGCCTTTTCAGAATGCAGAAACATAAATATTTGCTCGTTTCTTGATTTCATGTATTACCTTAGAATAAGTTAGTAAAATAGTGCAAAAATAAAAAGTTTACTTGAAGTTTGTGAATGTAAAAGAACCTCAGCCTCTTATTAAAAATCTTACATTAAAATATAAAATGATACAATGAACTTTTTGCCATTGACAATAAACTTGTTGATTTTTTGGGCAGAGGTGTGCATAAATCTTTATCTTTTTTTTCATTTTTTAGAACTGGATTCTAAGTGGTCACTTTTGTAACTGACTTTTTTTTTTTTTTAAAGAATATTTGATCATACTTATGATGATTTGACATAATTAACGTTTTATTAACCATGATGGCAACACAGACATTAAGTATAGACAACTATCAAGATGGACAACAGGTAGGTGTGTTTTTCTATCTCTATGAACTAAATACAGTTAGCCAGAGAAAAAGGTAGTGACTTAATGCCTGCTTTGGCATTGTTTAAGTATCTGTTCTTGTTTGTAAAACAAGATCTTTAAAGTGATAAGCTGCTATTCTTTAATACTTAGATACTTATTAAAGGCTTAGCTAATCTTTGCATGACTTTGCTTAACTTCTGGAAGAATGGTTAGATAAGGGGTTTTCTTCTGAATCTGCTCTAGATGACTTGTGTGCTGTAATGTTCCTATTTTTAGGAAAGTCAAATGGGCATCTGTAATATTTTGTGTATATGATACTTCAGTGTTCTTATGTGTCTGCAGTTACAATAGATAGATGACGTTTATGCAGTCATAGACTTGCTGGTCTTCAGCAAGCGAAGGATAAATTTAGTTATCTAGAATTATATGCTACTTTGACTACATTTAAGTTGATGCAATTATGCTGCAGGCTGAAAACTGGTAAAATACTTGAATTCATTTTAATTAGGTTATTGATTAGAATTGCTAATTAGAAAGCTGGTCAGTGGGCTTCCAGTTTCTTATTTCTGTTAACAAACAGCTAGAATAGTGAAACATACTCAGGTATGTCTGGTCATGATGTTTCTTTTTTGCACAACAGGCTGTATATTGCAACAATTTGAATTACTAAATTAAAATACTGTTAACATGACTGAGACAAGTCATGCCGGTGGCCTGTACTCTGAAGACCCATTTTTACGTTAACTATGTGTCAGCCCTAAGCAGTAAATACAAGTACTTCTGTCAGCAGATGGCAACAGTGGCGAACAGTCAGAAGAAAAGCAGCAACTTTTCCCATCTCGTATAAAAAGATGTTTGTCTGAATGCAATCTGGGATTGTTGATTTTTGTGGTTGTTGTTTGCTTCTTTTATTGCAATTCTAATTTCTCTCTCTCTCTCCTCTCACCTACCTTACATCTTTTACTTTATTCCCCCAGCAAATACATGCCATCCTGTGACACGTCAGTGAAAGTAATTTTGTAAAGAATGGATTGGGAGAGAGCATTTTCTTTCTATTTGTTTTGTATTTTAAGCTCTCAGTGACCAAGATAGACAGGTAATTTGGGTGCCTATTGCTTTTGTATTTTGGAAATGGCCCACAGAAAATGGCTTGCAGTTTTAAGTGAGCTATTTCATCTTTCTACTGAGATAGAGCCCTAACTGAACATGCTCTCTCCCTTCAAACTCTGCAGATGTATGGCTCAACATTTATAATCACTTGTGTGAGTCATCCCCTTTTATTTTGCTCCTCCTTCTTGTCATTAGCCAAGAAATGAGTCCATTAGTTGCATCTTTTTTGCAAACATTCTGGCTTAAAAATCATCTATGCTTGCTGAGGAAGCTTTTTGCAAGGCAGGCTGCTCTGGGTAGGATATGCTGGCATTTTCTCAGTTTCTGATTTTGCTAGGAGATGGCTTGGCCCCAACAGGTAATAAAGCACAAACCTTTTGGTTCTCCCAGACTTCTTGTTGGGAATAGTATAAATTCCTTTTGCTTATGTTGTGTGGAAATAGGTTAAATTCTGTCGGAGTCAGGTTCTCTAATAGTTTCTGGAGGCCAGCTCTCCTCTTGGAGGGTTCCTGTGAGTGATGTGATATGTACATCTCATGGGAAAAGAGGGCAGAGGATTGCATTCTGTACTCTTCCTTTCTGCAGGTGTCAATTCTGGCTGCCTGGTGATATCTAGAACAGTGTCTGTCCTCTACTCAAGATAAAACTTGTTAAGGTTAAAAAAAAAAAAAAAAAAAAAAAAAAAAAAATTGCAGTGATTTCTTGTCTTTGTACAGATGTTCCCAGTGCTCAAAGGGGAGAAAACCGAGGAGTTTTTGTTGGGGGGTAGAAACTATGACTTTCAGAGGTCAGGTTCCTTTAAGACCCTTTAGTCTGAAATATATTTAGCTGGAGGTGATGGGAGAACCACTTTCAACACCTTCAAAGCACCTCAAAGCATTACCAGCCACCTAGTGCAATTTAGGAGGTGCTCAGTAGAAGCTGTGGCTCTATGTTCTTTTTCCAGTGGTGGCAGGTTGTGTAACTGTGTGTTAGATGGATTTGTAGAAGCAGTTACTGTTGTTTTCTCCAGTAGCTTGATATTCCTAAAATAATTTGTTAGTATAATATATAAACTTGAGTGGTAAAGGTCAGGGGAGGTTATGCTCCTGATAATTGAAAGATTGGAGGGACACAGAATGTTTCAGTTCTTTGTAAGAAAATGTGCGTTTTAATGGACAAGAAAAACTTCAGGATCTCTTTCATTCCGTATCCTGATATAATGTACAGTAAGAAATAAGAAAGAAAACTTAAGAGTAGAAACTTTCCTTTCTGTTGTTTTCATCCTAAAGGCTTTTTATGCAGACATCCCCATAAATTTTTTTGAGCAATGTACTCTAGCCTATTCCAAAAATAGCCACTTCAGAGACAAAATGCTTTAACAATTTACTAATATCTGTCATTCCCATTTTAGAGCCGCGTGCTGAATCTTGAAGTGACCTTTACACTACCCATCAAAAAGTGTCATGGATTAAAAGAGTTTTGTTACTGCTATGGCTTTTTGTGTAACTGCCAAGTCATACCAACCTTCTGGCAATTTAGTAGCCCTTTGCATTGCTATTTCCTTAGAAAACAGTATACTTATTTTACGTCAAGCATACAGATTTACTTATAACTTACTCTTTTTCTACAGATGCAAGTAGTAACAGAGTTAAAAACTGAACAAGATCCCAACTGCTCTGAAACTGATGCAGAAGGGGTGAGTCCGGCCCCTGTAGAATCTCAAACTCCAATGGATGCAGACAAGCAGGCCATTTACAGGTAGTAATGGACTCGTATTCTGTCTTTTGAAGGGTAAAGGATAGAGGAATTTTTTTTTTTTTTTTAATTAATAATAAGGACCTTAAAATCAGATGATCTCTTGGCTAACTGTGTCAGTAGTTTGCAGGGAAAGAATGAGATCAAATTCTCTTTGCTGTCAGTCTTTAGCCAAGAAAAAAAACTTCCCTTTATTGTGGAATTCTTCAATTTCAGCATAGTTTTAAAGGATATTCTAAAGGTGGCTGCCTTTAAAGCACAAGTGAAATTTAGCAAGCTACCCAGACTGTTGAACTATGGTCACTATTTGTTATACTGTAGTTTTTATCTTTAATGTGAGATTTTATTTTTATTGTAATTAGGTCAATCTTTACTACCATTTCTTTAGGGATAACAATCTATTGCCCTGTAATTAGCTCAAACTGGATTAAATGTTGATGTATAAACATACTAATTTGAGATTTTCCAGTGTTAAGTGCTGTGCTAAGCAGTATGCTCAGTTTTTATGAGGTTAAGTGTTCTTTCACTTTAAGTGCTTTATAAAGACATAATTATTACTGGTTTGCAGGTAAAAAAAAAAAAAAAAATACAAACCAAAAACCTGAAGCAGAAACATGTATCCACTCATTTACAGACTTGTGCTTACAAAATCATCTTCTGCTCTGAGCATGATTTCATAGGAGGCCTCTGAGTACAGCCTGCATACTATTCTCAGTTCTGTAAAGTTATTTGTGATGTATAAATAAGGCCCACATTGAAGAATAAATGAATTTTATCAGACTTTATTTCATAATTTAAATCTGCATTCATCTTATTTGTAAATCCTAATCCTCATTTCTAATGCACTGTATTAATGTATCTCTTGCCACTCAATTACAATGAATTAAATAGTATGTCATAGCTCTTTATCTTGTGATTGTTCTCTTTATTTAAATATACATATTTTACTGCTTTACTTGCCTCTAGAGTGTGCGGTAAATCAAAATGAAGAAAGAAAAAAACAAAAACAAAAACAAAAAAAAACAACCCAAAACCAAAAAAACCCCACCAAACTTTCATCATGTTTTGCTATAGCCAGTGATGTTATATGCAGTCTCTTCCAAGACTTGTCTTTCTGTTTCTTACATGAGTGACTGTTACCTTATGTGAGCTAGATGTCTTACTTTTCAGTGGTGTACATCTAAGTGAAAATACTTATTCATGTATTTTAACTTTTATTCTAGGCACCCACTATTTCCCTTGTTAGCGCTATTATTTGAAAAATGTGAACAATCTACACAAGGCTCAGAAGGCACAACTTCTGCTAGTTTTGATGTAGATATTGAAAATTTTGTAAGGAAGCAGGAGAAAGAAGGAAAACCCTTTTTCTGTGAAGATCCAGAAACTGATAATTTGGTAAGTATAAGCTGTTTCTTTTATTTCTGAAACAATCATCACATTTGCCTCTTCTTCCTAATTTCTGCTCTCAACTGGTGCTTATAAGGTTCTCTTCACATTTTTCTTCCTACAAGAGATTCTTCTTTATGTTAATGCTGAGAAGCATTTTTTTTTTTTAAATTTCTTCTGACCCCTTTTTTCCCTCTTAGCTGTAAACTTACATTGGCCATAGCCAGGTTGACTCTGCAAATCAATTTTAGAGTGTCAGGTGAATAACATATGTTTATCAAAAACATGTAATCGATGTAAGTTTTTTCCAACTGTGTTCTTTTAATCAGGGTTCATCTAGTTAATGTGGGAGAAGAGCTGTTATAAGATGAGCTTAGAAACTCTTTAACATAAACAAATTTTTTCTTATGTGTCATCGTCTCCTTTAGRCTTTCTGAAAGTCCTTCCTGTGATGAAGCTGTGATTTCCCCTCTTGAACTCTAGAGAACACTTCTCTTAGCATGCTAGTTTCTAAACTGTCTACCTGCCTTCGTCTCTTYAGAGTCATGTTGCAACTAGATTTTGTCATATTCTAGAGTGTTAGAATTATAGTGGTCAAGTGTTTTGTTTCATTTTTTGAAAACCTGTTCCTTTAAGGGTACTGTGTAATAAAACAAGTCTTCATCCTTGAGTCTACCTCATAGGAGGAAAAGCTACTTAAAATATTGAAGTTCACAAACAAAACTAAATTGATGGGAGGTCGTAAACAACAGAAATGGTAATGTTTTAAAGCTGATATCTAGAAAGATTTATGTGGGCAAATAATGTCCTGTGTGGGAGGCTAAGGTGATGTACCTGGAGAAAACTCTTAAACAAAACCAAGACTTAAACAAGAAATAAATCTGAGATTCTGTTTAGAATTGGCAGGAGTATTGCAGTGAACAGCATGTTAGGAGGGGCACGTATTGTTGCAAAAAAGGGGTCAATTTTAGCTGCTTTTGCAAGCAGCCTAAATAGTCATTTTGCATAACGTGATTTCTTTCCAAGCACTTTATGACCAATCGTTAGTGTACTTAAGTTCTGGGAAGATAGTATTTAAATAGTGTCATGGAAAATAAAGCTACAAGAGTCTCTATGCATAATTAGACCAGTGTGAGAGTAAAGAAGGCAGAAGAMTATATTCTAGAGTGAGGCAAACTTTTACAGCTCTAGCTAAAGAGGCATAAAAAGTTACCTTTTCATCTACTTGTTATATCCTTTTAACTGTAGGTTACAGTGCCCAGGATTGAAATATCTTAATACATTGTGTCAATGATCTTAGTCTATGTAAATATAAAGTCACCTTAGATTAAATTTTCTTCAAAGATGGATTAAGTTAACACAATTCACTTTGTACTAATCTACCTGCAAGAGTGCTTTCAAAAAGTTCTCTTACAGCTTTGGCTGTGGAGCTATTTGTCTTAGAGAAGCTTTTATTTTCAGTTTGGAAACTTTTTGAGGCTCAAATAAGGTTTTTGTTTTGGGTCATCTTCTAACACAATGTCCTTCAGAATGATGGGAAAGCAGCTAAAGGAGGATGCATAATATGATACATAATGATACTCTTGGCATTAGTGTAAAGATTCTCAGTTTAAAAATGAAGAACTGAAGAACAGGCATTGGCCACTCTGACCAAAGTTACAACTAGAACAGAACTGAACCCCCAAAATCTCCATTTAATATCTTAATCATTAGATCTTTGTGGGTAAATTTTGATGCAGCTCACCTGAGAAATATTTATTGATACAGACAGTGACTTAGTTTTCTAAGTAGAAAGAAGCATTGATGTACCTACTAAAACAGTTCCATGAATAAACCCTGTAGCAGAATGACTGTTGCCACTGTAGGAATTAAAAATAGAATATGAAAGAAGAAAAATAAAGGCAAGGGGAAATAAATGATAATTCTCTTCTTTAGTTACTGCCCTAGTGTGAGCAGCAGTGGTGTGGGATACTTTGCTTTTTCAATTTTTTTTTTTTTTTTTAAAATGTGAGTGGTGTAATATTACATTTATGAAATACTTGTAGCACAATATAATGATTGTCTTACATTTGTAAGCAGAAATAAGTACTTCAGAATGGTTATAATGAGATGATCTGTGAAGAGTGTGGCTGTTCCACTGGGGTGCAGAAATGCTTGGAGATTGAGGGCCACTGGTACCATCATTTTAGATCTTTCTTGAACAGGAAAGCACTCAGGCAAATTTGGGGGGGGCGGGGGAAGTGCATTATTGAGGGAGAAGGAGATAAATACTTTAAAGAGCCATTAGTTTCTGAGGAAGACTAAATCCAGGCTAAAAACTGTAGTTCATCACGGATTCTAATTTGCACGTGTACAAAATCTTGTGGGACCTTTGGTTGTTAAAGGATGAATTGCACACACAATTCCCCAAATAACATACCAGTTTCAGGATCTTGTGGTTTGACCCAGTTATCTAGAAAGTTGATTACCAGGAATGCTTGTAATTTTGGAATTACTTCTTTCTTTATCTCTTTCAGTTTGTAATATGTTTGGGGTTTTGTTACTGCTATCAGTGACACCTCTGGAGTGCTGCTTGCACATCAGCTGTGAATTTGAAGACACCAATAAAATTTTCCATGTCTCTTTCTTCAAAAACTTTTTTGAATATATTTGCCTCCAATACTTTACTCAAAAATGAGAGTTCTGTTCTGCATGAAGCAAGTCTGCTGTCTTGCTAAGCCTCACGTTATTTTCTTCATTTGTAACTCTCTGAATTCAACACAAATATACTGTTTTCCTTTATTTCTCTAATCCCAATTTCTTTTCAGAAGCATGTCTGAAATCTAATAGTTGGAATGTAGTAGTTCTGGCTCAGTGGATGAGGAAAGAGCAATGGATGTGTTATCTTGACTTTAGTAAGGCTTTTGTCATTGTCTCCTATAATGTTCTCATAGACAAACTGATAAAATAGGACTAAATAAATGAGCAGTGAGATGGACGGAAAATTGGGTGAACTGCTGGGCTCAAAGGATCGCGATCAGCAGCATGAAGTCCAGTTGAAGGCTAGTCATTAGTGGTGTACTCCAGGGATTGATGCTGGAAGCAATACTGTTTAACATCTTCATTAATGACCTGGATGATGGGACAGAGTGTACCCTCAGCAAGTTTGCAGATGTTRCAAAAATGGGAGAAGTGGCTGATGACCAGATGGCTGTGCCACCATTCAGAGGTACTTTGTCGCTTTTGGAGAAATAGGTCAACAGGAATCTCACGGAGTTCAACAAAGGGAAATGCCAAGTCCTGTACCTAGGGAGGAATAACCCCATGCATTGCTACACTCTGGGAGCCAACCAGCTGGAAAGCAGCTTTGCGGAAAAGCACCTGACAGTCCCGGTGGACACCAAGCCAAATATGAGACAGCAATGCATCCTTGCGGCAAAGAAATTCAACATACTTGGGCTGTGTTAGGAAGAGCATTATCAGCAGGTCAAGGGATGTGATCCTTTCCCTCTGCTTGGCACTGGTGAGACACATCTGGAGTGCTGGGTGCAGTTCTGGGCTCCCCACTACTAGACATAGACATACTGGAGTGAGTCCAGCAAAGGACCAAAAAGATGACTAGGGGACTAGAGCATCTCTCATATGAAGAGAGGCTCAGCAACCTGGGACTGTTTAGTATGCAGCAGTGAAGGTTTAGGGGGTTATTATCAGTGTATCTAAATACCTAATGGGGGAATAAAGACGAGAGACTCTGACTCTTCTCAGTGGTGCCCAGTGAAAGGGCAAGAGGAAATGGACATAAATGGAAACACAGGAAGTTCCATTAAAACATGAAAGAAAAAACATTTTTACTGTAAGAGTGATTGAATACTGGAGCAGGTTGCCCAGAGAGGTGGTGGAGTCTTCATCCTTGGACACAGTCAAAACCCAACTGGACGTGGCCCTGAGCAACCTGCCCTAGTTGACCTTGCTTTGAGCAGGGGGGTTGGATTAAACAATCTCCAGAGGTCCTTTCCAACCTCAACTATTCTGTGGTTTCTGTGAGCCTTCGAAGATCAGTTTCCCAAAGATCCTGCATGCCTTGACTTGCTTCACATGCTTTTGGTTGTACTCAAACATTCTCTCAGATSTAGCTTACTTTGGTTGTAGATGGGTCTGCTGTGTTCAAATAGTCCTTCCTGCCAATCGACCTGTTTGTGATTTTAGTGGTGACAAAGTCTCTTGGTTTATGTGGTATTCACCTTTGTTGGTGGGCTGCACGAATCTGGCTGATTTTGCTTGAGATGGATGAGGAAGTATTTGTCTTGTATTCCGTGCCTGCTGAGGTCAGTACTATCTTAAACTGGAACCACATTGCAAAATCAAAAATCTTTGGCATTGAACTCCTGTTCTGCAGTCGTATTGTTAGCTGTGACTTTCTATTACTAGATACCAAATGAAATCTGAGTGCGACTTGTCCTCTGCCTGTCCTGAAGGCTGGGGACTCTGAACAGCTGACATTCTGACAGGCTGTTCATTTTGTCAGGGGCAATGAGCAGAAGGGCAGAAGAGTTTCTGTCAAGTTGTGAAATAGCTAGTATGGTTTTCAGTCTCTTCTTCAGCTTGAAATATTGGTGCTTGCACAGAGAAGGGCAGTAGCTGGGCAATTTTTTCTGCCTTGTGTCACATAAATATATGCATTTTTATGGAGATTAAAAATCTCTTTCTGATAGAGAGGGATTCTAATATTGTGCTCTTTTTTTATGTCTTCTGTTCTTGCTGTTCCTCCCTTTTTAACTCCAATGTTAAATCAACCATTCATTTGCAAGTGAAAGCTTCTTGCTTGTGAAGACTGCTAATTAGAACAACCCAGAAGGGTGGAGCAGGTAGGCCAGACAACTACTTGCTTTCCACCTGTGCTCTTACCTGACCCCAGCAGAGTCAAACAAATAAGGTGTAAATGCTTGCTCGGTAGCAATCATTCAACTTGGAGCCAGAGCTAAACTGAGATGAATTGAACGTTATAGTACTACAAAGAGCCAAATTCAAGTCTTATCTGAAAAGAGTCACAGGCCTGCCTACAGTAAGGAAATTGGCCGCTAATTCAGCTGTTTCAGTTTTTTTCCTTTTACTTCTTTTGGAAGTGGCATGTAGAACTCAACTACACTGCATGTTTTTTGTGACGGAGCTTAAACTAATGGCTCCAAAACAGCAGAGTATCATTTCAGGCTCCATACTGCCTACAGGCTAATTGACTAGATAACAGAAATTGTGAAGGGTCACAGATACTGATTGTAGGGCCTCTTACAATACTGGCAATATTTCACGTTGTGCACTCACTTGAAATGCCTTGAATATTCCAAAGGAAAAGTTTGGTTTTCATCCAGAGGACCACAGAATGTTAATCTGGACAGCCAGGCATTAGATCAGTTAGACCAGAAAGGAAGTTCATTAAAAGCAGTGTAAGGTTGTTCTAACTTGAGTAGCTCTTAGTAAGCGACAGTCTAGATTACCTTGTTACTTTGATATTATGATTCCCATTCTAAATTGATTGGTGGTTTCCTGCATTAGTAGTATAAAGGATTTCAGCACTGAGAAATACAGGTAGCATCCACCTGAAACTTAATTTTAAGGATATCCATATATTGCTAAGACTGGCCTGTAAACCAAGTTTCAGTCCTTTTTTATTATCTAGATGGAGGGATTCCATTCTTTCTAGTTAACCACTCCAACAGCATCGATTGGTGATCTTGAAGCGGCATGGCAAAGGGTTATGGTCAACACAGAAATAGTGTTACTAGGCCTTTTACTTTTRCAGTGTCTTTCCCAAGTCTGACTTTGTCAGACACATTGTCAGAATAGGGTGTTTGCAGTGAAATGGATGGGAACACTTATATAAATATTGATGGCTTCTGGGTCAGGGCAGAACTTTGGTATTCGGCTTCAGCATATTTAGAAGAGTGAGAATTTCTCAGAATAGATTGTAAGGATTTGGAAAGAGGTGGAAAAAATGGCACTTGTGGAAATTTTTTTTTTCCTTAAATGAATTTTTAAGGTACTCTGTGAAATGACCTGGATTAAGCATATTTTTTATTTGATTTATTGCTATGTTCCTATTCTTTTTCTATATGTGCATTCATGTAATAGAGTAAGCAATGGTTTGTGTTCAAAACCTAAAAAAACCCCCACAAAACAGTGTTATGACTTCCCTGAAGCGTGAATTTTCAGTTGTTGTCTCTTCCTTTGTCTGAGAGGATAAAATGGCTCTTTTCCTTCCAAGGAAGAGCATATCACAGGAAAATGCAAAGTTCAATTCTAAGATCTGTTGAAAAAAGACTGAGAAGCTTCAGTGCTAGCTCCTGGACAGACTTTATCAGCTTGCCCTGAGATCTAGGAATTCTTGACATTCTAGGTATGTCTTTACTTTTAACACAGATTCATCTTCCAGTCAGAAGAGGTAGTTGTCTTTGGACTGAAACTCCCAGGAGTTCCAGTCCATCCGTAATAAATACACAAAGAAAGTGGCTTTTCTGTGGTAGTTAGATCTTTGCTCTTTAGGAACTATTGGCCGCAAACAGAACTTTGAAACTTTTCCCTTCCAACTTCACTGGCTCTGACCACACAGGTTAGACTATTGAGGGAGGTAAAAGAGAGAGGTACAAGTTTATGATTTTTTTTGCAGTAAATATTTAGCTCTTATAGATGTGCATGGCACAGCATATTATTGGAGCCAGAATTATCCTTTATCTTGGAATGTCTTCTACAGGGATCTTCTGGTTTTCAACAATTTTGTTCTCTTTTCTGACTTCTTGGTCACTCATGCTGTCTGTGTCTCCGTTGATCTTCTCTGAACTTGATATAAGTGCTGATTAGCTGCAAGAAGTGCTGCAGACCTCCCCTTTTCAAATCCTAGTCCCTGTGGGAAGGAAGTGGAAGCTGAAGGTTGTGCTCGTGTTTTACTTACTAGACTGAGAGTGTGCTTTCTTTCCTAGAGCTGTAACTTAGCTTTAAGCTTCCTTATCTTTTTGGATTGTTACTTTGCATCTACCTTAGTCCTTATATCAAGCATCAGTACCAGAAGAGATGTGTTTGCTGTTAAGAACCAGATCTTGGTGGTCTGTATTGCTAGCCAGAGGTTCCCAAGTACATGTGCTGCTTTCTGGAAGCGTGCTCAGCTGTATCCCTGTAACGTGGAGTATGATCTTTTGGAGCTCCTTACCCTTTGCCCCTTACGCTTTGACATCTCTGTCTCATTTTCACAGATAAAACAGATCTTGGAATGAACCAATAAACCAACTTCTCTTTGTTCTCCATTAGTATCCTTTTGTGCTTAGGACTTACATGGACAGGTTTCTCCATGACTAAGAAGTTGTTCAGCATGAGTGTTTGCAGATAATTTTTAGAACTTTCACAGATTACATTCTGTCTTAAGACATTCACTTCTTTGATGCTTACTGTTAACCCAGCCACTGCAGAAACATCATGTTGCCTCAGGATGGTTCCTACCTCTTGTATAGCTTCTGTTCAGAGTAAACTCTTCCTGTATATGGGTGGCTTTTTTAATTTCCCCACATTCATAGGACCATAGGATGATTCAGGTTGGATTACAAGCTCAAGACGTCTGTAGTCCAACCTTCTGCACGAAGCAGGGTCAGCTGTGAAGTCAGAGCAGGTTACTTACAGCTTTATCAAGTCTAGAAACAATACAAAACATGGGTGTTAAATATACTCTCACTTTTGTATTTGAACAGGACACTGCCTTTTTTGAAGACCCCCGAGTTTTTTGTTTGTTTGGGGTAAGGATTTTTGGTTCAGTACCCTCTTCTCAAAGACTATCCTATTGAATTTTTAGTTGTGTCAGGAAACGTGGTGGTGGTGGTGAAGCCAGCTGATGTCATTTGAATATTCTTGCGTGAACAAGCCATGCTTTTGCATTTCTGAAAAGTGTTCTTACTATTGTAATGTGCAGAACTGTCTCATAAACCTCTAGTCATACCTTTCCTAGTTATGTCTCATAGCTGGGGACTCAAAATAGGGGAGAGAGGTTATCAAATCAAAACAAATGAAAACAAAATACCCCCTCGCCCAGAGTTTGTGTTCTTCCCCTGAAGACCTGAATCACCCCAGAAGGATTTGCTCAGGAAGGTAGGTGAGCTGTGAATGTACATATTTTTAATTGTTTTTTTTGCAAATGAGAAGAGTCTTTTGAGTGAGAAGATTATTTGTCAGTATATGGATATTCTTTCATATATGTTGTCCACATATGTATTTGCTATATGCTTATGTTATGTGCCCTGAAATCTCTAAAAAATTGTGGGTATATGTTTTAGATAAACAAGGTGAGCCGTGGATTATGAGTAAGGTAGTGCATAGTGTGTTTTGTGCCGTTTGCACCACGTGCTTGAGGCACTGAAAAAGACGGGATGCAGGCACAATCTAAAGCATTTTTAGGGCTAAAGATGTCTCCAAATTTAATATGATATATTTATGCATGAATGTGCTCTGGATAGCAGTTTTTGCAAGAACTGGAAGTTTTTCAATAATCTTTCTTTCTCTGCTTAATAGTTTACCATTATCTTTATTTGCAACTGTTTCAACAATATGCATACATCTCATGGTTACTTCTGTCTTTGTGCATTTCTCTGAAATGATGCTCCAGGTTTATTTCTACAGCTGAAAAGGCTGAATCAAGTGGGTTATAAAAATTCATTGTTCTGTGGCATATTCTACTCAGTAGCACTAAATAACAAAAACATGGTTGTTGTAGATTTTTAAGGTGTGCCTTTTAAGAACATAGGAACGAAATATTACTGGTGCTGTGATCTGTCTGGAAACATTTCTTTGTATTACCTTTGTTCAACATGGGTGATTTTATCAGGAGTTCTTGTTGGGTTTTTGTTGTTTTTTGGTGTTTGTTTTTTGTTTTTGTTTTTTTAGTTTCAAGGAAGAAGTGAACTTCTGCCAACAAATTTAAGTTTGGTCCACCCATGCTGCAAGAGAGCAGGAGCCATATGGCCACAATTAGTGTAGTTGTAAATGAGTAAATAAGTCCTGGTGACAGGCGTGGCATATTCACAAAGTTTTGTTTGCCTTCCTAACCACAGTAGCGCAGCTTCCTGTAAGAGTAGTGTGACTGTGTGTGGCTCTGCAGAAACCTGGATAGTGTTACTAATTCTTGGGTTATGATTAATTTTGACTTTAATTCAATTTTCACTTCAAGTATCAACCATCAATTTGAAACTAAATCTAAGCTGAAGAAAGAACTTTTATTTTTCCTCCAAACAAATGCTGATAAATAAATAATATAAATATGGGTAATAGTTTAAGAAAAAAAAAAACCTCCTGACTGAGCAAAGCTAATCACTAATACAGTCAAATATTATGTGCCCAAAGGCATATTTTTGTTACCTCAGTTTTAGCTGAATGTTTAAGGCATTCACTAGTACGTGTGCTCTGTGTTGGTCTGCCACACATGAAGAATTTTATAATTTAAGCTTTTTTGTCTCTGAAACTCTTTGGCTATTGCAGTATTACAGAACAATCATTAATAATTCTGAAAGGAGCAGAATATCTTTAAACATAGATGACCTTTGTTTTGTGCTAAAATCTAGTTAAATTTGCATAGTTTAACTTGGTTGAGTTTAAAGGTACTTAAACACAGTTTAAACAGCAACCACTGCTGAGGGCTGTTTTAGAAGATTGCTGTTTTATATACCTCAGCGCTGGGCCATTGCACTTATTATTTCAAAGGCTTTTAGTGTCATAGGTCGTAAGAGTTACCAGATTTTAATTTGGATCAACTGCATCAAGTCTACAGCTCAGATTTTTCTGCAGCTGTGCTTTTAAAGATATATGTATTTTTTTTCTTTTTAACCCTGAGAAGGAGTAACATTTCCTTTTTTGTTATCACTTCATTTTTTTTCTCTTATTTATTTTAACATACAATTTTCTACACGGGGTGAGTGTATACAACTGGAATACCTTCTACTGAAAAAAACAGGGAAAAGATCTGTCACAATGAAAGCTAAAGTTGTCATGGTGGAGAGGGGAGTACACACAGGAGTTTGTCTGCCTTGATCTCCTTCAGGTGCTTTGAACAAAGGCAACTTCAGCTCCCAGTTGGCTTCTTTAGTTAGAAGTAATAAGTGGACTACTTAGTAAGCTGTCATTTCTGGTCATTGGATTCAGTGCTTTGTGATCCATCATATAAGACAAATTTTTCAAAATAATGCTAAAATCAAGCTCTGCACTATGTTTCAAAATTATAATCTGTTCCGTTTCATGAAACTGAAGGGTATTTTTCTTGGAGGTCTAGCATAGCAAGTAAATGTTGGGGATGGCACGCTGTATGAAAAATAAAGTACTTACTTTGCCAACGTGTTATGTACATATTTGAATGTCCTGGATTTCCTACTGCTTCATGAAAATTTAGGCCATCTGGATTTGGTTTTAGTTTTTGATCTTCTGCTATGACCCTTACAATCACCTAAGCTATTTCTATGCAGTATGTAATACCATTAGCTATCCAAGCTTATGAGTCTTTTTCTCGCAGTAAGCATGATAAGTATTCTCATCACGTACATATCTCCTGTACTTCAATTTTTGTTTAAACATGGATTTGTTATTGGGTTTAGTGCTTTGTATTTAATGGTTTATATTTCAGAAACAGTCTCCTCACCTGAAAGTTCTTGCAAGATTTTATCCCAGAGTTGTTAATCTTTGACATACAGTTGCAGAGGAACTTCAAAGCTCTAGGACYGAAGAACTGTTTCATTACTTTAAGCTTTGTTGAACAACGTGACAAACTTTGGGACCTCTTTATTCCAGTTTTATAGAAAAATAAAAGCTATTGTGTTTTTGTTACAGGCGAGATGGCAGGCCATTTCCTGTACCTTTCACCCTCCCTAGCAATCTGTGTGACAAATTTAAGCTAAGTCACAGAAGTGTCTTCTCAGTGTATCTCAAATTCATCTGGACGCTTTTGGTTTTCTTGGGTCAGGGTGTAATGTGGAACTGAACCTTATATTTCTGATATGTAGCTCAAGATGACTGTTGCTTACCAAGGCTGTTTCAGCCACGCTTTTCAAATAACATGTGTGGATGGGATTACTTTCCTTCACTTAAGGTCTTGTGTGGTGTATGATCCGGAGTTGAATAATGGGGATAAAAGATCACATGGACATGCAGGCTCATTCTCTGCTCCACATACACCTTAACTATGCTCTATCTTCCTAATGTGTCACATGTGACAGAGACAAAGATTATATTGTCGTGTTTTGTTTCCCCTGTATGGTAGTTTACTTATGCAGTGGAAGGATATAGAGTTTGTATGTAAACGTGTTCCTTTCACATTTCAGGAGCATAATGGTCAGAGCTAGAGAACTCTAGTCAGCGCTTAGCAATTAGTAACTCTGCTTTAATTGGATGGTCTTTGTTACTGGAAAGTAGTGTTTGCTTAAATCTCACATTAAATATTTTTTAAATTAACAGTTATTTTGTTTCTAAATTTTTTTCCAATTCTCTCCCTAGATGGTAAAAGCAATCCAAGTTCTACGTATCCATCTGCTTGAGCTAGAAAAGGTTAATGAACTCTGCAAGGATTTTTGTAGTCGTTACATTGCCTGCCTGAAGACAAAAATGAACAGTGAAACTCTATTAAGTGGAGAGCCTGGAAGTCCTTATTCACCTGTGCAATCTCAGGTATGTTTCAAATACAGTTAAGTGTATTTTTGCTTAGGTTTCCTTAGGAAGTTATAACTACACTTCTATTGCTATTAGTTTGCAAACAGAGTTTCTACTGTTTCTTTCACTTTCTCAAAATCAGTTATTAAGAGTAGAAAGAGATGTATCTTTTTGTGCACACCTGTGTGCCACTGCCTGATGGACAAATTTGTTGCAATATGCCAGAACATAGAGTCAACTTTTTTTGTCTGTCTTCCTTTTATGATTTTTCCCTCGGTTCAGCAAATGGGAGATACTCAGGATAGCCTGGATTTGCTATTTTGTTGGAAGGAGGCTAGGAAACAATACACAAAGGAGAAGAAAAAAAAATTCCTCGTTAAGAAGGACTCCTTAGTCTAGTCTGCTTCATTAAAATATTGAGATGGCTGACACTTTTTATACACAATCTGTATTCTGGAACAAATAGACAATGTCTGATGGATTATAGTTGCAATATTTGAGATATATGTCATTGCATGTCACCTGGGGTGACTGTGTAGTTATGAACAGTACCCATTTCTATACATGTGAACCTCAGTTTATATATTGTTGACATTACCTAAATGCAATATTTTATAGTAAATTGACAACAGTTAATTAACAACAGTTAGTACGTTACAGTTGATGCTTCTGCTGTTAGGTGCTGGAAAGTGAGCCCTGCTATCTGAGTATCTACTAGATATCTAGTCTTAGGGGATGGTCCTCCTCTGACTTGCTAATGTGTCTGATGCTATGTATTCTGAAAATCCTCAATGACTTTTAAATTTCACTGTCTGGACTCCTTGCTTAGGTTTTGGTGTCTGGAAGTGTGAAAAGGAGAGTCTAAAATCAGACAAAAACAACTTTTAAAAGATGTTTTTTGTATGTCTGTTACAGTCTTCTGTAGAGACAGGAGGGACCGAATTTTGCATTCGGTAACAATAGAGATTATTCACACATATTAAGGAATCTGTAAGAGTTTGCATGGTCAGGGTTGAGTAAGAACTATCCTGAGCAGAATAAAACACATTGGGCATCTTGAATACTTAATACATTATTTTGAAATTGAAGGAATTAAGGTAATAACTAAAATTCTAAAGCTTTGATGCTTGTAATAAGAGCATCAAGGGTCCATTTCATCTGTCCTTTTTCCCTTGTGCCTTTGGAAACTGTTTCTCTTAGTATTTATATACCTAGAACCATTTCTCTCTCTAAAATTTTTCAAGATAGTTTTATGTCTTTTCTAACAGTTGCTTTCACGAGGGTTTTCAAAAGTAATGGTTGGTGATAATGAGAAAGTTAATGTGGGTAATGATGAACCTCTAATGAAGTCTCTTTCTCTTTGAAGTTAATCCTGTGATTGAACTCCAAATGTATTTTTAGAGCCAAAATTACACAAGCATGCTTTATCTCCTTAAAAAACAAAACAAAAACAACAAAAAAAACCAAAACCCTTTTAAAAAAATGCAAGCAACTAATTGTTTTATTTTTCTAGCAAATTCCAAGTGCCATTGCAGGCACGCTCAGTCCCCAAGGGATTATGGTGCCAGCATCAGCATTGCAGCAGGGAAATGTAACTATGGCAACAGTAGCAGGTATGACACAGTAAAGAAAAACTGGCACCTTGTTCTTCATTTTGGTTTCTTTTATAGTTGTTACAAAAAGTACACAAATACTTTAAAAAATGTGTTTTAACTCTAATATCTGAAAAGTTGTTATAATACAGTTGAGTGCCTTACTGGTTTCTGAATGTTCATTTGATTTATATGTGTACCAAGTATGCATATGTAAGTGGAGGTTACGTATATATAATATTAAGAGATCTTTTTGTGCAACACTACTTTTGTTAAAATACATTTTAGAGACTGGGGTGGGTGTTTTTTTGGTTGTTTTTTTCTTTTCTTTTCTTTTTTTTCCCCCTCCCTTAAAAAAAACAATTCTGTTTGACAAAAACATGCATTACCTAAAATATTGCACTTGCTAGCTGTCTCATGCTCTATGGAGTTTGGAACCACACCTACAAGTCTGTGAAATCCTTGATGTCCGAGTTGTCATCCCCATACAATAGTAGAACATTTGAACTGAAATGTTTTATCTTGCTTCTAAGCAAGGTTTTAAACAAACAAACAGGGGGGAAAAAAAAAAACCCTTGACTACAAATGCAACAAAGCAATGCAGTCTGCTCCTATAGCAGGTACTTGCAGAGAGGTTATCCTGAGACACAATATGTGCTTTGTGGGTTTGGTGCCCAGGACCCCCTATGCATTYACCAAGATTCTGTCAGCTTAGTTGACCCAAATATCTAGGTGTCACCCAACTGACTGCCCTAACCAGTCGACACACATAGGTGTRGTTTTGGTGTTGTGACCCTTGTTGGCTGAAGAGTTAGCTCAGTTAAAACAAAATGATGAGCTATTTTATAGCCTGATAGTCATGGCATTTTCCTTTGAAAATAGATTTAGAATGCCTAAAATACAGGGAAACGTAATCAAATTTCRTACAGATTTTTGTGGATGGAAAAAATTTTAGTGTAGTAAAGAGCACATCTTACATGCTTACTAGAAAAGAATAGTTGATTATATTATCAAAACTGTTGTATTGTCTGCAGTGCTGATGTGTTTGTGTGTTTAAAGAGAATAATATTTGAAGGGCTTTTACTTACCTATAATCTTTGTTGCTGTTTTGTTTTAAGGGGGGACAGTGTATCAGCCAGTCACTGTGGTCACTCCACAAGGTCAAGTGGTGACACAAGCACTGTCGCCTGGGACTATTCGTATCCAGAACTCTCAGGTTTGTTTCATGGGCTTCACAGAATAGTATTCTGGGTTCAAATAAATCTCACTGGTTTTAAGAGTTTTGGTTTAAATTTTACACGCTGTCAGAATGAGCTCTGTGTACACACAYATAGTAACTAATGTAGAATTAATGCAAGCACTGCTATAGGAGTTACAGGTTGTATAACATGGCATAAGGTCCCAGACAGATTTCCCTTGCCATGACAGGTCATCATAGTTCCTACCTGTAAAATATCTTTTTTTACTGATGGCAGAAAAGTATAGGTACATGGATTTAAAAAACAAACAAACAAACAAACAAAAAACAAAAAAAAAAAAAACAAAACCCACAACAAAAAAACCAAAACCCAACAAACAAACAAACTCCCACCAAACCAAACCAAACAACCCTCTGAATTAAATAGACACTTTTTCAATGATTAAAACTTTTCTAATTGTTGAACTAGGTTTATGGCTGGATAGATTGACTATATTGCATTATGGTGCCCCACTGCTGTTGTCAGAAATTTGGCTTTTTATCATGATGGCAACCACTAGTACTGTGAAACTGTATGTATTTCAGAATTTATGTACGTTGAGAAGCATTTTGCCATAAAACCTTCAAAATACTCAGTTGAGACTATGGGAGATTCTCATATTGGACTCACTATATCATACCCTAAAAGATAAGGGCCATCACTCTTTTTTGGGGAGCCCTTAAGAGTTGGATCTAGAGAGCTCAAAGAAACAACTAAGGAAAAGGAAACATGAAAACTAGACCATCTTCAGTTATGGAAAGCCTTGCTAGCTTTCTCTTGGAGCAGGAAGTGATAAATCAAATCTTCCAGGAATCCAGAGTCAATTAAAAATGTGAATGAGGAGCTACCATCTCCACAGCATAAAATCTGTTGGTAGTCACTGACTCGCTGTCTTCGCTTCTTCCTTCTTCTGACCTTCCAACTGAAAAAGTATGCTTAGAGTATTCTTATCTTCTTTTTATTGGCAGTAACATGTACGTATTTGCCCATATTCTTCCCTAGAATGCATACAGTTCTGTCCTCAGATACCTTTCAGAAAGAAATGTGTAAAATTACTCTCCTAGACTAAAGTGTTTTTGAAGAAAAATGCTCTTTATACCTCTGATGAAAAAAATAAACAAAAAAAGGATTTGACCTTCTATATATATCTGTGGCTACTCTCGATGTTAGTAGGAATCTCCAAACTCACCTATACCTAGGTTTGGACCTGTATTCCTTGTCACCCATAGGAAATCCTTCTTCAAATTCTTCTTTTTCAGTGTTTCAGAATGCTGTGGAGGTAGGGCAAAAATACTGGGGGAGAGCTTTTGAAAGTTCATTATAAAGCCTCCATATACAAGCAGATTATTTAGAATGTAAAACATTATTTTGAAAATAAAAGTATGCTCCAAATATATATTTGTTGTAATTTGATAGCTTAAACCTCGTTTAAAACATGTTTCATACAGGACATAGACATAATGACTGGCTTGAAGAAATTGCTCCGTATTGTCTGAAAAACTTGATTTAGAATTATTTCAGTTATAATTGTCTGAAATATAATCTCATATGCAATTTATATGCTGTTTCTTCTTATCTCTGCGTAAGCATTTAAGACTGTATTCCCTAACATTCAGATAACTGGTGTGCAAATGATTTGGTGTGCAAATGATTTGATGTATCCATAGGAAGTGAAAAAGAAAGCAAAAGTGAGAAATAAATATGAACCTTTAGGAAAATAGTAAGAGTGTTGTAAAGTGAATTAAGGGTTCTATCGTATATATTTTCTTGCTCTTTGAGAATTTAGATGCATTTATTTAGCAGGACCTTTAGCATCTTTGCAACTCTAGCATAATAATTAGTTTTACTTTAAGTCATTCATTTAAGTCTTAAATCAGTACTATTTTACAGCTTCCATAGCTGTTTATGTTTGGACACAGTGAGTATATTCAGCATTGTGTTTTTCAATTGCTCTTCACATGTGCAAATGACTACATAGGGTGACAAGGCAATCAGATCCCTAGGGTAGTGTAGATTAGTACAGAGGATCATTAACCTGACATGCTACATAGGTGGATTTTATTCTAAACTATAGTAAATTAGCATTTGGCTATTGCCACAAGATCACATACAGTGCCTGATAACAGCTGTAATTCTTAAAACAGAAGTTACATGAAATGTGAAAACTATAGAAATCTGATACAGCATTTTCCCTGGATAAAGACATTTTGGAACGCTATTGTAGGAAAGCTRCTATTGTAAGTCTTCCCTAACAAATAAAGTAGCTTTTTATAATCAGCATGCCTCAAGCCTAATTTTCTTTCATTCCTTCTATAAATGAGTTATTCATACATTGATACAGAATACTGCTATTACTATGTTAACTGCCTTATTTCTTCTAAAATTATATGTGCAGCTTCAGTTGCAATTAAACCAAGATCTAGGCATCTTGCATCAAGATGATGGCTCATCAAAAAATAAAAGAGGAGTTCTTCCCAAGCACGCTACAAACGTGATGAGATCTTGGCTTTTTCAGCACATAGGGGTAAGGACTGAACATGATCAGGAGTCACAGGTTTTTATGTAACTCTTTTATGTGGTTTCTTGTGATTTTGCTTCATAAAGAAGGTGAATTTATTCTGTTGTCATTTGTGTAATCTCAGTTCAGTTTTCCCTGAAGTCATTTGGAGTAGTTCCACAGTCTAATGTCAGTTGATTTTATTATTATTTTAATAAGTATGTTACACTTGTACCTCATGATCTCAATAAACATTGTTAAAAGGGATCTTTCTTCATTTCATTATGTTGAGAACTTAATGCTCTCTACACCCTGGTTCATGGCACAAGGAAAAATAGTTCCATCTGTGTTTTGTGGTTTTTGTTTTTTTGTTTTGGGTTTTTGTTTTTGTTTTGGGTTGTTTTTTTTTTTTTTTGGTAGAGGAGAATTTCAAATTTTCTGGCTTTATCTCCTTTCCAACAATTCTTCTAATGTGTACCAAGTGTGTTACTATCTACTTGTGCTTTCAATAAAATGTCTTTCCTTTGCATAAATACTGATCCTGAGAGGATAAATGGGTCTCAAGTTATATCACAATGTTTAGTTGATTGATATTTTGTCTTTTACAACTATTTTACAACAGACAAATGATACAGGGGAAACTGCATGTATGCTTCTTCTTACGTACACTCTCTTCATCCGTTTAGTTCAGAGTAGCTTTATTTAACTAGAAAATGCTTGTCAGTACTCTCATATGACATTGCCTTTAGACAGCATAACTAATCAGATCTTATCACATGCTGTGTTGCCCAGGCATCACGCTGTTTAATAGACTGTCAGCCATGAGAAGCTTTTTCTTCTGAATTACACATCAGCAGTTTAATGGTATCATATACACTTTCAAGGATAAAATCAGTTTTGTGTAGTAAAGTACTCTCTGTTAAATGATTTTTATCTGTAAAAGTTAGTGAGGTTTCTAAAGTTTGTTTTTTAACGAGTCAGATGGTCTTAATCTAGGAGCTTTAATCAGTTGTAGTAAAGGAGTCCTTATTTTTGATGAGGAGATGAAACAATCTTATGCCTTTTTTGTTTGCTTTTTTGTCCTGTTTAGCATCCATATCCAACAGAGGATGAGAAGAAACAGATTGCAGCACAAACAAATCTGACACTACTCCAGGTTAACAATTGGTAAGAGCAAAAACTCTCACTTAATGTCTGTCATTGTCTCCACATGCTTACAACATAGAGAAATCGTTAAGAGTATAACTTGGACATCTGGAGTTGAACTTACTGTTCTACATATGTTACAAAATATGTATAAAAATACAAGAATTACGCACTGATACACAAGCATATTGTTTTTATAGTAAGGTATAATAATACTTGTGCCATTTTATATAAGGACTCCAGAGAACCTTGCAACATTAAGGAATTAACATTCTGTTCTATTGCTGAAAGAGATGGAAGTACTCTCATGTCTCTTCTGCAAGTAAAGAAATTGAAGTTTAAAGGCATTTAGTGACCTGAAGCTCTGAAAAGTGTTCTCTGGTAATTGTGGTTGCAAATGTTTAAGAAGTTACTGTCAACAGATACTCATTCTGCTCTTGTATCAAAGGATGCTATCCTCTGACCAGTGATGTCTGAATGGAGAGTGTCAGTACCTCAACTACTCTAGTTCATGGTTCAACATGTTTTAGCATGTCTTATCTTCACTAGAGGTTTAAGATAATAATACACCTGCCCCTGCAGAAGAGAGGAGCGAGGGTGCTGACACGCATCCTATTCTGCTTGTGGTATTGGTTCCTAAAATTGTTGCAGCGAAGTCCAACAGGGATCTTCCTCAGATTTCAAAGATGACACTGGCTGCATGGCTGCAGAGGGGTCCAGTGGGGAAATACTCAAGATAGTGGCAGTACACTGGTTCCAAAAGTGGAACACTGTAACTATGCCTGTGTGACAAGGTAGTAATGGAGCTCTATGGTACTGGGATCTGACTAATGTCTCTGCAAAGCATTGCATTACACCATGTGGACCTGCCAGCTGCACCCTGCTTCCTTCCATTGCAGGTAAAGATGGGTCCTGGATGTGTTTTGTCAGATTTAGCAGGGGATGCTATCCTCAGTCACAGCTCGTTGCTACAGCTAGCTACGTTGAAATTGATTCAGTTAACTGCTGGTAGCAAAGTGAGATGTGGTTTAAGTATTTTCTTGTTCACTAGCAGAAAGGGGAAGGGCAGCAATTAGCATGCTAAAGTAAATAAGTGAAAATCAGGGAACGAAAAGGAATTGGGAAAGATCTGAAAAATGTGTTTGCTATTGTCTGCTGGATCAGGAACCAGACCTTGGAAAGCAAGGGAGCCTATAAAATAAGTAATGCAGGAGCTTAAGGAAGTAAATGAAACCAGACCAAACAAACTAGGTTAGGCAGGGGCTAGATTTTAGGTGAACCCTAATGAGAGGAGTATCAGCTTTCTGAGCTGTGCTGTCAGCAAGTTTTCTGGTGCTTAGTTTTTAATAAGACCTTGAAATGTACATCTGTCATGCTGTCTGGAGAATTTCCCCTTCTGAGGTGGGGGAAAAATGCTGCTAGCAGCAAATGATAGAAGTACTTTCTTAGCTAGTTTGCCAAAATCAAAGGATGCCAGTGTTCTAGGAGCAGTTTTACACATTAAAAAGAATGTCAAGCCAAGCTGGTAGGGAGAAGATTTTATATTCCTTTTTTTTTTTTTCCCCACTGCATACTTTGTGAATCTGAGAGAAAGAGAATTTACAGCCAAGTGGTCATAAGTACTTCTTGCCTTTGATTGTGTTTAGGTTTATCAATGCTAGACGGCGAATTCTTCAGCCAATGCTGGATTCCAGTTGTTCTGAAACTCCAAAAACAAAGAAGAAAACAGCTCAGAACCGACCGGTTCAGAGGTTCTGGCCTGACTCCATTGCCTCAGGAGTTGCTCAGCAGCAATCTAATGAGCTCACGATGTCAGATGGTAAGGAGAACTGTCTAAACCACAGATAATAAAGTTAATTCCTCTATAAAAGGGAAATGAAGGGTTTTCATTCCTTTTGGGGGAGGGGGACTTCTTGATATTTCAGTATAAATGTGTTTTTAATCTGGAAAAACATAACAGAAATATGTCAATTTTTCCCTCTTTAAAAATTTTCTGTGTTTTGGGGAGGGTATTCTATTGGAATTTATGTTGAGAGGCTGTTGCTTTTGTTTCAAAAGTTACGAAACAACAGAACAAAGGTTAGATGTGCAACTAAGTTCCGTCAGTATGTGTATGCACRTCAGTAGCATTCAGTTTGATTAGCAGTATCAGACTGCGATTTCAGTTTCATGACTCCCCATCCTGTTCACATTCCTTTCGCTATTGCTGGAGGGACTGAGCATCTGCAATTCTATATATGCCTCATGTGTTTCAAGTTGAGCATTGAGAAGCAGAGAAATGTAGTAGAGCCTCCAAAGACTTTGACTGAAGTAACTTTCTTAGCATCAAATCAAACAAATAGACTCAATTTAAGAAAGATAAATAACTGCTTTAATCTCGGGACCATTCTTTCTGTCGTGCCACCTGCTGCTTTATTCCTTTCCAGTTTGTAGCAACTTTTCCCTCAGCCTCTGCTGGATCTGACAACAGCTTTATCCATTTAAGTCACCTTGAATCTCTATGAACACTCCCATTTTTTTTGCAGTGAATAAAGCTGGAATACTTTGCAGAAATGGTCTTGTGATGACTTGATTGGAGAATTGCTGTAATGGGTGTCCATAACACAGCTAAGTTTAAGATTCCTGGCCAACTTAATTCTGGCATTTCCTGATATTTAAGTGTTTGACAACCTATATAGCTTTTATTTTAATTTAGTTCCTTAGGTTTTMTTCCTGTTGATTAGAAACAAACTCTGTTATATATAAATATGTATTACTTAAAATTAGAAACCAAGATAGATGCTAAAGTACTACGATTGTGCTTCTCCAGGTGCTGTTGTCACAATTACAGCTCCAGTCAACATGAATGTAGACAGTCTCCAGTCTTTGTCATCCGATGGTGCTACTTTGGCTGTTCAGCAAGTTATGATGGCAGGGCAAAGTGAGGATGAGTCGGTAGACAGCGGTGAAGATGATGGAGGAGATCTCTCAACAACAAATATCAGTGGGCTGGTCTTGGATAACAGCGATTCTCTGCAGTAGGAAGCAAGAGAGTGTGACAAAATGTTTAGGAAAAAGAATGGACTGACTGACTGTTTTTATAGTTTGCACAGCAAACATTTTACACAAGTTTTATTTCTAATATGTTTTATATGTAGATATAGAAGGGTGCACTTTTTTGTATTTCATAGTAAGCTTAAGGAGTGTTTTTGCAGGTGCAGCAACTTCTTTCAAATGTGTTTTTTCATTTCTTTTCCTTTTCTTATTTCAGAAAATTATATCTAGTAATATAAAGAACCACATAAGCACCCCTTTGTTCTATGAATTGGAAGTGCTGCAATTTCTAAAGAATTATGCGGTTTCAATTAGTGCTGTTATTTAACACAGCTCTTGATGGGCAGGTGATGTAAATTTAAAGCATGTGACACTAGTGTGTGGAACTTGATCATTACGTTAGATGCATATATTTGAAAGATGCTTCTGCACCTTAAAAACTGCTAGTCTGAGGTGGACAGCAACACACATAAAAACATGTTGATGTGTGATTCAGTAGCGAATGTATGGCAATTTTAAATAAGTTTAGTTTCTCTCATAGTCCGTGAGCCTGTTTATCATTTGCTATAAAAACTCCTATTTTTACCTTGCCGGGGTTATTGGATAAAAAAATATTTTTATAAATTCACTAGGAATTGGGATGACGACTGTATTAAGCAGGAGGGGAAAAAAAAAAAAAAGAATTTCCAGAGGGGAAAAATAAATGTTTAGTATTCCTATTTGGAAGGTCTGAAAACTGACCAAATTTAATAAACAAGCCTATGCTAGCATTCTATGATTCTCAGCTATCCCACAGTGATATACTATATTTGATAATAGCATAAGAAGGGCCCACTGTTTGATGGGATTTTGATATTGTCAAACATTGATTTATATTATGTGTAAACTAATACTCAAATTACGTTAACTCTGTATCTAGACTTGTATCTGAAGATATTTGCTAAATGAGTATTCAGGTAAGTAAATTCAAATACCCACAACTTTTCCAGTTATTAGAGAAATTTAACAGTTTATAGTTTGTACAACTGAATCTGAAAAATGAAAAGTTGCCTACTATACAGTCATGAATTCTGCTATCACTCTGCTATTTTATTGCATTTGAAATATTTTCCCCTAATACAAAAAGAAATATAACTTACGGATTTATATACAATTTCTTCAAATCTGAAGGTTACTACCAGAATATACAGCAGGCTTTATTAGAGTAGAAAATCCTTGTGTGTCATTTAAAAACTAAGAGCTAGTGATGAAAATGCCTTTTTTTTTTTTTTTTTTTTTTTTTTTTTTTTTTTTTTTTTTTTTTTTTTTTTTTTTTTTTTTTTTTTTTTTTTTTTTTTTNGTAACAGTTAATTTCTTTTTTTCCCAAAGTAGTTTGGAGTCTGTGTCTATCCATGAACACTTACTTTTGGAACTTTGTATTTCCTGTTGTTAAGTACAAATGACAGACTCCAAGAGTCTCATGGTAAGATCAATGTCCTCTTTTCCCCCTGTCCATTTGTCACAATGTTGGGTTAGATCAAAGCCAGAACTTCCTTCTGATTTAGACCAAATCTAGTCGCATTTCTAACACGACAGGGAAAAAGATGTTAGCTTTTAGAATCTTTATTGTATTTGAACAAAGCCCTTTGACAGATGCAAACATTTAATTGAATACTTAATTTCTCCTTCACAAAACACTCAGGCATGTGCTTAGGTCACATTGATTTCAGTAGGATTAACGCATGTACTTTTTGACATGCTTAAATGGTTGGAAGCTGGTCTTTGAAGATTGTCTTCCAAGCCAAGTATAAGTTGGTATGAAGAAAAACTTCAGAAAGAAATGTCAGTAACATTAGCATACATACATGGAGAATAATACTAGTTTTCAGTGACTAGTAGCTATTTTGAAGAATTGGCGTTGGGTTTTACTCAACACAAGTGATGTTTCTGCTATGGCTTTCGCTTGTTCCTGGCTGAGGATCTTGCTTCTTAGTTCAAATGCTGTAATGATCTACTCCAGCTGGAGTGGTAATTTCTAAAGAATTTGTTTTCTTCTAACTTCTCTGCTTTGCCACTAATGTGCCATGTGTGTTAAAGAGCATAGTAAATGAATAATGAAAGATTTAATTAGGAAAGCTTTGACATAGCATAAATGTCTCAAAGGCTATTGTCAAATCCAGTTTGACCCCAAAACATTTAAAAAGACAGATATCATGTACAAATCATGCTCCTTTGGAAACATTCGACCTACTGCTCCTACAAAGGATACCTGAGATGACTAGAACYGAGACACAGATTTTGTATTTTTCTTTTGTTTTGATTTAACTCCAGAAGTGCTTCATCACCCCCACAGTTTGCATTATATAGTAGGTTATATTTGTTGGTTTGTTTGGGGTTTTTATTCAGCTACCCTTGTTCATATTTAATAGTGTGTTAATCCTTGTACTTCTAGAACGTAGGCAGATGAATAGTCTACTTCTCAATGTGTACAGGCCTATGGACAAATATGTGTTTTTCCAAATCGACCTATGCTGGAGGAACAGGCCATTTTTCACGATCTCCTTTCCCTCCCTGACCAGTTGTTGCTGCCTCAGATCTTGGTAGAGCTTTCCCCAGCCTGCTTTGAGGTAGTCTAGGAAGCGGCTCAGCCCTCAGATCTGTTGGGATAGCAAGTAGCGAGCAGTGAAGGGAAGGGTAAACCAAAATGGGCAAAAAACTTCTGTGGTTGGAGATAATGTGGCAATGGGCATTTGCCCACACTTCAAAACTATGAGAACTGAGATCTTAAAAAGAGAGAGGGTATTAAAACAACTTAATATCTATACAGCTGGCTGGAAGAGGGTTCAGGAATATGTAGTTTATGTGCTACTTGGAACTCAATTGGGAACAACCAGGCATCAGGGTTTGCAAACTTCTGAAAGTTCATTTCTCAGAAAGAAACAGTTACCCGGTTAGCTTTTTTATTCCCCCCACCTTACATGCAGCCGAAGTTTTATTCTTCTGAAACATTTGCAACCTTGTCTTCAGCTAGTTTATCAATACCTGGAAAAGTGAAGTTGACAGAGTTTACTGTGAAAGGGGGAATATGGAATAGTTTTACTGTCAAATTAGAAACATAAAAACATAGGGAGGTGAATTACTGAAACTGAAAAGGTTTTACCAATGTCATCAAAGGTATTGCTTAACATATGGAACTCACACCTTGTCTTTTAATTCAGTGAGAATTCTGTAGTGGGTATGAACTGCACAGAAGTGCTTGTTCTTTTCACGATTTGGAAAAAAAAAAAAAAGTAATGTCCTTCCTTTTTTGTTGTGTAAGAAAGATTGCTCGTTTAAGCAAAGCATCACTATTCAGGAAAGGTACATGTTTACATTAGTTAAAAAGTCTTTATAGGGGACCTAACTTTAAACCCATGTATAATTCCCCCCTCCGCCCCCAATTACAGTCATGTTCATATGCAATAGAACTAATTTGTTTTTAAAATCACTGTAATTCTTCTGCAATTATGATTATTGAAACTTTTAAATTTTTTTCAACGTAATCTAGGTCATAAACCAAAACAGGGTTCTCAGTCCAATTTTTCCAAGGTTTCTGTAACAGGCAAGAAAATTTCCTGTTGTTCTTTAACTTTAGAAACATTGTGTTTTAGTAAATCAGTTCCAAATTGATCAGGATATATTTTTAAATGACTATTCCAAGGAAATATTCATGGTGGAAAACATTTAGAATCAACAGGCATGGCTCTGGCTCTGCAGAGAGTTTCCTAGATCTGGATATTGGGTCAAAGTGGAGTCCTGTTGACCTCAGGGAAACTCTCTAAGGCTGCATGTCAGGCTGCATTTACCTGCAAGAGAATTGGTTCCTTGTTCTGGTCCCTGATCACTATTAGGAACCTTTTGGAGAGCCCTCCAACTTTATCTTGCCTGCATACCTAGATTTTCTTCCAGTGGAAACCAGGGTATGGACGAAGGGCTTAGAAGGGCAGGAATTTGTGTTGACCTGGCGTGCACCACATACCGTTTTGATGTTCAAAATATGGCCAGAAGGCAGACCTACACTGAGGAATTAGAGTTCCCAGTTCCTGTGCTTTAAAAGTAGCTTCAGGTTTATGGATATTCTAGTGGCCACAAAGACTTAATGCATGAATAATATATCTATTTGTTTCTCTAATYACATGGAAGACTAATTAGAAGGCAGTTCAGCTTCCTGACTTTATGAACTTGACAGCCCAAAGGATGAAACAAAGCCTTTCCAAGGGATGATAGTTTCATAAAACCATAAGACTTGTAGCACTTAAACAAACAAACAAAACCCCTAAACACCCTGGTATTTTGAAAAATCAGAACACATGCATTTAATTGTAATTAAAGTTGATTTAAGATTTATTTTCTGAAGCTGAGTTGTCTTGAGAGAAAAAAAATGAATAGGTATTTGTCTATGCAAGACATAAGTGTCAAAAATGTGTGACTTACCCATTTTTAGGTGCTGTATTGTTATTGTCTTTCTGACTTCTGTTACTTTGATTAGTCTTTTAAACCTTTCAGCCTTATATTCAGCTTAGTTTTTAGAGTTGAATAGGCAAAATGTAGTTTTGAAATCCTGTTGGAAATGTAACTAACCTTCATTCCCTCATGAAAATCTCGCATGTTAAACAATTAAGTGAAATGTTTTGGTTTCCTAATAATAAATTCAAACTCTCACCATCTCCTAAAAACAGAGCATATCCATGAAAATGCAGGTTTAATTGTAGTGTGCAAATGATCAAATCATTAGCCTTGTGCTGAATACACTTTTCTCTTTACTGTTCAGTGTAGCTGAATAGTAAAGCAAGTTGGTTTTGCCAAACTCAAACTCAGTGTGGATTCCCCCCCCCCCCCCCCCCCCCCTTGGCTTGCTAACCTCCTTCAAATAGGTTTTGGGTTGTTTAATTTTTAAGTCCTAAAGTAACTTGATCATCCAGTGTAAAGTGTAGTGAAATTGGCACTAGTGTGCTTTTAAGTGATTGCCCAAATCATGTTATTTGTTCATTCTTGTCACCTGGAAATATAAAATCTGTTCCTTTTCTGTGACTTAGTTCTTTAGGACCTGCTGAGTGATCACAGCTGTTTTTGCCAGAGAAAAGCAAGGTGCGAGAAAGCCTTACCAACCTTGTAGACTACTATAAAGATACTGACTTCATGTTAATAGAATCCAGCGTTTTCAGGCCATGACAGGAGTCGCCCATAAATCTTTCCGTGGGTTAGCAACATTTGGTCTATACAATCGACAATCTTTAAAACGTGAACCCTGTAACTTTTTTTTTTCCTTGGTTGTTAAGGGATTTCGAAGCAACTGATCTATCAAGGGATAAAATTAAAAATCAGAATATGCTTCATGGATGATTTATTTTTACACTACTGTTCTCTGTGAACTGAAAAAGCACATTTTTAAAGCAAAGCATTTGCATTACTTTAACAGTATTGTTTGGCTGAAAAACAAATATGTTTTCAAGGAATCTTGAGCATAGTTTCAAACTAGTTAACCGGTTCTTGGCCAGGGACAATCCTCAGCCTTTTGATTTGTTTGGGTTTTCTTGTTTATGCAAATGAAGAAAAATGTTTACTAGTTCGTACCAGTATGGGGATTTTTATTACGCTTTTGTAATGCAGGAGCAGCTTCGATGAAAGAAAGAATTAGCAGGTAAATAGTCCATAATGTGTGTGACTTTGGGGTTTTTTTGTTGTTGTTTCAAAATTGTTAATTAAAATGGCATGGACATCAAACTTTCAATAATGGTTCCAAGCATTATGGTAGCAGCGACTTTTTGACTTCCCCTTGTGCAAGTCCCATGTGTTAACTTGTTTAGCCGGACAGACTGTAATGCGTTTGTAAAATTACCATGTTCTACTAGATCAGAAATCTTCAGGAAATAAGTAGCCTTTTTATTACAAGGTAGCAATTCCTCTCTATCAAAAAAACTCAAACTCATTTCATCCAGTGTGTATGAGTCTTGCTCAGCAAAGATGAAGACGGACGTGGGTGCTCTGAAGATAAGATGTATGTCTGCTTAGCACTGAAGCATTATTTATTCCTACTCTTGCTTCCCCAGCACCTGGCATGGTGACATCCAAGTGTGACCCCCAGACAATACAGCCCTGAGCCCAGTATACCTGGCTGAAGGGGTCCTGGTRACTGTGCTGGCTAGAGCTGGTGCAGCCTCGTGATGCTGCGCCGAATTTTTACAGCTTTTTACTTATGCCAGAACATGTCCCCAGGGATTTTGAATCATATTTTGTTTTTAAAGGGTTAATCTGTGATTAACGGAGTAGTATGTGCTCTAGACACAGGAGTATTTGATCATTTCTTTGCCTGACRTTAAAAGAGTGCCTGAGGATAACTCCTGGTGGTATCGTTGGAAATAGTTTTAACTCCACTGCTTCCAGGGGGCAATTTTTTCCTTAATCTGAAGAGAATAAAAAACCAACAAACCAAAAAAAAAAAAACCTGTAAAGCAGATTATTTCACCTAATTATGTCCAGTATAGTGTATTCCTAGTCCGTTGGTTTCAGATTCCCCTGAAAGATGAATCCCCTTCTTCAAGAAGGCATTACAGGAGTTAGAAGCATAGCTATAAGCAACTGATGAGCCTGTTTGCTTTTGTGGAGCACCTGTTTACAAAACCATAATCCTTTAGTATGCAGCTTGTTTCTAAATACCCCTCTTTGTAGAAAACCAGAGCGATATCCTCAATGCTAAAATGAGGGAAAATAAACTCCGCGCACAGTGTAAAATGAGGATTCTGCAAAAAGTAACAGATAAGGCTGGGATACATACTAGGTACTGCAGTATTTATTCAAAATCCGTATTTAAATTTGTGCAAGTTCGGAGTGTGCAAGGTATGCAGGATTAAACCTGTGGTGTATTTAAAAAACGAAATTACAAACCACCCTTTTAGATACCCTACTAAAATCTGAAAGCAATGTGACCTTCGTAGGTCAGGTTTGGTTTGTCTTCCTCGTGCAACTAAGATGTGATCTAGAGTTTATGAAGTAATCAGGGAAAATCTCCTATGGATATTTATCATCTCTGTTGGTCTTTGGACTTTTGTGTCACTACTCGCACAAGTCAGAAGATCGGCCCCTTGGACCTGCTCCTGACCATTACTCCTAGCACACTTCTTGCTAAGTTGATCACTGAATCCTGAATAGAGACTGATGCATATACTAGATGTGAATGCGGTAATAAAATTTAATTTTGAGACATTTTTGTTAAGATCCAAGCATTTTTAGATTTTTAATAGTCGTGAAAAATATGCAGACCATACTTCAGAAACTAGTGGTTGACTTATATGCCATTTTTGCTGTGCCCCCCCGCCCCACCCCGCAACCTTTCACTATGAGCTACAAACCGCAGAGACTCTCCTTAATGTCTAAACGTTCATCAACTCACGTTTACTGTCCATTTCTGCGTAGCTCAGTTTATAACCTTGTTTGGTCTTTAAGATTTAGACCGCTTACTTTCAGCAGAGACTAGCATACAGAAAAGACAAGGGGACTTAATTATGTGTGTGATTACATAAGCAAAATCAATTACTGCACAGGTACTGATTTTTCTAAGATACTTAGGGGAGTATATATGGCTCCATGGGTGAGATCCAAATTAAGGCCAGGAAGGGGGGGAGAGAATATTTCTGTTACTGGTGTCTCACTGTATTTTTATATTGGAACAAGAGGGTGGTTTTTTTGTTTGTTTGGGTTTTGATACACAAAAGGACTATTTTGCACAGCTGATTCTGATTAACTTTCTTAACTCAGTACTATAGCTGGATCGAGAACGGAAAGCTCTTGAAAATTTTAAGAAGCAGCAYCAAATGAAACTCAAGAGAGTTTGAGGAACTGGGTTGGCATTTGTTAGATAATACCTGTGCTGCCTTTTCAGCTTTTCAGATGCTGGGGGAAACTTGTAAACGCAGTGACGCTTTAAGCAGCTACGGAAATAACAATCTTCCTCCGAGATTCTTCATTTGCCTTTCAAACAACTGTTTTTGTATTCCTGTTATTTTTTTGTTTTCTCACCCTTCCTTTCTTTGAAAGCTGGCAACAATTAATCCTTGATTACATGCCCTAGACTTTCTGTGTCTCTTGAGCTTTTCAACTGTGAATAGTGTTGAATAACGACTCTGCAAATCACTCCAAGATTTGAAGCCAGCTTTGCTGGAAAAAGCCCAACAACTTTACAGAACCGAGTTGTGGATGCTACTATGAATGCAGTATTGGAATGATAACTAAAAATAAGCTGTCCTTAGCGTAGATGCACAATGTTAAAGCTAAATCACTGTAGGCCTAAAACAATTTGTACGTTATTTTCCCACATGAATGTGTGTCATTTTTGTCACATACATGCTTTTTATAATGTTTGTGTTTGCTCCAGTAAAAGGTCTTAGGCATAGAAATGCATATTTTAATACTTTGCATCACAAAATACACACATCATAGGGAAACATGCAAAAATCCTCCCTATTAAATCATGCAAATCCTTAATTTAAAGAAATTACACTTAATAAATGGTCAGAAAAATCCATTTCTGTTTTAAATTTCAGAAGCAAAATACATACTGCATCAAGTGTGCATATACTGAGTTTGCCCTGAAACTCCTGACCAGTAAATCCTTCTTCTTGTGCAGCCCCTTGCTTGCTGTTCTGTGCTTTTGACTAAGATAACCCAAGCGTCAGCTCCTCTGCTCTTCCCAGAAGACATCTGTTTCAAATGCCAAATCTATGTTTTTGGCCCCCCCTGCCCACCCACATGGAAGAAGGAAAGGCTGTTACTTGTAATGCAGAGAGCATCTAACAATCGGGACTTCTATTACCATGCAATATGGTTTGCAGTTTCTTCTAAAATACCTCCATGATTTTTCACTGTGATATTGAACCAAAGGGATATGGGAAGAAGTCACATTTAAAAAATCTGCTTCAGCTCTATGTCCTGGTGTAGGTCAACTTTTACTTCATAATATTTTTCTTTTTATGTTGACCCAATCACATCCTTGTGCCGTTTGCTGGTTAGTACGGTGCATCGTTGCCACGCCAGGAGGCGTGTCGGGGCAGCTGTATAYGCCTAAAATTCCCTCTAAGGAACACATTCAGAAGATAGTGTCAAATTTTACCTCTCTCCCTGCCCCCAAATTTTAAAGAAAAAGTATTTCTAGGGGGATGTAGTCAGTCCATTACAACTCTCAGTGGGTACAATTTAGTTAAATTAGGGGATCCTCTAGGAAACCCCTGTCGCATTGCTCTCATCCTGATCAGAAATCATGAGTGCAAAACCTGCCACAGGATTGGGATTTCTGATAATTTAAGAGCATAATACCTAGACAAAATGACAGCCATCCATCCCCCTAAAGCTGGGCTTTACAGACGCAGGCTGGGGTAGCGGAACAGCAAGGATGCTAAGGCTGTTCGGTGAAGCACCCAGAAGGAATTCACTTCTGGCAGGGTGTTGGGAAAGGAGAAGGACTTGGGCAAACACTTTAACTCCTTGGCACTGGGTATAGTTGTGCCGAAAGGACACCTCCGAATGGGCTTTCACTCATGAATATTTTACCCTAATATTTTACACCCTCATGAGGCAGGAACTGAGGGGGCATGTTAAAAGGACTGATGCCCAAAACACAGTTCTATTTAAATCAATGATTAAATCATTAATACAATGAAGAAAGGCCCTGTCAGTTCCACAACTAACTAAGCAGCAGTAATGATCTTTTACAAAGTTATGGGACACTGACGAACACAAACAACCCCCCCAGACTTGATTGTGCTATATGTAAAATGAGTTATTTTTAGGAGCTGCAAATTTCAGCTTTTGACTCAATTTCTAGGGCTAGTTTAGGGATGCACAAGAGTTTGTATACTGCTTTGCACTTACGAAACAGGTACGGCTCCTTACCTGCAAACACGTGCCTGGCTGTGATGCAAAGTTACAGTGACCATGCAAATGGGTAGCCACAAAACTATGCCTATGTTCAGACCATGGGGAAAATCAGACCTGGAAAAAAAATAAATAACAATACCAGCAATATTGTGTCCAAAATGTAGACAAGCACAGGGGTGATTAATATTGGAGAGTCCAGGACAACACCCATTCAAATAAAGCATGCTAAAACCCAAGACGTTAAACTTAAGTGAATAAATTCTGACAGCTGAACGGTGTGTCGTCTTTGAACGGGTTTTTTTCTTTTCTCCCTGTGCTGGTGCTCTTCATGGAAAAAGCAACATGATGCAGCTACTTATTTCAATGTGATGAAATGTAGACGGAGATCCTGCGAGACATCCAGGCAGAGGCTGGAGCTGCAAGCTGTCCTCAAACCAGAGCTGGTGGCAGAGCAAAGAAACGGTTCACCGCCTCCAGCGGGCGACTTGCAAAGGAGCCGGCAGGGACTTTTTGCACCAATGTTTGAAGAATAACTCCTCGTTGTTCCTATGCTGACCCTGTATAAAGAGCATTCACACAAAACCAACACTTTTCAGTGATTGCCGTCTGTCGGTCATTCTCTCCCGTTCAAAGGTTATCAGTCACGCAAGGGGGAGAAGTGGTGGGACAGATAAGATGCGTGACAAAGAATAAACAGATATTACAGCCCCAGCCGACCACCACCCTCCCCAGGCGACAAGGACTCTGCCCAAATCACTCGTGACTCCCTCCGAACAATCACTACGCTTGCAAAACCGATCGCTACACTTGCAAACCCATTCTGATTTCCTTAAATGCTTGGCAGACGCAAAAGAGAGCTAACCCCATGGACTAAAATACTCACACCTTGCAAGCATATACAGGATGTGAATTTATTCAGCTATTTGGAAATACCCGGACAGCATGTAATTAAAACCTGTAATGGGAGGAATTTCTTGCRCTGCTGGCTTCAACAGCAGCACGGGATGCTCAAATGTCGAGTATGGTTGGTATAGGTGCTCTTTTCCCCCACCCCACAACAGATGAGACGGGAGCTGCTTTCTCCCTGCTTCATTCACGCTGGTGTCTGGTCTGTAAGGTGACAGTGAGCTTTAACCTTATTAAAAACTAAGAGATTTTTTCAACCAGATGGAGAAGAGCGGAGGGGGAAGGGACGCTGGGTAAAACCCCTTTCCCCGTGACAGAAACACGTTCTCTGGGAACAGGGCAGGGACGTGCATCAGGCCGGGGCCTCAGCTTGTGCTGGAGCTGGGGAGCCCTGGCAGCCAGCTGGACCCAGAGCACACGGAGACGCGGGCACCCTCGCTGCTCGGGGAGGGCGATTTCTGACCCCCTCCCCACGGCTCAGCTGCAGTAAAATCCGAGGTGGAAGAGCTGAGTGCTCACTATCACAGGGTCAATGTCAGTTTACATCTGGAGTCACCGTCTACCTTCTCTAATAACACCTACCTCAGGAAACCAGGGGAAAATAAGAGGTGGTGTTTCCTAACCTTGTTACTTGTCGCAGGTGTTACTTGTCTCAACTCTGAACGGCAAAGCAAGCGCTGCAGAAATTGCTGACTGCCCGAAGATGACTCAACTTGGTGCCTCCTGTGGTTTTCCACATCGAGCGGGAGCGCGTGGTGGCTTTTGCGAGGCCATGTCACGTCTCGGTTTGCAGTGAGCGCTCTTCCTCACCCAGACCAGCCCTCAGGTTTACTGCGGTTTTCTGCAAATCACACAGGCAGGAGGCGAAAACTGCTGAGCACGTCGGCTCTGCGGGGTGGGTGATGGCCACACGGGTCGTCCCACCAGCAGGGACGGGACGGGAAGCTTGCCAGGCGYGGGCTGGACACCTGGGGGGGGATGTTTTCCCCATGAAAGGTGTCCTTCTCCTCTCCTGCTCCCTTGCTTCTCTGTCCCCGCAGCAGTCGGTGCAGGACCGGGGCAAGGAGGTATCCCGGCTGCCCTGGCTCCACACAAAACACGTCCCCTTATGTCCCCACCACGTCCCCTTCATGTGCTCTCAAACTGCCCGGTGCAAGGCCCCGAACCAGCATGGCCCTGTTAGTCCCTGAAAGTCCTCCAGCCTCGGGAAAAGTCCGGGTTGGGGGTCCCAGCCTGCTCCCACCCTGCAGCTACCAGCCGAGGGCCATCGGTGGGGTGGCTGTGTGGAGGGGGACAGTGCGGCCACTCGGACACCCTTATTCCCCAGGCCCAGCTTTGAGGTGCAGCGGTTTTTCGGACTTGCTGAGCTCTCACGTTTCTGGCTGAGGCTCACCAGAGCCCGGGGCAGAGTCAGCCTCTGACAGTGCCAATTGATGGGGACGCTCGTTTCATCTTGAAAAGCAAATTCTCCTGCTTCCTCCAACTTTTTTCTAACCCTTCACCTGAATCTCATCTACTCACTAGTTTTTTGCAGTCGAACGGCATCAGACAGAGCAGTAAGAGGAATATGAAAAGAAGCCAGGGGCACATTTAAGGTTTGCGGGTATGCCCGGGGCCAGGGCGGCTGGAGAGAGGCTTGCCGGGCCTGAGTAACRCCAGCTAACGCATGGGGAAAGCACATGTGTGCTCATCAGCAAAGTTTTCAAAAGTTTATTGGTAAAATTGATTTTATTCAACCCCTTGAAGGAACAAAACTGACGCTTGTTAGTGTGATGAAGCTGTGTTTTTTATTACAGTCTCCCTACATATAAATATATATGTATGTATATATCTATATACATCAAAGCATTCAGAAGATGCAGTTCTGCCATATCCTAAGTCTGCCTCCAGCGGTGGTAAGGGGAGAGCACGAGTGAGGAGGACACAGTCACTGACACAAAATTTGGGGTATTCCTGCTGAAAGAGGACAGAGCAGGGACTGACAACGGGGTCAGCTCTGGGTAACAGCTCCATCGAGGCGGCTGTGAAGGATCAACCCTTGACTGCCAACATCCTTTACGTGGGTCTTCATGGCTTTGCTCCGGAGGATGGAGGCACGAGAGGGGTTTGCCTCCTCCTAAGAACACAGCCATGTGCTAACCCACCTACTCCCCCAACCTCAGAAAAAGCCTGGAGAGGGGGACGTCAGCCGATCTTCTGATTTTGGTCCCACCACTTTGAATTTGATGGAATTACAGGAAGTGAAAACCTGGCTCCTGGGAGGAAGTTTATCCASCGAGTTATACAAACAGACTACATAAACATAAACACGTACAAAAGCCCAATCATCTCACAAATAAATAAATAACTGCATTGTTTCAGTTACATGCTAGCAGCCATCTAACCTCTCATAGCCCACCGCCATGGAACAAACCTTACAACAAAGAAAACTCACCCGCCATAGACGCTTTGCCCTGGCGTATAAATGACATACAATGCGGCATCTCTCTACCGCTCTGTGGCACGGCCATATCCATCGCCTCTAGGACAGTTTGAAGCATTTAACACTTCTCAGCGAGGATGCCCCAAGATGCAGAAAGCCTTCTGCTGCCAGGGAGGCTCCCTGTCCTCCTGCCCTYGGCCGGCAGAGAGGACAGGTTCACTCCTCGCTCTCGCTGCCGCTGCACTGCAGCCGGCCCCCCTGGGGGGGGCAGGTGCAAATCCGGGCGCCCYGGGCGGTGACGGTGCCGGCGGGCACCGCCACCTCCTCCTCGTCGTAGCAGACGCAGCGGGGGCATCCGTCGGCCACGGGGCTGCCCACGGCCTGGCAGGTGGGGGGCAGGCGGGGGCACAGCGGGGCGCAGGTGATGTCCCCGCCGGGGYGGCAGGTGCACAGCTTGCGGGCAAAGTCGATGTAGAAGGAGCGGCCGGCGGGGATGCGGCCGCTGGCAAAGCCTTGCATCTCACAGTCGCTCTCCAGGTAGGGGGGGCAGGCACAGGGTGGGGGACAGGGCGGGCAGCAGCCCCCAGCAGTGGTGGTGGTCAGCCTCTCCACGTCCCTCTCGGGGCACGGGGTGCAGGAGCTGGGGTCACACATGGGTTTCGAGGCCGCCCCGCAGAGCAGGAGGCAGGCGAGCGACAGGCGAAGGGCGCTTGCGAGAGCCATGCTTCTGCAGGGAGAAAGGGGGAGATAGGTGCAGGCGTCACGCTGGGCATGGGCACACCGAACCCCCAAGGTCTGGACCCCCCCGGAGGTTTAAAGCGAGTGGGACGCAGCCGCCCCTCCCCGACATGCCCGTTAGCCGTAGTTTTGGTCATCCACAGTTTGCTGGGACCAGGGTGGTTTGCTCTAAAACAAGAAGTCTTGTGCCCGAAGGCTCATCCTGGCTCGACYGAGGCGTCCTCCACCCACCAGGTGTTCAGACGCCTGCAACGTGGGCACTGGGTTAGCAAAGTCCACGTTGCAGCACACACTGAGCTTTGCCACAGTTGCCCCGGCCAGCAAATGGCACTTGTTCACCCCTATACTGATGCTAATAATTTACGTTTCAGTGACTAATTGTTCCTGGGAGGCATTCGGGCATGGACACACGAAGGGCTCAAAGAAGCACTGTCTGCTTTGGTGGCTTGTCCCGTGGCTACTACTGCAGTTGGGACCCTGCTTCTCCACAGACGAGCTCTGGGTGTCAGCTCCCAGCCCCTCACGCTGTGCCACTCGCCAGCTGGCAGCTCGCTGCCTGCCTTTTCCAGCCACCTCACTCCCTCACGGGAAGCCAAGGGGGTCACCTCCTCCTTGTTTCAACTTGTGAAGCCTTTGCTTTGTAAGGAAGATGTTTCCGATGTCGGGCACCCCTGCGTRACTCTGCTCTTTGCCGCCTTCAGTTTTTCCACCAGCCCGTTTTCAAGCGGAGAGCCGTTCACGGGCATGAAATCCCCTCCCTGTGCCTGCTCCCTCCTCCTCCACCTACACCTCCTAGGACGCACAGCACCGCCTGGCAGCTCATGCTGACCCCCTTCTCTGTTTTAAGGCTGAGGACTCTTTTTTTGGACTGACAGCTTTTCAAGACCCGACATTTCCTTAAGTGCAGCTCACACTTTGGGTCCCTTCCCCCTGTCTGAGTGACCTTATGTCCTGCTGTATTAAATACGCTTGCTTCCCTCCTGCACTGGGTCCTTCCAGGTTGGGTCTCTTCCCCGGTTGCCCCAATGCCCCTTTGATTCCAATTATGTCATTACCTTCATGCTGTGCATTTGATAGCTCCAATTTCCGACTCTTGCAGACATGCAACTACTTGCAATTACTTCTTAACATTTCTTTAAACAAAAATATTTCCAAATTGCATGAATATCAAGAAAAAACTTGAAAGCATGAACTCCATCTGTCTTCAATTTGAAAAAAGAAAGGCTTTAAAGCTTTCCTGTCTTTAAAGCAAACTCTTCCTTGTTTAAGTTACTGGTAGCTGCTTCATCCTTGCTGTAAGTTACTGTTCCGTCCCTTCGTTTCATTCACACATTTTAATCTACCGGTTACTTTATCATCATTCCCAGTGGACTGATCGCTGTGCCGAGCAGCACGGAGCCCAGACCGGCTCCCCGTGGAAAAGCTGCTGCTTGGCGAGGACCCCCCTTCTGCAGCCCCACACCGAGAGCCCCCTCCCAGCTGCTCCCAGCTTCAGCCGCCCAGTTCCTCTGGGCTTCACACACAGGCAGAGAAGGGAACCATCAAGTCAAAGGTTTTGCACACCTGAACCCCTGTCCAACCCCAGCAGTCCCATTCACCGCTGAAACCTCTGACCCCACCTAGCAATGAAATCGGGCTTCTTCAACGGGGCCGATTTCCAGCAAAACCACAACATCGAGTTTGTCATCGGGCAGCTGCAGCGGGAACAGCCTCCTGCTCAAGCCAGGCCACTTTTCCCGGTGAAAATGTTCATCCTCCCCCCTTAGTTTTGGAAAACCAGGCTGCGAGCTGGCCGAGGCGCTCCCCTCCTGCCCCGTGCCGGGTCCCCGTGGGTCCCGGCCGTGGCCGTGCTGCGAGGCACTGCGTGGCGCTGGTTACCTGCAGGGTGGCCGGCCAGGCGGGACGGGCGCTGGGGCGCGGTGCGGGACCCTGAGCGGCGTCTCCGGTCTTCGCCCCRCAGCCCACCCGGGCCCTCTATTTATGTGCTGCCGGTGGTGGCTCCATGATGAAACGCTGGCGGGGGGAGACAGGGGAGGCGGGGAAGCCTTAATAACACAAAAGGTGGCTGGGCAGGGCCAGCAAGATGCTTATCTTGCTAGCGGTGTTGGTTTAGTCCGTCTGACCGCAGACTAATCCGGCATCTCCCAGCCGTCTGCCTGTCTGTCATTTCTCCTTACGCCCCTCTTTGCAGACTTCAGCCAGGGTTTCTGAAGAGTCAGCATACCCCTGCGCTTCGCAGGCTGCCGGAGGCACAGATGCCGGTGTCCAGAGGGAAAGCAAAATGATTTAAAAGCTTTAGCGAGGCTCCCCCTCAGGAGCCGGAGGTGGGCATGGACCTCCTTGGGGCACCTGTTTTATCCCTGTCTCCCACGCCACGCTTGACACACACCGTTTAAAGCACTTTAGGCCCTGCGTGGCTGTTTTCCTCTAGATGAAGCTGCAGGGAGCCAAGGCCATGTGCCCCAGTGCAGGAGGTTTGCAAGGGTTTCACGTGCGGGCATAACCCTTGTGCCCTGACCGCAGGCAGCCCGAACTCCCCCGGGGCCATTTGCTCCCTGGTGTGAAAACATCTTAGCCTGATGTRCTAATGAGCTTGTCAGAAATGTGCCCCCCAACATTGCAGAGCAATGGGATGAAGAGCAGGTATGCCTTGCAGCAAATGGGACTGTGGAGAGCAGCAAGGGTTTCGGGAGCGCCCCCCCCCCCGCACACACACGCGCACCCCTCGGAGCAGGAGGTGTTGGGAGAAGAGCGTGGGCTGGTGCTGCAGGACCAGGGTCCGTCTCCTGCACCAGAGCTGGGCACCGTGCTCAGGGCCGTGGGATGGGATGCTGCCCGGCCCTCACCCTCCTCCCGCTGCCCTCTCACGGCTCCTTAAGCCCGAAAATCCCCATTCCTTTGGTAGATATGTGGGACCCCCGCACCCTGCAGAGCCCAAGAGCGCTGAGCTGTGGCAAGTGCCGCTGAGCAGCCACCTCTTGCCGGATATGAAAATACTGATAGGGCCTCGGTGTCCAGGGAAGGGAAATGAACTCGAAACACCAGTTATCTCAACGGGGTCGTCACTGCTGGAGTGCAGCCCTGGAGACACAGGGAGAAGGGTCGGCGGGTGGCGGGTGCAACGCTGGGCTCTTGGTCCCGCTGCTGCCACTGACGCTGTGTACAGGAGCATCTTTACAGGTCCTGTGGGGATTTCTGCTGGCAAGGCAAATGAAACGTCCTCCCCTGCTTGCTGAGGCCTTTTCCATGCCAGAGATGTGGCAGGCAGGATAGCAGCAGCCAGTCCCTCTTACCACCCTGTCTGCCCGACCCAGCACCCTGGGGTGCGGTGGGGCAGCACTCTGCCCTGGTGCGTGCTGTGGGGCGTGTTTGCAACCTCAGGGTCACAGTCTGTGGCAAACTACAGCAGATGCAATACCAACATCCCTGGCCAGGGCAATGCCACCATGAGATGTGCCTGCTGGGAGCAGTCCCTGGGGCCAGGGGCCGGGAGCCTMGGGAGCGCCTCGGTGACACTGGCTCCAGCCCAGGTGGAGCAATCCCGAAACGTCCGGAGCTTGTGCCCAACTTTATTAGTTCCCACACTCATAGTTAACATACAGAAGCCGTTGTAAATATTCGTGGTTGCTATTCAGCAGTTACTTCACCTCCACTGAAGTGCAGCTGTCTGTCCCATAGGCTGCCTGCAGCTGGCAGCCACCGCCCCACAGCGCTGCTGCTGCTGCTGCTGCTGGGAGCACTGGGGTTTGGGCTAAGCTGTAAGGGCCATGCGGACTGCAAAGAGGTTCAGGGTGGCAGAAGCCTGGGCTGTCGTTACATGCTCTTAGCCTGTCATCTGGGTTTTCAGCTGGTTGTTTTTTTCAGAGCTGCCACATTTTGCACGCCCAGGAGCACACAGCCCCTCACGCTGCATGCTCAGCGCACTGGGCAGCAGCCTGCTCTGCAAGCAAACATTCAGTTCAAACGTGTCAAATATTGTATTCGTTTCCGTTCAAACTCACAGTAATGGAACATCTTCTGCATAAACGTGCAGTTTCTGGGAGGACAGCCTATTAGCATGGCTTGTCCCCCACAGCCTTGGTACTGCTAGACCAAAAGGAGAGCTGTCTTAAGCTCCTGTTTGCACACACACATGCACATGTAGCAGCAGCCTGGAATTCTCATTCCTGCTGCAAAGTTTTTGGGTGCGACCCAGGCACCTTAAAGCTTCCCTAACCCCCTGGGAGAGACCTGCCCAGCATGCAGGGACTTAATTCCACGTGCACTTAAGAGGGGCTTGTTCTGGGGCAGGGTGGCATCAATCTCCAGGCACGGGCATGTCTCTGGAGCAGCCCAAGGAGTCATCTCACACCTGACCTTAAAACTCATGAGCCGCCTTTGGGACAAGAGCCGTCCCATTGGGGTACTCCCATAGGAGGTGGAGGATCTGGGGGGTGGAGGGGAGGGTCCCGACCCCCAACRAAGGGGAGCTCCCTGCAAAGAGAGACGTGCCCCTGGCTGTTGGGTGGAGGCAAATCTCCCCTCCTTCTCTTGCAGCCAGGCCTGCTGCACAGAAGGACGTATTACAATTAGGGTCATCAGGAAGGGTCTGGCATGTCCCAGGCTTCAAAGTGGTCCAGATTCAGACTCAGTTCTGTGCTTCATGGAGTTATGGGGCATTTTATTCATGTGAGTTTGGAATACATGCACGGACTAATATCCTGCAGTTTGCAACTGAGTTGCTAAAATAAATACAATACAATGAGGTTGATCTAATCAGGTTTTACTTTTTCTGGACAAATATGGTTATTACTCAAGCAAAAACTTGCAGAAGATCTGATATAGCTTGTGTCACTCAGGAAACAAAAGACAGCGGAGACACTCTTCCTAAATATAAAAACTTCAGCATTCTATAATTTAATAAAAGTCTCGTACAAACTAGATTAGATGGAAAGTATGGACTAGCCAAAATCAGAATTGGTTGTTGTCCCCTTGGAGCAGCTCCCGAGACATATGGAAAGACTGCAGAGCTCGTCTGTGTTTTGGGAGCAACTCCCCCAAACAGGGTTTCAACAGCGCTTCAGTTTGGTCCCACCGCCCTCCTTTCACATTTGCTTTCATTTATGTTTTTTGCAGCCATGGCACGTGGCTCTTCTGACCTTCATTATCAGTTCCTGGAACATAATACTCTGACAGGAAAATTAAGATCAGCCTCTTCTTCGCCTCTACCCCTCGATAATGAGCTCTCAGGATGCATATTAATGAGATGACTGTTACAGGACATGGGGATGCAGCCGTATCCCCTCTCGCAGTTACTATATCGTGAGAATGAATCTTTACTTCTTGAATGGGTTCGGTTCACTGCCCCCTCCCACAGGACCGTGCATGAGACAGCCGGTGCCACCAGCTCCCCCAGATGTGAGGAAGGTGCTTTCCAAAGGCCAGTTGCTGCTACAGGAGCAATCGTTCCCCACCAGCCCAGCACCTCGTCCCCCCTGCCCATCACAGCCCTCAGCCATCCCTTCCCGTCCCTCCTGGCCGTGCCTGCCCAGCTCCCCGCTTTTGCGTACCAGGGTGCCATGTCCCACCCACTCCCCTCCTCATCAATCTTCTGGTGCCCTGCCTCTCCCACTCACCCCTGGGGAGGGGAGGAAGAAGCTGCCTCCTTGGCCCCCAAACGGAGCTGGGGGTCAGAAGGAGGGTCTCCTGGAGGGTGCCTGCAGCCCTCCCTCCAAGCAGCGGAGAGGAGCAGGAGGGTGCAGCTGTGATGTGGCTTGACCCCAGCCCTCAAGAAGGCTGGAGCTTCTCATGGTGGGGACAGGCTCCAGCCCCAGTGGGACCAGGGTGACTCGCGGCAGCTGCCACACCAGCAGTGCATAGGTACCTACTGCAGCAAACGCACCAAAAGCCCCACCTGCTAAAATCTGGGCAATAACGACCATCCCCTTCCCGTCCCTGCCCACCACGTTACCTCTCCAGCCCTGGGAAGCTCTGTGTAACCACACATGGCTATTAAACGCAATTTCTTTAGTTATCTTCTCTTTAGTGATATTCTGGGTGGCATTTAGCGGACAAATGGTTATTAGATTACAATTTTCACCTAGTCATTTTGAGAAACTCTCAGCTGGATTAGACCAGAAAGCACCCTCGGCCGRGTGGTTCAGGCTAGGGGGGCGCAGCTGGCCCTGCCGGAGGAGCGGAGGTGGGTGCAGCCAAGCTGCTCTGCTACTTCTTGTCGTTTCTGCTGACAAAGGTGAGGAGGTCCATCGCTGTGACCACACCAAACACCATCTGCTTCATGAAGGAACTGCCATTTCCATTGACTGTAAGCACAGAAAATGCCAGTTTAGTGGAAAAAAAAAGGCAGACAAAAAACCCCCACAGCTGTGCAGAGGCTGCTATTCGTTTATTAAGAGAAAACCTTAATGGGGACAGCAGCTGTCTCTGCTCTGCCTCAGCAGAAACGACTGATGCAGCCTCGGTCGGGTTACTGGGATCACATCAGGGAGGTTTTAGCTGCAGATAATGCACTCCTTACCAGAGCAGGAAACTTAATTTCCCGGTTGTTTTTACCCAACCTCTGTTCCCGTCCTGCTTCTGTCACCACAAAACTTTTCAGGCCAAACTAATGGGACTCTTTAAGAGCAGCAGTGAGACACTTTCTGCTCTGTTCTCATAAGGCCCTACACCACCATTAATAAAACAGCATCGCAACAATTACTTTAACTATCTGAGAAATGTTTTCTTAAATAAAAATAAAACTAGCCACGAGAGTCCAAACACGAGATAAAATACAAGCTCCAAAGGTGTGGGAAGAAAGTAATAAATAAGGGGGCAACTGTGACGGCATTAAAACAGCAGCTCTGGAAAAGAAAACGGGTGCTGTTTAAAAACCAGAGCAAGAGGCACTGTGTACAGCTGGCTGATATTTTTGGTGGACACTATTTAATTTGTGGATACCATTTAATTGATATCAAAATGTGATACAAAATAGACTTTCATTATTTTATGACAACATAGCTGAGAAAGGAAATTCTGCCTAGCATCATTTTTGGTGAGAGAATTGGAAATGTGCATCAAAAGCAGTTTTGAATGAGAGACTTTCGTTTGCAACATTTTGTGGGAACATGGCTGGACTTGCAAACCAGCTTTAGAGCTGATGGGGCTTTGGGGCGGCCGGCCACGGAGATACAAGCATAGGGGTTGGGATGTTTGCGCACGGTGGGTTTCGGAGGCCCCGAGTTCAGCAGGCAGCCCTTTGCTGGCAGYCGATACAGCACAATATTGCATGTTGCTCACCACAGGAATGTTTTGCATGTTCAATGTGCAATCCCATCAAATCAGCATAATTATACCCTTCAGCTCTAATTTAGAAGACCTAAACATGGGTCTTCTGACTGCTTTTTCAGGTTGCTACATTTTAAACAAAGCAACTCCCTCAAGATAAGGCCAAATTTGTACTTCTAGAATTTTTACAGTATAATTGTACTGGAAAGGTGTGTTAGGTCAGCTTTGCAGAACAGCACCTGCCACCATACCTGTTTTGGTCAGGGGAGCAACAAAGTGTGATCCCTGCTGCCATTGATGTGTCAGCAACCCTCGTGCTGCCGTGGTCCTACTGCACGTGACGCTACTGAGCGTGTTTGCTTCACTGCGGAGGGGGTGGCTGTACAGTGGTTTGAGAATAAACCAAAGCTGCTGGTATGGCTGCTTTATTGGACTAGTCTAACGATGCTCCTGAATTGGCAGAGCATCCCTATACCCAGCCATGGTCCAGGCAAGGCTCATACACGGATGCCTCAGGCTGCACGTATCGGTGTGTGTTGTGCCTCCTGACTCCCAACTCATGTGCCTCTGCCACAGGCCTTGCTCACAGTCAAACGCATTTGTTTTCAGCTTTCTTGACTTACCCTGGACCTCCAGGGTAGTTGTCTGATAGCACCCAGCACGGAAGGCCCCTTAGCATATCAATTTACCCAGACCCCTTGTGGCACACAGGCATAAGGACATCTCTTGACTGCATCTCCGGGGGTGGCAAGTGGGAACAGTGGTGTTCAGAGAAAATGGCACAGCCTCTGGGCATGCACAGCAGAAGGTCTTTAAGCAGTGGGATGCAGACTGTGCAGTTTGTTCCCTTGCACTTACATGCCTGAATTCCACCTAAGCTTTATCTAATGTGCCCAAATGCTCCTTTTGACCTTGCCCTTGGGATACTAAGTCTATGGAGATCCCTAACTTCCCCCTTGTTTCCTCTGTTGCCCACAACCAGCAAGGCAGTGATTTGAATTCAAGGTCAAGAGACTAAATAAGTACTAGAGGCCTGAGCCTACAGCTGTGCAGCAAAGGCACTGCACCCCAAGCTGCTGCCTACAGTCCACCTCGGCTGTCAGAGGAGGGGACCAAATGAGATCCCGTAATGAATACCTTCCCAACCCCAAAAGTGGGTTTCCATGGGAAACCATAAGATGAGGGGAGGGGATGGAGCTGATGGGTGCTTCAGCGTCACCCCTGCATGGCGGGACAAAGCAGCTCCCATGGCCAGGATCTGGGAAGTGCTCCTGCAGGACACACACCCAGTAGCGTGCTGGTTCCAGGCTCCTGTGGTTAAGGCTTCCCCCCTCTCCCCTCATCCCTGTGGTGTCAGGAAAGGAAATGGGTGAATAGTTGGCAGTTCCAGGGCTTTGCAGAGCCACAGGGCAGAAATCCTTCCTGCAAAGGCTCAGGGGCTGCACATGTGGAGCAGCTGTGCTGATACCTACCAAGCTCAGTTTGAGAATTTCCCTCTCCCCTCTCAAACATTCGTCCAAAGCCCATACAGTGCTTCTGCAGATGATACCTACACTGCATTTGCTCGTGTACAACGATAGCAAAATGGTCGTTCTCCAGGATGCACGAAAGCTTCCCGAGGCTGTCCTCCAGGCCAATCTAAACAGGACAAAAAGAGACATTTTACCTGTCACTTCACATTTAAAGGACAGCAGTGGGGACCCTGACTCCTGCCTCTGACTGTAGCCATGATTGGGCAGGGTGGCACCCAGCTGGACCAGGACCAGGTATGCCTTATCCACCCACACTGTTTTGGGGAGATGGGAGGGGCTGTAGGCAACTGGCAAACCTGGCTTTGCTGTAGCTGAACTACAGCGCTGTCTCCCCGCAAGCCCAAAGGGCCTCTGTGGGCCAGCATGGGGGTGACAGCTCCAGCTCCCCTAAAACACCATCCATTTACCTCACTCCATCTCTGGACCACTGATGGCCATCCGATCCAGGTGTCCCTCCCCTGCACACCCACAGGACCTGCCCTGTGTCCCATCAGAGCCCGTGCCTATTGTTGCAGCCCTGCCAAGCCCTGGCAATGGCTGGGCTCTTCTTTCAGAGGGTGCCAATCTCCCAGCTAGATGAAATCCTCTGACAATGTAAGAATGGGGGTGGACATTCACGCGCTTTGCTCCTGGCATGAAAGCTCCCATGTCTGAATCCCACAGGCTCGGCAGCATTTTTGCAGGTGCCTGTTCTTACTCTCATCTCCATGACATCCCCATTGCCCTCCCCACTTCTCTCTGCCTTCATCTTTCTGTCTTTTCATTGACATCTTCTCCCATCTCCTCTCACACCTCAGGGTGGTGGTACACCTCTCCCCCCACCCCATCCCTGGACAGCAGTTGACACCAGCCACAGCCTTAGTGGTACCTTTGAGAACTGCTCGTAGACGACCTTTGTAACAGGGTCTGAGAACTGTGCGTTTCCAGCCAGCACCGAGGTGAGGGTGTTGCTGAGGGTCACCATTCCCAAAATAAGTCTGCAAGGGAACAGGGAGTTTTCCAAAATGTCAGACCTGAGGTAGGGCACACGTTTAATGTAGGGGTGAACTGCTCCCCTTGAAGTCAGTGACTAAATTGCTGCTGCCGTCAGCGGGAGGCACCATCCTTCTCATCTGAGCAGGACAAGAAGATCTTGTCCTCACCAAGCTGTTGGTTTAACAGGAGTTAAAGTCTGCCATTGTGGTCCAGGACTTAGCAGCTGGGAGAAGGAAAACTTGTGGGGTCTCCAGTTGCTTATCTGTGTGGGTTTCCCACCCAGCCCTCACCTCTCCTCTGGCCTCCCCTTGCCTGTGCACTGATCCAACCTCTGCTGAGTTTGGTAGGCACTGGATTTGGCTTTGACCTTAACTAGCTCATTTACAGGGAGTTTTCTTGATGAATCTTCACAAAGAGGCAGATGATATTTTAAAAATATGCATCACAGAATCCAACACAAGAGCCCTGTCACTGGATAAGTAAATGGGACTTTGTCTTTAGCTTCATCATGGCTGCTTTTCCTATGTGAATGGCCATCTCTGTTACAAGTAAAAATAGTTACCCTGATTCAGCAACAACAGGAGCTTGGTCATATCCCTTCTCCTGGAGGATCTCAATTGCCTTTTGACAGCTGACTTCTGGGAGGAGAATGAGAGGGGCTGAGAGATTCAGTTTCTGCACCTTGATGTTCCACCACCTGTTGAAAGACAAATGGCAGTACCAAGCTGTTACTCTCTGCTGCGCGGCTGTGGGCCTTGCTCAGGGAAGGAAGGCCAGTGGAGATGAGACCACCCACGCAGAGATATTCTGCCTGCTTGCAAAGCTCGCCCCACTCCTATCCCCAAAGCAGTAACGCTACAAGTCCACCATGGCCAGGTCTTGTTGAAGCCAAGCTTTCCCTATGCCCGGTGTTCACACAACTCCAGAGGCAGGGCTGAGGTCAGCAGTCAGCAAGGTGCTAAGCTGTCCTGAAACCAAGGAAGCTACTGAGGGATTCACTTCAAGGTTTGTATCCTTGGTCCTCAAAATGCAGCATTTGCAGCTCCTCCAGGAGAGCCTGGCAGAGATGCAGGGACAAGCTATGCTTGTTTGGTGGGGACCACAGGCAACTCCCAACTCACGTCAGCCCTTCATCCTTGCAGAAAAGGCAGGGCAATGCTAAAGGCTGGAAGGGCCAAGAGCAACTCTAACCAGGCATGAAAGGCCTTGGAAATGTATTAAGTTTTTAGGAAATATTTTGCAATACCCTTTGGTTATAGTAACCCAAAGGAGCAGGGGACATCAATAATACCTGCTGCCTTTAAAGTGAGACTAGGCACTTTCTGAAGAACCAGCATTTGCCCAGCCACATGTCAGCTGGCATCAGCAGTTTGTCTGTGATTCCCTGCCTTGAGGGGACTCTTTCCCCATGGTGTGCAAGAGACAGCTGAGTTGGTCATCTTTTCTGGCCCACAGCTCTGCAAAGTGAAAATTTACTGTTCCCTGCCTAAAAAGACCTCCAGAGCTGTTTGAAAGGGTGCTTGCTATGGGAGAGACCCATCTCCCTGCCAGCCCGATGTTCCTTTGAACATCAGCTGTGGAGTAGAGAGAGAGGAGGTTTTGAGTGGAGCTAGATGTCCACCTCAGCCGTTCTGCCTGGCAGGGTTTAAGTGGCCTGGACAATGACTGACACGTGGGAGCGGATTGGCAACTTCGGGACAGAAACGGCTCCTTTATAGACTTCAATTGGAGAACTGGGATATCTAACCACTCAAAAGAAAGGAGCTGACATTACAGCCTCCTCAGAGGGATCTGGACTTAACTGTGTTTTTTCTAAATACTAAAAGATAATACTTTCCTTTGAAGATAATCATTTCCAGACTCAGAAAGCTGATTCCCTTATCACTGTTTATATCGGCGAAGTTGTCTTACCAAGGCTTGTGCTCCTGGACGTCATTTAGGAAACCATTTTTTATCATCCACTTATCATTCAAAAATTTGGACCTAGAAATCACCAACAAAAAGCCAGTCTGTGAGCCTTCCAGAAGAAGTCGTGCTTTGTTTCATGCACTAGACCGCAGCACTGCCCCGGGGCTCCCATGATTTTTGCAGCTGGCTGCTTTTAGCCCCTTTTAAGGTCAATGGGAGCTGCGGGTGCTCAGTAACTCTTAGAAGCATGCCAGCTATTTGCCTTCCTAACTTTAGGCATGCAAGTTCAAAAACTGTAGCTTGACTGATTCCTGCTCCGTGCAGTAAGTCAGCGACAAGAGGAAATAAAACCCAAGTGCCCCAACACCTAACCCCTGGTGCTTGCCACAGTAGTATGCTCTTTCTCCCTGTTGTTTTTTTTTTTTTTTCCTGTGAGCTGCTCGAGGGAGACTCCCAGCTCTGGGCTCACTGCAGGTGCCATGGTCTCAGAGTTATTGGGGTGGCTCTCCAGCAACCCACACCACCTGGGCTCAGCAGTGCTAAGCTCATGTCACCGAAGGGCCCCATGGCTCCAACCCTGGCCATATGCAGAGAGGGTGGAGAAGGCTATGGGAGCTCCCACCCCGCTGCCAGGAAGCAGGCAAAGAAGCAAGAAACTCACATGTAGTTCCTGACGGAGTCAGGCAGGATGACGACACAGCGCTGACCTTCCTTCAGGTCCTTGGCAGCCCGCACAGCAACGGACATGGCACTGCCCGAGCTGCCGCCTGGATGGGTACCAAGAAGAGAGAGACAAGTGTTGGGGCTGCCCAGGGTGTAGGGCCACAGTGCCGGCGCGGGGGGCACAGTGCTGCCCTGTCTAATGCTACCAGGGGCACCGAGACCAAGCAGTAGCAGAGGTGGCACCTCATACACCAGGGCAGCTCAAGACACTGGGAGTGGGAGGACAATCGGGCCCACAGCCTTGTAGGTTTTAGGGTCAGGAAGAGGTAGGGACTGAAGGAACGTGTTCATGTGGTGGCTCTTGGCAATGGGCTTATGAGGCAACATAAGAGTCATCTTATGAACTTCATGAACCACTTCTTGTGATGACTCTGAGGGCAGGCCAAGGGCTGGAAGGTTCAATACGGGGCCATTCATACCACTGCTGCCCACGCTGCACCCTTCCTTTGGGTGAGGAGAAGACCATGCCAAATCTAGAGCTCCTGGCTGACATATTTGGCAATCAAAGATTGGCTTTAAATGCATTGTAAAGACTGAAAAAACCATAAACATTACATTCATGCTTGGAATACCAGGCCAACGTGATGGGAAGACTTAAACGCTCCCTGTGTCTGTGTGCACGCATGTGGTTTGCTGCACGTAGGGAAAGCAGGTCCCTGCTTTACAGAGGCAATTCTTCCACCAGTAGTTTGAGTACTGGAAGTCAAACACATTCCACTATCTGTGTGCCAATTACACACTGCATTCAAGGCAGCACGTATTTTACAGCAGGTTAATGAGCACTGGGTCACATTTTTCAAACCAATGAGGAAAGGCCTTGAAAAATGCAGTGCAGGGAACATGAAGCTATTCACAAATTATAATTGAATTCAGCAAGTGGTTTCTGTTGAAACACAGTGACTCTATGCCTGCTAGGTTAAATCAACATTTAAGCGTTTCATTACAAATGGCCTGATCTTTTTCAAAACTCCCTGGATGTGAGCGCTCAGGACTTTTATCAGCTGTAACTACAAGCCTACATATTGCCTGGTCCTGGACGCAAACCTATAGCTATCTGCTCGGTGGCAAGGAAGGCTGAAAAATGCTGATGCTGTGTAGAGGCTCTTAGGGTACAGGCAGGGCTTTTCTGAGGGCACCTGTTCATTTTGGAAAGCCGGTGGGATCACTTACAGCTTGTTGGCACAGGGAGAAATACTCAGTAAGAACATCTTACACTTTCTTTACTTTCAAACTTTCCTGGTCCAAACCTGGCACCTCTAGTGTGGCAACCATTCAACAACAGAGAGTACAGCCTCACAGAGTTGTAAGCGGAGCAACAGTTTTAGCCCATCTGTCCTGCCCCGAGTCCCATTAATCCTCTCTTCATCTCGTGTAACACTACACCGCACAGAGTTAGGCCTGAAGATCCAGTTCCATGTGCAAAAGTGCTCCAGTAAGAGGAGAGTTATTGCTTCTATAATTATTGTGGCTGATGAGTCAGATTCCAGACCACGGACTCACTGCCACACCTCTGAAGTCTCCAGCAACCTACACACCAGCTCGGGGTTCGGCCATTCAGCCCTGTTAACCTAGCAGACACAAAATGCAGAGAGCACCTACCCCAAAGCATTTTGGTTGCAAAAGGATGAGGTTCAAAAAGTTTGTTAAGAGAAGCAGCTGTTGTCATTGGTGCTTACCGCACAATAATCCTTCCTCTCTAATCAGCCTGCGAGACATGAGGAAGGAGTCTCTGTCGTTGCATTTATACCACTGATCAACCACCTGAAGAGAAAGCAAGAAGGTTGGTTTCTGGAAGTGTTATTTCAGGTTGTCCCGAGCCTGTGAGGCATGCCGTGGTGCTGATGCCTACAACATCTGGCAGCTTTGAGCTGCTTTCCACACTTGTTGAAAACAAATGCATTTGTCAGGGCATCCTTGGTCCGGACGGTGTGTCCTTGCTTGCAGGCACCCACTCTAGCCTTTCCAGCCAGCATCCTTTCCTTGGAGAGTTAGGGATGTCTGAGAGGTCCAGAGTCAGGATGTGGTGTTCATGATGTCCCAGGCTAGGCTACCTTAATGGTTAAGATTTTACAAGGCAAAATCAGATCCAACTACAAAAGGAATTTTGGGTTACTACAGGTCAAAACTCTAAAGCCATGTGCAGACAGCAGAGATGTAGTTACCACGACACCTGAAATCAGAAAGAATCTGGGGTCAGAGGCTGTGGGGGACCTTTCTAAGAATGAGTCTGCGGGAACACGGGCAGCTTGAGTTAGGGCTTTAAAGCTCTGTGCCTGGTGGCAACTGATACACGAAGAAGAAATTTGACAAGAAGCTGTATGAGGTTCATGATCTGTTGTTTTACATAGCCTGGATCTTGTCTTCCAGCCCATATATGGTGCAGGGTTTCTGCTGTGTGCATGTGGTGCCTACGACAGCAAAGGCTCAGGAAATGCTAGCATGATGAAGAGCAGCCTCAGCACTGACCTCTTCTGTGTGATCGTAGTACAAGATGCACACTCTGAACGTTGGTGAGGCTGAGCTGAGGCGGCTGGTACAGTGGCATATTCCTTGTTTGCCCCTGTATTTGGCTTCTCCTTGTAGGTCAGTTATAATCAGATTTACTCAGAGACATGCTTTAGTGCTGGGGTCCCAATCCCCCCACAACAGCTTGTTCTGTACTAGGAAGGTACACAAGTAGACTTAGGACTGGGCCACAGCCAGGCATCAGAGCTGGCTACCTCTGAACTTGGGAATAGGCTGGATGCAAAGCCAAAGATCAGACAGAGGCCTCTCATCACATGGCTACTTACTGATCTGTCAAGGACAGTAGGGATAAAGTCATGCCCAATGCCCTCCACTTCGATGGTTGTGGTGTTCGTCCTGTTCATCTCACTGGGCAGAGCGACGATGGAGCCATCGGGATCTACGCCAATGATCTTTGAGGGAAGGAAGTTTTGTTAAACCACAAAGGCAGTTCAGAAATAGTCAAACACACAACTCAAAAGAAAAATTACCCACGGCCTTATCAGCAATGTTTTCCTTCCCACCATATTTATTAATATTCCTGTCCACTGGCAGCATGGAGAGCTTCCAGGATGAAAGGGTACTGTTTCCCACTGGCTTTTTAAATAGATCCTAGGTAGTGTTCAGCTGCTGCAGAAGTGACTGGTGACTTAAAATGTTATCACTTTCAAGGTGTTTGTCATCACCCCTTTGGCAGAGCCTGCTACTTCCAAAGCTCAACCCTTAGGATAGTATGAGTGCTCCTTAATCTGCTCCAGTGCAAAGCCAGCCAGCTAGCTCAAACCCGTGGAAACCTGTGGCTACAGACATCCTTTCTGGATCTAGTTGTGCTGGCTGACAGTGGCACCTCCCTGGTTGCTTATAGCTTTATGCCTGGGCTGAGGTTGCCTCCCTCAGCGCTCAGCTTAAGAAGGGATGGTGACACTGCTCCACATGCAGCTTCAAGCAGTCAGCGACATTATCTCATGCCCAGATCCCCCAGTGGCTGGGTCTACACCATCTCAATTTGCCTCTGGTGGATCAGGGATCGCTCACACGCCGGCTACGCCAGGGAGGCAGTAACTGTCAAGCCTCCAGTCTGCCTTGAAGCACAGGCTCTGCAGAATGAGCATCTATGACTGGTGTCAACCATACAGCACRGAGACTTTTGCAATGGCACATGAGAAGCACTTGCACAGTCTGCCCCTGCCGCAGAGCTGCCAGAGCAGAAACTTTCAGCAGGTAGGTTAACCAGGAGCAGGAGCGATAATGCTATGAGCTGGGCCAGCCACTTCTGCAGGGGACATCTGACAGCGTCCTGCAAAGGGCAGGGTACCGGTCAGGGTGGGATTAGTAATGAGGCTGTGGAGCCTTTGACTTCTAGGGCACTCAAATGGATCTAGGTCAAGCTGAGCATAACACCAAATTGCTTCCAACAAAAGCCAAGCTCACTGTGAAAAAACAAATAGGTGGAAACAACAACTGCTAGCTCAGGTAAGCCGTGGGGTTAGGCTTGATCAAAAGCACAGGCAGAAAAACCCAGGGGGGACACAGTTCCCAATGGGCAGCCCTGCCTCCCAGCTTACCTTGCACTCTGGGCACTTCTCCTTCAGCTTCCTGGCGACGCCGGTGATGGTGCCTCCTGTGCCAGACCCAATCACCACCATGTGGACCTTGCCTGCAGGTCAGGGAAGAGAGAGGCTTGCAGGGACTCAGCATGGCCTCCGGCACAGTCTCCCCTTTATTCAGGGCCCTGCGCAGATGCAGAGCCCGTGTCTGTCGGCTGCTAGAACCCCATGTGCGGAAAGGATAATCAGAGGTCATGCTAGCGGCCAAAGCGTGGTCCTGTGAAGAAGCTCAGATGAGCTTGCAGGATCTGAGCACCGCTGATCCTGCCTCAGCGCAGGGGGCTGAAGGTGACCTCCAGATCTCCCAGTGGTCTCCATGATTTCTGTGTCTTTGGCATCTAGTGGCTTAAGGGGGAGGGAGATCTCAGCGCCTCCAGCCCCTTCAAACCGCACCACGTCAAAGCAAAGCACGCGCATGAACAGCAGCACAATATCAATAACAGGCACAACTTTTCGGCTAGCGTTAGCATCCACAGGAGAGATGGCAAAGCTCTGCCCTGGCACCCGGTCGGTCAGATGTAGCCCCGCTGGCACCAGTGAAATTATACTGATTTAGGACTGGTAGGAGCAGAATCAGCGTCAGGCCTTCAGAGCCTTATGCTGCAACTGCACTGGGAAAAAGGGATTTATCTTATCACTGCTGGCAGCCAGTAGGAGCAAATCTAAACGTTGTAGTGGAGGGAAGGCTGGGACTCTCTTGTTCCTGTTGATACCTGACTGCTTTACTGTTATGATAACTGCTCTCCAGTTAAAACCTTTGAGTCTTTTTTACATTTTGCAGTGCTCCCAGTACTGGCAATAAATTTCACTTCTATCTGCACAGACATGGACTGGGATAATCCTTTATCCTCCCCCAGCTGTCACATCAAATGTCATTAGCCTGTGAAGTTTCAGTCTATTTTGATTTGCAAATGAGTGTGCTGGATCAGCCTGCCATGYCCTGATGGACTTGTATTCCCCAGTGAGGCCTCTTGGGCCATCTTGTGCTCTCAGATGACAGGTTGCAGAGATGTTGTAGCCACCAAGAGATGGGCTCTTCCTCCTTGGGTACAGCCTGAATTTGTTAAGCCTCTGGTCTCCTCCCTCTGGCTTTCGAAATGGGAGGCCATAGCAGGGAAGCCCCGCAGGCTCAGGTGGATCTGGAGTGGATTATGTGAAGTTGCTACACCCTGCGTGTCAATATTATCAAGGGTGCCCTCACCTACAGAGGCCCTTTTGGCCATTTCTATACATTTAGATCAATAAATGATGTAAAATAAGCCTGTCAGAGAGGGCTATAGCCCTCTGCACATCCTCAGCACATAGAAACAACAGTGCAGACAGTACCTTCACACTGCTCCAGGATCTCCTCAGCTGTGGTGTCGTAATGAGCCAGGGGGTTGCTTGGATTTCGGTACTGTTTATTTCAACAGAGAACAGCATGAGTTACTGTGTGAAGCATAGGTCAAATACCAAACTAGCAATAGCTCCTGATGAGATTTACGCAGAGTATGCAACTGCCCCCTCCACTCCCTGGCGAGGGGTGCACTGCCACCCAGCCAGGCCAGGTCACAGGTATTCCTCCTGGTTGTCACTTTGGGGCAGGTTTCTAAGGACACTTGGGATTTGTCCACACTGGAAGATTAAACGTGCCCACAAACAGTCACTCTCTGGCACTTGGTGCCTGTTTGGTGTGGGGATGGTATGGTTGTCCCATATGCTGCATTGCCAGGTTTTGTGGGATCTGGTGGTTTTGTTAAAGCCCTAGCTGCTGGACGCAGGAGAGCTCCTCCGTATTTTAGCTATTGCTTCGATATAGAAACATTTTCAGCCTTTTCTGTTACCTTGAAAAAGTTGAAAATACAGCCCCACAATACTCCTAAAAAGCTCAGAAAACAAAAAAAATCACTCCTCAAATGTCATATTAGAAAATGTCTTTCAAGTATCATACATATAATTTTGGGAGCTGCTTTGTCATTTAGGGGCATTTGTGGCTGGCAGAACAGCAAGTTAGGTGGCTGGGAAATGTGGGCCAGAGTAGTTGTCCTACCTGTACAGAAGGAATTACCACAGGGGGTACACAGGTACAGCACTGAAATGTGTGCAGCCCTGTGTTCACACCCATAGACCAGGCTGCTTCTGAAAAGTGTATTCAGACATTGAGTTCTCTTTTTGTTAACAGGAAGGAAGTTTACGGCTTCCCTGACTTTTCTGCACTATAGGAGCTCCCCACCCACTGTAGGGATCCCTTCCTGCAGTGGGGTTAGACCAGAGGGAGAAGTGCCCTCCTGTACAAGACCCAGTGCTGCAGGAACCGCTGGCGTGAATCAATGGTGTTTGCCCTCCACAGCATGAGGCTTATTTTTGAGGCAGAACAGAGGCTCCTAGCCAGGCATAAAAAGTTATTGTTCCAGGTCGAAGTTAAATCTGAAGCAATTTGAGGAGTCTTTCAAGTGTGCAAGAAAACCCAGCCTCACGCACATCAGGCTTTGGCATGAGTATTACAGGTTTGGAAGCGTCCCATATTTTGTTTCTGCCACCCCGAGCTTTACAGAGGAGTGATTAATTTTCAAGCGCCATAAAACACTGACGAAATCTGCCTCCATTGCCAGTTTCAGTGAAGCCCCCAAACACAGGCAGACTTGGAGCACACGCTATAAACCATGTTTGGAAAGAGAGTCAGTGGAGGAACAGCGTTTACCTGGTCCAGGATGTGAGAGTTTGGGATTTCACTTTTCAGCTTCCAGGCAACACGAATGTTAGACTCCGGGGCATCAAAGCGGGTGCACGGGGTCCTCACAATTTCAACACCCAGCGCCTTCAGAATATCGACCTTTGGGAGGGAAGAGAGTAGATGTAACGCAACTGATCCCATGTAGCAATGGTAATCCGAACCTGCGGGCTCATGGCAGCGTCAGATGCCAGAGGAGCTTTGCATGCAGGAGACATTTAACATTTGGAGATACATGTCCGATTCTCGGTTGTACTATCTCTGACATCCTCCTGGCACCCAGGGCCTCCTGCCTGAAGCTGCCACATGGATTCAAGCCTGGCCTCGTGCCCTGTCCTACTCGGGGGGCAGGCTGGGGACACGATGGAGGTAGGTAACACTGTGCTGCTCCTTGGTGCCTGGGGAAAGGGGCAGAGGGTACCGGGGTAGGGAGCAGCGTCTCCTATGTGCTGTGGTCTGAGCCCCTGCATGCAAGGAGGACATCTTAAAGCTGTCTTTGCCCCATGTCCCTTCTCTTCCCTCACCAAGCACGGGGAAGGAGCAAGTACTAATCAGCCCTAGGGTATTAATTCACCGAGAGATGTGGCTGTTGGGGGTAGAGGGGATCAAAAGAGAAGGGTGGGTGAGTGTCAGGGCGCCGGGAGGTGAAGCCCATGGCAGCTGGAGGTGGCATCTGATCCAGATGGAGCTTAAGTGAGATTTAGATTGAAATGAGGGTGGCGCTTTGAGCCAAGTCAGTGTCCAGGTTTGGCTGCACTGGCATGAGTTCAGCTGAGCAGTTTGTGAGACTTTTGGCTCTCCAACGTGAAGATTTCTGCCATCTCCAAGATGGCAGTTTCACCTGATCATCAGCTCTCGTGCAAGTGACTCGATTTCCACCATCTCGAGAAAGCAGCTCAGACAACCGTAAGTGTCTCCAGGTTAAAGAAAACCGTAGAGACACGGAGAGACCAAGTGACACGTCAGATGTCAGAGGGGAAGTTAGCAGGACCAGCAGCCAAGCCCTGGCACCTGCCTGTCTCTCCGCTCCATCCAGCCCTCGCCCTCGCAGACAGCACATATGGCTCCATTTCTCTGCAGCCACGCACCGTGTTTGGCTAACACGTGACCCCAGCTTCACCGCTCACGCTAGATAATCAGCCAGCCATCACAGTGTGCTTTTTTTTCACCAAGAGGAAATCTTCTGAATAAGTACAAAGCTATGTCAGTGTGTGCAGCAAGGATCATTACCCTTTAAAGGAGAGGGCGCTCTGTCTCTAGAAAGGGAGAGGCAGAGAGAGACAGGGAAGGAGATGTTCCCCGGCTGTGGGGTAATACCGTACAGAGCTCTGACCTTTTCCATGCTCATTTTCTCCGGCAAGACAATGATGCAGCGGTAACCTTTCACTGCAGCTACCAGTGCCAGCCCGATTCCTAGATGGTGGGGAGGAAAGGGAATTGGTTGACAACAGCATTTGGCAAGGCCAACCGACACGCGTTGCTTCCTACGTTCCTCTCTCCCACCAGTGAACGTAACTTAGAAATGTTCACCAACGAGCTACAGGTGAGGCCACCTCCCGTGAGCCTCTCGGGATGTGCTGGGAGCACCAGGGAGCACGGGAGGATGTGCTAACGGGCGAGTCGAGCTGCAGTATCCCTCTTGCTCGCAGGAGGCTCTTAGCGTGGCACAGAGTGAATGGCAAGGCTGGGGAGCACTGTCCTCCCCTCACCGAGGCTCAGGCCTCTTCCTTTGTTTTCCGAAACAGAGGAGAGAGGTGATTTTGCTTCAGGAGTGCCTTTCCCTCCCCCTCAAACGCTCTCAGCTTGGGGGACACACACACAAAGCTGCACATGTCACCCCGTGGCGAGCAGGTGAAGGGAACCTCTGCTCCAGTTTCACTGGGGGTGATGGATAGAGCCAGCTGCTCCCCAGCTAGAGGGGGAAGGTGAGGCCAGAGCAGTGTGTCCCTGCGAGAGGCTGTAGGGAGCATGGTGCCACCCCGACTGCCCCGGGTGGGCAGGGAGCCAGCATGAGCCACCTGGGGAACAGTGCCGGGGGCACACAGGTCCCCTCGCCCCTGTGTCTGTGGGGTGTCCGGGGAAAGGAGGGCTGGCTCTGGGGAGCCTGCAGCAAACAGGCTGGTAAGGGGCAAAATCCCTAGAGACGAGCCCTGTTCTGCATGGCTAGTGAGGGGGAGGTGGCGGCACTGCAGCAGCGGAGGGGAGCACAGTGAGGGACACAGCCTCAACTCTGTCCAGAGCGCCTCGACAGCCTCCACTGTGCCTTTTTGCAGGAAAGCACACTATGTGCACACACGTCCCTGGCACACTATGCACACACATGTCCCTGACATGGTGGGGACACTGGTGCAGGTGGCAGCAAAGGGACATGGAAACTTGCACTGATAGTCCTGTGCAGGCTGCAAAATAGGGGGGACGCTCCTCTGTTGTCCCCCCTCATCTCATACCTCACCATAATCTAGTGCCTGAGCAGGATGACAGTGACAAGGAAAAAAAAAAAAGATTATTTATCTTCCAGCCCATCAGGAAAACCCTCTCTGGGAACCTCTGAATATTCAAGACCTTCCCAGCTGAAAACACCCAGGGTTGCCCTCCATCTCCCAAGGCTGTTTGCCTTGCTATGAGGTAACCTGCCATGCATGCCTGCAGAGGCGTGGGAGCCTCGCAGGCCCTCGGGAATTTCAGCAACAAGGCACCTCAGCACCCCAGGCTGCCCACGGCCGCTGGGAGGGCAGTCGAGGGGAGGACGGAGCCAGAGCCGTGGGGCCCCAAGCTGACCTTGTAACTGCAAGTGCAAGAGCTCCTCAAATCCCTACCCCTCCTGCAGCCCCTCAGAGATGCCACCCTGCCGGTACCCCGGCAAAGGGAGCATCCCTTCCCTTCCCACCTGTGTTTCCTGAAGTGGGTTCAATCAGTGTGTCTCCTGGTTTTATAATCCCGGCTCTCTCTGCATCTTCCACCATCCTCAGGCTGATGCGGTCCTTCACACTGCCCCCTGCGTTGAAGTACTCACATTTTGCCACTGGAAATGAAAGGGGAGGCTCCATCAGGGACAAGCTGCAGCCGGGAGCACCAGCTCCTTGCTCCCCCAGCCCTCACTGCAGTCATTTGAGGACACCCATTCCTCCCCTGTGGGATGGTCCTTTGCTCAGGAGAGTGCATCCATCATCTGCTTACAGGGTGCTGCAGCTTGTCATGGGATTACCCATCAGCATACCTGCCCATAGTCCACCTTTCCCCCATGTTTCTTCTACCTGCAGCACCCTGAAGGCAGCGGGCAGGCCTGGTAAGTCCAGGATGGGTTTAAAATCAACTGGACATACAGTGATTGCTAGATGGAAGTCCCACACTGGTACGATACACCTTGCTGCCCAGCCTTGAGGACTCTTCTCTGAGCAAGGCACTGTCAGGGTTAACAGCAAGGTCTCACGGTCTTTCCTGGGGCATGGCAGTTATTAATAGGTATCTAAAAAGGTGCCCTTCTGTAGGGATGATCTGTAGTCCTGAATGGGGTGCTATAAAGAAAAACAAACAATAGAAAGGGCACTTTCAAGTGTCAGCCAAAATTATGCTTTCTTCGCTGAGCTACCAAAAAAACCAACCAACAGAGACTTTCCTCCAAGGCGCGCTCAAACTGCAAGGCACACCTCTGTTCCTAATCAGGCCCTCCAAACCACTAATGCTTGGGGCAGGACTCTTCCCACCAAGGTTGTGATGAGCGTCTACATCTGAACTGATGGTACTGAGCTCTGTTTTATGGACAACAGGGCAAAATGGGTACTTTCAGGGTGTCATTCACTTCATCCTAGCAGAGACAGCTACTACAGGCTGACAAATCAACCAGATACTTGAGCAGCCAAAGCAACGGGGGAAAAAATCTTGTGCTCATCGTTACATTTTATAATGCAAAGTGCCAAAACTTCAGCTACTCAGAGATCCCTGGAGGCACAGAGATTACAAGGTAATCGTGTCCAACCGTAACTGCTTCCTTAACGAGGCGCTGCTGCAAGCTTTCATATATTTGCTTGGTAAGAAGCTCTGTGCTGACCTGCAGCTCAGAGAGGACCATGCAGCTGCTCTGCCTGTCCTGCTCTCCTTCCCCTCCTGCGCCAGGGGAGGGAGACACCATCCCAGCAAACAGGGTCTCCCTGGCTTCCCCGTGCTGTTTGCACCAAATCCGCCCACTCCCGTAAGGCGCTTGCCCCAGCAAGACATCCTCCAAGGGACAGACTACTTCAGAGGGGGACCAGACATTGCAGACCTGTCCTCCTGCCTCTGCCACCTCTGCTCCACGGTCCCCTATCGTCCCCTGAGGTCTCATTCCGGGAAGCAAGAGGTGGTGCAACATGGAGGTTGCGGGGTTAGGGGCCCGAGGATCCCAGATCCTGAGGAGGGATCTGGTCGAAGAGCACAGCAAGCTCCATGTGGCCATGTGCCCAGTGGAGGCTGGCTACCAGGTTGGATTCCCGGCTGCCACATAGGACTGCAAGGTCCCGCTGTGCCCTTTTATTGAGGGTGAGCACTCATCAAGGTCTCTCCTTCCTACACAGCTACGTGACACTCATGAATCTTACTGCCTGAGTCTTACTGTTCTTCTGCCCAATTTGGCTGAAATGAATTAAATAGCGTGAAAAGTTATAGGAAAAGAGACTGAAAAGTCCATATACACAGAGACAGCCTAATCATATCATTCTTATTTCTGTAGGGACCATGCTAAAAACAACCCTTGCATGAGATACCACCAGCGCAATGCTAACATCCCCTTGGGGGGAGGACTTGGGTCCTGCTGGAAAACCTGGCCCCACAGCCAGCACCTTGGCCTTGCTTTTAGCACCAGGGCCAGGCACGTGTGTCACTGATAAACCCAGCTGTCTGCAGCCCCCGCTGCTCTGCCTGGAGCTACATTTTGGGAAGGTCCCCAAGGGAAGCTGTCGGTGCTCCCAGGACAGTGATGCAGCAGACAGCAGCACCTGCCCGGCTCCAGCTGACCTGGTGGAGACGATGCCATGGCAGAGCAGAGTCCCCCCTGAGTGGGAGCTCTGCCTGGCAGGCAGGGGCTATGCTGGCGTCTGTCCCCCACCGCCCGAGCTGTTCCCTCTGCCCGGGCAGGCTACGGGAAGAGTCCCGCCGTGCCCTTTGCCCCGTCCCAGCCACCATGTTTCGGGAAGGCCCGGCCAGTCTCTCCTGTGCACGCCTCATGCTACCCCGCGTGCTGCAGCATCCCTGCCCGTTGCCGTGATGTCATCTACCTATCCCCAAATTCCACCCAGCTCTGCTCTGAGCTTATGCTGCAGTTATTTGGGAGGAGAGATGCCTCCACTGCCGTTAGCCCCCTGCTCATTGCAGCTTGAAACTATCCTCTTTGATCTGATAAATGACTGTAGTGTAACCTAATAAGTGGGAGTACCCAACACGTGCCACATCTGGCACTCCCCATCTGTGCTTGCTCTCCACAGAGCCTCTTCTGAAGCCACCCTCCAACACCGCCCCTCACCCTCACCTCGTGGCACGGAAAAACCTGGTGGAAAGGGGACACTCACAGAGCTCACACTTGAGCCCATAGGACTTCCCAATCTTGTTGACTCGGACCATTGGGGTGCAGCCAATTTTCTTCAGGATGTTGGGCAAGATCTTTGTTTCTTCTGGCCTGAAATAATGCAGAAAAAAAAAAGAAATATGTCAAATCAGAGCAACTGTTATGCAACATGAACCAAGATAAAATCTGAGTGAGGTTTCAGCAACTTCAGCGAGGCCACCGAGAGACACCCCAACTCCAAGAGAAAAGGTCCCCATTGACAATTAATGGCAACAGGAGCTAGTTACGGTTTTCCATCACTCTTACAATGAGTTATTAATTCTTTTCCATAAAAAAGGAGGTAATTAATTTTCAGGGCTGTTCCAAAATGTCTTGCTCTGGAAGGCCCTAGGCCAAACCTATAGCTAAGTGAAGTGAGAAGAGCTGACAAGCCTTGGGATTTTACATAGTGGGTGAGAAAGCCAGAAGGCCATGCACAATACAAGGCTCCTCCTCTTTCCTCCGTCCTACCCAGCACCACCTCTGCTTTTCACATTTTCAGCTATCTCTGGGCCAGCTGTTGCTTGCCTGGCCAGGACTCCCAGACTTGCAAGGATGGCTCCAAGCCATCAGAAAGGCCCAAGCCACAGGGGACTTTGGAGGGTTTTTTGCAAATAATTAAACTGAGCTCTTGGGTCAGGGCAATCCAGCCTCCTGGTTTTGCTAGTCTCTGTCAGACTCCGGCAGAAGCCAAGAACCACGTCACAGCAATTGCAACCAGAATGAAAAAGACTTGTTTGCCCAACATGCAACCAAACGCATCTTGCCATGCAGCCAGGGGACTCRTGTCCTTCAACTTTTTAAAAGACAGAGGGAAAAGATTGACGTGAGCTGCGTTTATTGGGACCACAAACATATTGCCCCTGGTTGATAGCCAGCACGTCTCTCTCTGAGTGGGGTGACAAAGCCCCACTCCCTCACTGTTCAGCTCTCCTTTGCACAGCTCTCGCCTACTATCATCCTTTGAACCTTGAACCCAAGTTATCCTTGTCTGCTATCGCAGCCAGGCAGATGGCTGTCTGCTGACAGAAAGTCCATATGGTGCAGGAATGACATGCTGATTTATTTAAAGACACACACCTCCCTCCAGGTTTTGCAAGCGTGATATATACACTTCTTGCTTTGCAAGAGTACAGGGGTAGTGGTTTAGTGCAGGTCTTTACTACCAAAAGGAGCCAGCCCCCTTACATCTCAAGCCCAGAAATGATGAAGTATTATGCATGTGCTGCTACCTCTCCCTCCATGGAAAGTGTCACCGCGCACATTACAACCTCTATTGAGTGCTGGTAACTGTGAGGCAATAACTCAATGAATGCGCTTCCCCCACAGCTGCAGCCATTTTCCATCTGCTCTAAAAGCCACCGAAACTCTCAAGGATTTCAGCGGGGCTGAGCCATGGCACAAGGAGACTCCAGCTCCTTCAGGTGGCATTTAACTAAAGCCTGGCTTTCAAAAGAGTGACCTGCGTAATACATTAGACGTCTAGATTGCAGGAAGTCAGCTCGAGAGAAGAAAGCAAGGCCATTTATTTACCTTCAGCCAGTAAATGTGGTAAACGAGATGCTACTGTGCCCTTTGAACCCCAGCAAGGCGTGATGTGGCACGGCGAGGTGCTGTGCAGCTCTGGGGTCTGCAGTGGTGGAGCCTGGTGAGGCGATGGGGAAAGGGAAGGCAACCTGCGCTGCCTTGCATGCTGGGGCGAGCCTTGCCAGGAGGGCAAAGGTGGGAACCAGAAACTGGACTGTTCTTTTGCATTGCCACCAGCTACCATCCCCTAAAAAGAATAGCCTTTCTCTCGCTCTGGAGTAAATTTTCCGCAGTTCCTATAAATTCCTTTCCTAATCACTACCATATTTTACTACAAAAATAATACGAGCACAGTCAGCTTCCTTCCCCAGCTGCATGAGCTCTGTGCATCGGCCTGAAGGCAGCAGGTCTATGGATACAAGAATCTGTGGCAAATGCCTTTGGTGCTCCTAAACGATGTGGTGGGGACACACTGGTCCTGCAGCTGCTTGTACCAGTTCAGGATCGCAGTGGACAGGACGGTTTTTCTCCAAGATTTCTGCTTTTGCTCATGGCATGTTATTCCATAAGGTGTCCAGGGGGAAAAACAGTTCTGGCAAACCAAGTGATTCTTGCTGAGGTTATAGCGGGTCACAATTGGCTCAAGGGATATCAGAACTAGTCTAACTCTGTATCTTTGGAAAAATTTAAATAATTAATATTCTTAATTAAAATAACATCTTGTCTTCTCCCTCCTGCTCCCATCCTCTGCTTCTACCCCCAAAACTCAATCAGGTTTCACATGGGAATCTCAGAAAGCCCAGAGATTTTTGCTACATTGGCTGCCATCTGTGCTTTACCCAGAGCAGAGAAAACGAACAAACCCCCTCCATGCACTTCTGCAAAGTAAAAGAAACAGTGTGACGTGTCCCAGTGTATTTCCTTCACTTCTGTATAGTGGGTTATGTTTCAGTTCCTGCTCCAGCGATGCTGCATGGGCCCCCTCAGCCAGACTCTATCCCCAGGGAGGTGCCCAATACCCAGGGCTGGGGCTGCCCTGGTGCCTCCCTGGCTGCTCACCTCCTGGCTGGAGGGTGGGATGGGCCCTGGCACCGGCCCCACCTTGCTGCCCCATGGCACCCTGGTGCTAATTTGCTAGAAACCAAGAACGTTACCCTGTTCAGCATGATAATTGAGAAAAAAAAAACATTTTGACTTAAAAGAGCTGATCCTGTCCTCGGGCGCTAGCTGCAGGCATTGCACTGGGTAAGCGCCTGGATGCACGTTTGCTGGATCAGCTCTGAGGCTGTGGAGCCCACTCCTCCTTCACGGGCCAGACCCGGAGGCTGTTTTGGGCTTCACACATGCCGGTGGCTGTGCTCTGGCTGTGACCTGCCTGGCATGCCGTACGAAGCTCCCCCAGCCGGCTCCCGGCTGGCAGGTATCCACGCAGAGCAGTGCCGCACCTCCTGCGGGCTCCAGTTCCTCACATGCTGGAGCTGAATTCATGTTTTACATCTTTGGCACAGCAGGGACGTGTCCGCATTTCCCCTGACGTTTATAGGACAGCCTTATCTTTAGTAGCTTGTCTGGCTCTGGTTTGCTGGGCCATTAAAGCACCTCTCATCTAGTCTAGTCTGGGCACTTTGGCACGCTTACCTCACCCTGGGAGGAAACCTGCTGCTGTGAGAACAAGAGCCACTCATAGCAATCACTTCGCCTTGCACTGCACTCTTGGGTCACTTATGCAGTGTGGGCAACCTCTGCGCAGGCCATTTTCTACTTATTTAAAAGCCCAGGCCCTGGTAATCTGTTTTTGTGAAGGTCTCTTAGCCATCAGTGAAGACATTGCTAGTACTTAGAAATCTTCTTACACACAGCCTCAGACTGTTTGAATGAACAAGGGTAGCCAAACTGCAGCCCTTCGACTGATGACTGCATGGCTATTACTGACTGTGCTGTACAACGGGATGGGTGCAACAGCTCTGGGGTGTATGTGTGCATTATACTACAGCCAGGAGAGCCATTACTGCATCTCCTCGAGTGCCTAGCAGTTGGGAGTGCCCTTGCTTCTGCTGTGCAGCTCCAGACCTCACAGAGTCCACTTTGCAGAAGTGTACAAGTCCCTGGTTGAAATCTACCTCTGAAATATCTTCTAAAATGAGATGCCCCAAACTAGCAGATGCTTTCAAATGTGTGCTGGAAAACACAGAGCTGAGTCTCAAGCCGGCCACATCTTTCTGCAAGATTAAAGGGAGAGAGAAAGTTCTTCCTGGAGAGGAGATGCTAGGTGGGTTTTGCCCACCCTTTGGTGCCCACCACTCCTATTGTTTTCTGGGAAATAAATCATCAATGTAACATATGGTCAAACTACTGTCTTCTGGTCATGACCATCCTGGTATAACAACAGTACTTCATCTTCAGAAAAAGATATTGAGCTTCCAGCACACCGAAATAACCAGCAAGAAAGAATTACTTACAAGGGCATACAGGAGTGTGGAGACTTGGTGGCAGGCGTTGCAGCTGTCCATGTGCACTTACTGGGCAAGTTGGGAAGAATCCACGTGCTGTCGGCTTTGCTTTCCTGACTTCCCACACAACTGCCGTTCACGAGCAGGCACGTCTTGGTCAGCTCCTGTGTTGTGGAAATAGAGACTGACAGTCACCTGGGAGGAAAAGCGGGCGGGCAGGCAGGCACCTGGGCAGTCATTGCTGAGGGCAAGGAACGACTTCCATGTTTGGGTGTGAAAGCAGGGTGGCCAGCCTGCATGGGGCATCCCTACCGCAGCATTTCAGAAGCCCAGTTCTACAGATGCATCAAATTGCTCTTTTTGGAGTGGTATACTAAATCACATACATGGTAAACCATCACCTGGCCACCATCTCCAGTAAGTCTTCCCCTGCTGTAATGTACATTGAAGCATCCCCTCCACTAGAAAATGTGGTGCTCTGTATTTAATTGTTTGGTCAAGAGCAGTATTTTTCACCCTAGCAGTGAAGAAACTGTAGGTAAGTCTACCCAGCAATAATTTGAGAATACTTGTACAGTGGTAGCGGGCCTCAAAGGGCCAGAGGACACCTCTACTCTGGCATCCGAGTGTATTAAAGGTTAAAAGAGAATCGATAGAAACAAAATATCAGGGAAGGGCAGCAAAAGTGCTCAGGGGTACAGAGCAAGTTGCACAGTAAAACAGCTTAAATAGAGACTGGAAATGAGACTGGTGGCTGGTGGTAAGAGCAGGCTGTAAATCCTAGGGGATCTGGAGAAGGTGACTGAGAAACACTTTTTAGTTTCTCAGTATCAAATAATAAGGCAAAATGAAATTATCAGGAACAACTATAGGAGCAGAGCAGGTAAAAGTGGAGCCAGAAAAGGGTTAAACAAGTTTGCAAAGGTCGAGTTCATTAGTGGCTTTTAAACACACTGGCCCTAATGGTACCTGCGCTCTGTGAACACGGTAATTTGCTGTGCTGGTTTCTCTGTATTGCTGGTGCATATACAGAGAAAAGGAGGAGTCTGGTTTTGTAGTTTATTCTCAGCATCTGATACTGACCAATAGCAGAAACAAGGGTTATATGGAGCTTTGGTGTGACCATCTCTGGTGTGACGTTCCGCAATTCATCAGACACCCTTTTGTGCTAAGGAAACCAGCTGCACGGAGAAAAGACATGATTATGGTAATTGGAAGTTTCTTTTCTGCCTTGTTCACAGAATGAATTTGCCCTGATTCAGCCTTTGTTGGGAATAAAGGGACCTTGCAGCTCAGTAGGGTCATGGTTGGAGACTTGTGTCTTACTTCGATTGATGACGAAAGTTGGCGTTAACCTGCTGGTTGTAGCGTAGCCTGCCCTATCTTCCTACACTACTGTGGTGGTGCATTTTGCAATTAGAACAAGTGTAATGCTCTTGTTAACTTTACTGTAGCAGAAATTCTCAAGGGCTTCTTTCTACATTTAAGTTCAGATTGAGAACAAAGATGTCATTTTGAAATTCGATAGAGCAAAACCAGTGACATGATGAAGAAATACCTCATTTCTAAACGCAGAGGACTGCCTGCAGAAAGACCAGGCCTGCTGCCACTGTGGCGGGGAGGGGATGTGGGAAATCCACTCTAGCTACTGCCCCGGGGAGGGAATTCAGGCAGCTGACAGGAGGACGCTGGAGCCAACGTGTGCAGCACAGATAGCAGAAGACAGCAGGTCTGTGGAGCATCATCTTCATCCCAGACCATAAAGCCACTGCTCTGCCCCTCCTCGACACCGAGGCTGCCTGCAGTGCCTGCGAAGCCCAGCTGATTCACAATGGCCAGGCAAGCAGCCAGCACGCTGTTATGGCTGGGTCCTGATTATTGAATTAATTTGTGGCTCAACATGTCAGGCTCCCCAGGGCAGCCTTAATTACCATTTCTGCCATCCTCCTTCTGCTCTCTTGCTTGCTTCACCCACTTGGCAGGAGCTTCTCTGAAGCAGCACGGCGGGACTACCTGAGGTCAGCGCCGAGCTTTCCTGGTGGTTTCCCCACTGGCCGGGAGGATGGGTCTGCAGTTTGCTCCCTGCGAGCTGGGCTGTCCCTGAAACACAGAAATACAACACACCATTATTCTAGCCATAGAAGAGGGCTGAAACGGCCCGTGGTGTGCAGCCAAGCTTTCTTCTCAGCCAGAGGCACTGGGGCATCTCTGAAGATGGAGGTCAACAACCTCATGTCACCGCCTGGCCCCGTGACCGAAGCTTGAAGCAGGATGGCAGGCAGGGGACACCAGGCCGCCTCCACATCAGGTGCTGAGCTGCCTTTTCTCCTCTGGAGACACCAACCCCGGCCCCACAAAGCAGCGAGAGACCACGAGGGTGCAGGGTGGTCATGCCAAAATGGCTTGGACCCCGCAGCCGACAAAAACTCTCCTGGCAAACTTTGCCTCCTGGTGCTCTTCCCTGCCACTGCCAAACCTGTTGCTTCTTGGGAGGGATTAAAGGAAAAAAAAATGTTCATTTCCTTGCAAGCCAGGATTTGTGTCGGCCTTGAGTGTATCTCCCCAAGCAAATCCTTGTTTACCTAATGAATTAACTGGGAAGGAGCAAAAGTCACTTGTGGGTAAAGAAGAGATAAGCCGCAGTGTATCAGAGGTAGTTATCACGCTTTCACAACTGAGGTCACCGGTTACCAACCAAAATGTTGGCAAACTAGATTTTACAATTTTTTTTTTTTTCTTCTTTTTTTTCTGGTGATGCCCATGTCCACCATTTTGCGGTGGGGTGGAAAGAGAGGAGAGGCAGGGGACTGTAATTATTAGGGCTGCTTTTGCGGGTCTTTTCCCTCTTTGCTGGTACGTGGCTCCCTGCCCCAGTGGGTGCCAGCCCCGAGGGAGGCCTGCAGCAGCTGCAGAGCCCCGCGCAAGCCCCCTCTCCCCTCCAGCCCCGGCTGCGTGGGTGCGCTGCCTGTGCCCCATCTTTCCCCATGGGGCAGCTTGGTGGAGCTGCAGGAGCAACATGGAGCTGCAGGGATCGCCGGAGAGGGCCCGGTGCCACCAGCCCCCCTCCAGGCCGGGGTTTGTACCCCCACTTTAGGACAGCAGTCCCAGAGCCACTTTGTGTTTCAGCTGAGCACGTGGGGAGCCAACGCCATGCGTCCAGCTGCGGGGACAGCCGCCTGCCAAGCCCTGGGTGAAGGTGGGCGACCTCCCCGGGGGCTCAGGAGCGCCCCGACGCCCCTCGAGCACCCGCCTGGGAACGGCAGCATCCGAGCACCTCCCTCGCCACCGCCAAGAAGTGCCACAGGCCCCAGCGTCGCCCCTGCCAGGAGCGGCCAACCCGGCCCTAAAGCCGTCCTGAGATGGCTACTGCAGGAGGACTTCATGGATAAAAGGGCATTACTGGCTTTCCACCTTCTAAAATAAGGTTGCATCCTGCTCATTGTGTTCAGTTCCCTTAACATCTGATATTAAAAAATGGCAAGAATGGGGTTTTCCTTTGTTCGCTCACCCAAAGTGGATACAGATGTATTTTCTAGATGCCCAGAGAACGAAGAAACAAGAGTGGCCCTTGACTAGGTCAACATCTACATTCCTCTCTGCTGGAGGATTTCTCGTGTATCTCCTCAAGGATTGGTTAATTCCTGGCGTGGTGCTGCAGGAGTGCACAGCTGTCCTTCCAGTTACGAATCACTCTAAAATCTCTGCATCGCTGTGCCCAGGGTCTGGATTCATATTTAAATTAAGATATGTCTAAAACCACTGTGGTTCTGAAGTAACCTTAAAAATTGCCTGAAGTGTAGGAACCCCAATACCATATATGCGAGACGGCAGACAACCTGAAACGGTACCAAAGGATGGGAAGAATCTGACCTTCCCGTATCTTTTGGAGGCCTTGACACGACACCAGCGAGCTGCTCCCCTGCTGACGGTCTCAGCAGTCACATCCCATGAACACACAGGCTGGGTGGGCAGAAAGCGGCATGGGGCCACTGTGGACAGTCTGACTGCAGCCAAGGATGGCTGAGAGGAGCAATGTCCAGTGCAAACATCTCCCCACACTGCCTCCAGTGCAGTTTTAAGTCACCTTATATCACAAAGCGAAGATACGTCCTCTTTTGATTACCAAAACTCTCACCTATGTCCCAATACTCCTCCTAACCCCTGCCTGAAGCTTCAGCTATCATCTGATCAGCCGTCAAATACATCTGACCTATTGTAGGTGTCCTGCAATGGCCCCGTTACTCTCTTCTAAATAGAGAAGCTTGAGACGGCACAAGACTGGACAAAAGATAAATGGAAATATCCACTGGAGCTGGGAGGCAAGCCAAGAGCCCGGGCATGCTAATACGCAATTCTGCAGCTGCTGCCACTTACTGAAAATATATGACAAAGAGCATAGGCTAATGTTTATAAAGTACTTTGGAGATAGGAGATTGCAATTATTAGGTTATCAGGCTGCACTGATAACTCCAAAAGGAAGAAAATCAAGACACTCATTAAGCAGACCGAGAGAAAACAAGATGAACTCAGCAGGGCAGAGAGAGTTACATGCGAACTTGCCCCATTCAAAGCAAAATGCCATTTTCTTGCTTTATTTTAAAGCAATGGTATTGCTGTCACTGAGCAAGACAAATGCAACATCAGTTTAACAGAATTGTGGAGTGACCCAGGCTGGAAGGGACCTCGGGAGGTCCCCAGTCCAGCCTCCTGCTCAAAGCTGGGTCAGCACTAAGTTCAGACCAGGTTGCTCAGGGCTTTGTCCTCTTGGGTCTTGAAAACCTCCAAGGATGGAGACTGCACAAGCTCTCCAGACAACCCGCTCCACCGCCCAACTGACCTTATAGCATAAAGCCAGAACCTCCCTGGTTTTCAGATTTATTCAGATCTTGCTGAAAGCTCAGACACTCCCCGGATCAGAGTCAACCTTTGAACAGGCTGAGAAGCAGAGGCTACCAGATTCCTCCTCTTTTCAAGCCTCTCCATGACAACAAAGCTACCTGGTTACTAGGCATGGCTCCCATGCAGTCTGCCATTAGAAAAGCAGCGTGTTCGGTAATAGATAAGCCATACTTACCACCCTCAGTGTATCAGCCGAGTGCCTTCACTGAGCTCCAGCGCTGAGCTTATATGTGCCTGGTGGCAGGGGACACCAATGAGTGGCGGTAAGCGCTCTGCGGAGGGACGCTGATTGGGTCCTGCCCCACACCTCATTATGCCCAGCACCTGATTGCTCTCCGAGTGTAAATGATTGGGGTATAAAAAAAGATAAGCAATTCATTGTTCGCTTTAATTCATACTTATCTTCAGAAGTGCTCTCAAGTGGTGGTTTTAGAATTTCGTTTCTGATCTGATTTTGTGTCTCATACTTAACCTGCTGCTTAAACCCAGCTTGTCTGTGTCAGCATGTGCCTTGCTGAATCAGGCATAACCAATGACAGAAATGACATATGACATTAGGTGCTGTCTGATATGGACTCTCTGTGTCCTCTGGGAACCTAGGGTTAGTCTCCGCACCACCTCCAGCCCTAAACCTCATTCTCTTTGTCATGCTAGCTCCCACTCCTCATGCAACTGCTTTACTATTAAATCAGCCGAAAGCAGCGAGCAGCTTCTGCTCCGCAGTGATTCCTGAACGCCGGCTGGGCAATTAGGAAATTATCTGGGTGCAGATTTAGTGGAAGAGGAGAAGCCCACGGGAATTTCAGTCCCTCCTTTCCCCGCTCCTTCCCGCAGCTGGGGCAGTGCACAGAGCCACCTGGCCCAGGCTGGGGCCATGCTCCCCTAAAACACAGCCGTGAAGGAAACTTCACTGCTATTCAGATGATCAGGTGAGAATAAGGCTTACTGGAATGCTTATTTTGGAATTAAACCTTTCAAAGACACGACTGTTGTAGGTATTAGCACAGGAATGACATTACCTTTGGTCTTTTTGCAATAAATGAACTCTCTGGAAAACATTGCCAGAGGTAATCTGTTGTAGAAAAATCTTGTGGGCTATCTGATGTGACACAGAGCATGCAGGTCTCTCGTAAAGAGGCTGCAAATAACCCTAACCCCAGCAAGAATTGTGTTTTCTGGGCATTGCAGTTACAGAATAACCCAGCCGCCCCTTCCTGGCTACCTCCTGAAGCAGCGTGTGCTCAAAGTGAAGCCACGTTACAAAGTAAGATTCTTCCCCTCAGTGACCAAACTGCAAGAAACGGTGATCTTTTCAACCTGAAAGGAAACCAAGATTTAGATGGGTATTGGAGGGACAGAAGATCATTTTGAAATAAAATACTTTGTTTAGAGAAGTATTTCTTTTAGTGAAAGATTTTCTTCAGAAAAGGTCTAAATGGCAAGTTTGGGGACTCTGAAAAAAAAATCCCCCCGTGTCCCCTTTTTGGGGGCAAGGTAAAAGCTGTTAGCTACATCTGATCAGAACGCTCAAGTAATTTGCCCACGGCCACCATCCCCAGAGCTGCGATGCGGTCTGACTCTGTTCGGCATCACCAGCCATACGGGCACGCACGCGACTGGTTTTGCCCCCGGCAGGTGAGGACGGCCGGCGTTTTGACATGGCTTTTCCTGCTTTGCCTCTGCCTGGGTTAAGAGCAGAGGAGGAGCTGGTCCGGGGGGGGCTGGCTGGGGTCTGCACTGGCATCCTTGTCGTGCTTCCACCCTACACAGACACACCAGGCACTTCACAGCCCGTGCACATAATAAAAACATGTCTCATGGGTACCTAATCTTACCTTGCCCTTCTGCGGTGCTTGTGTTTAAGCGTTACTAAGTTGAAAAAACACATGAGAGCAAGCACATCACACAGCTGTTTGTTCCACAGCAGGCTTGCACCGCCCTGTCCTTTATCTGAACAGTTACCTTGCAGCTTTTACCCCGCAGGATCCCGCTGACTAAACGGCAGCGTCCTCAGGCCGGGAAGCAACAACCAGCGAGAACCGGCCAGCCGGCCATAAAAAGAGAGGGAGGCACAGGGAGCGACGGAGGCGGCCGAGAGCACTGGGATGGCTCCTGGCTCTCACCAGAATGTGACGGGAGAGTTCATGCCGGTGCACAGGCAGAGGGCCTCTGCTTTTAAAGCATCATCGAAAAGACTCTTTGCAGAGGTAGTTTCATACTACTCATCTTGGCAGGGTCGGAAGGGACGAAGCACTCAGGTTTTACTTCTGGGCGCTTGGGAGGAGAGATCTTTCGTGACCACAGAGCCACCCCCCATGAATTTTTCTCCTAGAGGAGAAAATCCATTTTTAAAATGTTCCTGATTCTGCTGTACCAAGCGGGAAGAAATCCACGTTTTTCCCTCCCATGTAATTTAATAATCAAAATGGCTTTGTCAAAGCAGTTGAAGCTCCATGGTAGGGCTTGATAGGATGTCAGGAGAAGAAGGGTTAGCAATGTTCTGGGAAGGCCCAGCAGATAATTCAGGGCGGAACGGGCTTTCCTTGGCTCTTGGCTCATCTTTGGCTGTCAGAGAAAGCCATTTTGCTGTGAGGACACGGGGTTAAAACTGCTACTGGGCAAGCTGAATGGGACTGTGAGTTGCAATACCGGTGATAATGCCCGCTGTCTGAATTATGTGGGTTGTCCTGGTTCCGGCTGGGACAGAGTTAACTTTCTTCCCAGTAGCTGGGGAGGGGGTGCTGTGTTTTGGGTTTGGTATAATAGGAGTGTTCATGGCCCACTGATGTTTTGGGTGCTGCTGGGTGGTGCTTGCACCAGGCACTTTTTGGCCTCCCATGCCCTGCCAGGTGCATGGGAAGCTGGCGGGGGGAGCACAGCCGGGGCGGTTGACCCAGCTGGCCAATGGGGTATTCCATACCATGTAACGTCATGCTCAGTATAAAAACTAAGGGTGGGGGGGGCTTGGGTGTCACAGGACGGGCTCTTGCGTATCGGGCTACGCATCGGTCAGCGGGTGGTGAGCAGTTGCATTGTGCATCGCCTGCTTTGTATATTCTGTTGTTGTTGTTGTTATCACTGTTATTGTTACTGTTCTACTTTATTTTATTTCAATTATTAAACTGTTTTTATCTCAACCTGCAAGTTTTCCTACTCGTGCTCTCCTGATTCTCTCCCCCATCCCACCGGAGGCGGGGGAGTGAGCGAGCGGCTGCGTGGTGGTTAGTTGCTGGCTAGGGTTAAATCACGACAGGGTAAACTGGGAAAAAAGGAGGATGTTACTTGCTGTTAAACATATTTTTCACCTGTTCAACACACTTGGTGTAAAAGCCTTATTTTAGTGCAAAACTATTCCAGCTGAAACATGACATGTGCCATCTGTCCAAAATATGGATTTTATGAAGCTCTCCTCCCCATAATTTAAGTCTTACCAAAAACAGATAAAGAATTTAATTGCTCGTGGCTAGACCCCATTGACACTTCTGAGCAGCGCCGTATTTCGTGACTAGCCTCAACCCAGCAGGGATCTGTATGACGGAGCGAGGTACTCAGTGTTAAGGTGCACTAGCCCAAGCCTGTCACAGTCCAAGGCAGAAATGGGTTAGAAAAGTTACATTTTTGTTACTGCATTGAAGAAGCCATTCATACCCACCTGTTTCAGGAGAGATCAGCATTTGCTTGTACAACCCACGGATGTTTTCAATGCATCTGATGTGCCTCCTTTGATGGTGCATCTGCTGCTGGTGGCTGTAGGGAGAGCTATGCTCCAGAGACAGGCAGGGGGAAGAGCAGACCTGCTAGCTTTTCTTAGGAGGACACTGGAAGGAACCCAAGGCATGAGCAGCTCCAAACACATTGTGTTTCCCACCCTTCACAGGTCAGACCCGCTGTGCTTGCCCCATGGGGCTGATCAGTACATTCCTGTATCCTGATGGGTCCAAAAGGCAGCGGTCTCACTGTGAATCAGCACATTACCTTCATTCCAGTTTCCCTATGGACATGACGTATCTGTTACATACCACACTATGCAGGGAAGATAGGGGCGGTCGGGGCATGCAGGCCACTTGCCCTGTTTGTTTGGGCACACAAATCCAGCTGGTTACCACTAGAAGAGACAGTGACTTTTCAAAGCCTGAGAGTTGGCAGGTGTGAAAGAAGAAGGTGCATTTGTTTGAAGAAGCTATGGCATATTTTTAGCTACTGAGAGTAGTGCAACCTGCAGTGTAAACAGCACTCGACTTTTCGCCTAAATAGGGGTAGATTTTTCCTTAAGACTAAGGCAGGGGTGCATGGGTGGTGGCAGGTGAGTTGGCTGTTCTTCTTACTGACACACCACAGGTCAGGTCCTGCAGGCTCCCCCCTCGCTCACCGTCCTCCAGCACTACAGCCACTGGGTGACTCGCGGCATTTGGCACCGAACAAAGCAGTGGTTGGACATAGCCATGACACGTGGCTCTCCTCCATAGTTCCCCCCCGACCTTGAGGAAGGCAYGGGGACGGTCCAGTCATTCACAGGAGCTGCTGTTTGATGCAGCAGCCATACCCAGCTGAGCAACCCTTGCCTGCAGTCCTCCCTCCCACCCCACTTCCAGCCATCCCTATCATACATTGCCCTCTCCATTATGGACGCCTAGAAAAACAAACCAGAAAACTGATTTCACTGATGAGGTAATACGGTGTGGGGGGAAAGCTGCATTTCAGCTGGATGTGGTCTGCAACGCAGTTCACTGTGCAGAGCTAGGGCAGCTTTGAGGCCAAGCCGGGGCCCCGGCAGGCAAGACAGCAGCGTGGGTGGCTGGGTGCAAGGCTGGGCGTGGGCATGGCTGCAGCACAGCTTCAGCAGGGACTGAGGGAGAGAGCCCGGGCTCTGTGGGACCCACACGCGCACAGGGAATCCCCGCTGTATGTGTTTAACCCCGCAGCAAGCGGGGCCAGCACTCTGGTGCAGGCCGGGCTCCTTGCACCCTGGCAGGGGCTGTGCCTCCGCACGCCTGCACACAGCCACTTCCCTCTCCAAAGCTCMACTTCTGATAAGCCCATGGAGATAAAGAACGCCTTCAGGAATATTTCATGAGCAAAGCTCAAACACGTCTGCCTTTACCTTGCAGTGGCAAAAGGTAGTGGCACTTCCATCAGCAACACAAGTGTGGGTTGGTGGGGTTTTTTTTTCCCAAAGGGAATTTATTGCTTTTGTTAGGTAGCTTTCTGGACTGAAGTCCTCTGTTTATCTCCAGAGCCAGTACAGCAGATTGTACCCAGTAATTTTCCCTGTGTCGGTGACCCATGGGGAGGGGCACCTCCACAGCTGGGGCCAGTTCAGTCCTAGCGGTGCCATTAGACAGTGCTCAGCTGTCGGGAAAGGTCTTGCCTCCTGCAAAAACAGGGTGTGCGTGGGCACCTGCACGCAACACTCAAACCTGGGAGGGGCTGCTGCTCACGGGATGCTCTTGGGGCATGCCGAGGAGCTATGCTGGTTTTGGCTGGGGTAGAGTTAATTTTCTTCACAGTAGCTGGTATGGGGCTGTGTTTTGGATTTGTGCTGGAAACAGCGTTGATAACACAGGGGTGTTTTGGTTACTGCTGAGCAGTGCTTACACAGAGTCAAGGCCTTTTCTGCTCCTCACACCACCCCACCAGCGAGTAGGCTGGGGGTGCACAAGAAGTTGGGAGGGGACACAGCCGGGACAGCTGACCCCAACTGACCAAAGGGATATTCCATACCATATGACATCATGCTCAGCATATAAAGCTGGRGGAAGAAGTGGGAAGGGGGGGACATTTGGAGTGATGGCGTTTGTCTTCCCAAGTAACCGTTACGCGTGATGGAGCCCTGCTTTCCTGGAGCTGGCTGAACACCTGCCTGCCCATGGGAAGTAGTGAATGAATTCCTTGTTTTGCTTTGCTTGCATGCATGGCTTTTGCTTTCCCTGTTGAACTGTCTTTATCTTAACCCATGAGTTTTCTCACTTTTACCCTTCTGATTCTCTCCCCCATCCCACCGGGGGGGAGTGAGCGAGCGGCTGGGTGGGGCTTAGTTGCCGGCTGGGGTTAAACCACAACAGAGCCCTGGATGTTTCTCTCAATAGCTGCACTGGCTAAAACCGCCCCTGATCTACCTTGCTAGGGTATTTTGTAACTGGTTCAGCTCCCCGTTGTAACTGGTTCAGCTCCTCCTTTGGGACCATGGCTGCGGCCCGGCAGCAGGAGCAGCAGCACAGCGCAGGGGCCGCAGCTGGGGCAGGCATACCTTTAGCCTGCTGGCAGGTAGAACTTGATCCCGTGCGCTGCCTGCTGCTCTCTGTGCGTGGTTAGCCTTTGGCCTTTCTGCTGAAATGCTCTTTCCTTGCACAGGGAAGCCTCAGAGCAGCATCGGCCTTCTGCATACCAGACTCTGACATCAGGATCCTTTTTGCCTCTGAGTAGACTGCCAAAAGGTAAAGGTAAGGCAATGATCTGCAATTGCTGCCGGCAAAGACAGCATTTCAACTAATCACATGAAAAGGATGTGTAAGGTAAAGAAAGTTTAGTGTATCATTTGCCTGCTGTGTCAGTCACCCCATGCTGCCGGAGAGCACACTGGATCAAGAGTAAGAAGATGAAGCTGAGGAGAGAGCACTGTGTGTGTGTGAGGAGGTAGATGAACCGTGCCCCTATAAGAAAACGCGGCATGCAGGCAAATGAGCCAGCAAGGTGTTCATGCCACATGCCTGCAGGACTGGCCCTGGCACCCGAGGCAGGCAGAGGAAGCCCCCCTGCACCTCTCCACCCACCAGCCTTTCCCCATGTCTCTGCGAGATGGAACAACATCCCAGTGAGACTGGCCAACAGGGTCCTAAGGTATTTGGACGCGGCTGAGCAAGGACTGACCACATAAGGAAATGGGAACAAAAAAAAAAAACAAGGGATGAGGGGTTTATTCGCTTGCCTAGTGGATATAAACCACCTTCATCGTGGTTTAACTTGAACAATCAACCAAGACGCTGAGCGGCAGCACAAATACATAGCTCTGAAATAATACAGCCAGCCCCTTCGGTTTCTCCCAGCTGTTCCTTATCCACAGAAGAACACCCCGGCACCTCACTTGAATTCATGCACCTTTTAACATTATAGCTTCACCATAATTCCCAAAAGACATTGCCTTCTCACAGAAACACAGGCTGGCCCATACCCTTTGCGTTTATTCAGAAATATCTATCCAATTGACGGCTCAGGCACCTGTTGCTGTAGGAACTTCACCAGGGGCATCTGAGCCCTAGCTCTACACCCTTCCTTTCCTACCTTGTAGGGAAACACCAGGATTGTACTAAAGCCAGCCACGAGAAGCAGACCGTGGGCTGGCTCACCGACAGTCCTGCCCTACCAGCAGCTCTCCAGAGCAGCTCTCTGGAGACAGAAGAGAAGAACCGCAGAGCATTGCGGTCCACATACTGAAAGCGAGAGGTCTTCTGCAGCTGATAGAAATTTCTCAGCCTACAGTCTAACACACTTTCAACTTCAACTGCCATTAAAAAACCCAGAGTCATTCTGCAATCAAACAGCTTTTATTGAACTCTTTATATTGTACATTTGTGAACATTTGTGCAATAAATATAGCACATAGTATTGATTTTTCCCGGCTCCTTAAAGCGTAAGAAGTCTTCCCTTTGTCATGGTAGCGTGTTGACACTATGCAGTAAGAAAGGCTGTTGGATGACAGTGGCGATGCTAGGCAACTTCTGACAGTGAGCATGTTGTGCGAAATTCATAACAGCAAGCAGACGTTTTCAGAAACCATTTAGCAACAAGCTTAGTGGGCAGATGAGACTGGTCTGGCTGCTTAGAGGAACCTCAGCTAGACAGAGTTCTAGAGTCAGCCACAGCTTGTGGAAGAAGTAGGAAGTAATATTGGATGCAATGACTTCAAAATGATCCTTAAGTCATTGCCTGATAACTGCTTGCAAAATATTATACAGATTTTACTGGTTAATTGTCTTCAGGTAAGAAAATAAAAGTACTTTTGCAGAGCCAACGTTAGACCAAAAAGACTGATGTTCTCTCACAGTGACAAATACAGCATAAATTGTTGATGTAAGTATCCATGTGCAAAATAGTTTTCAGGCTTAGTCAGCACTTGCATAACCAGCACAGGTAAACAAAAGATGCGGGCACCCACTTCAGAAAAAATACAGTTCTGTTCAAGCTCTGGACTTGAACTTCAGGTTAAAGACCAGACAAACAAACTGCAATGTCTTTCTTGGTCCTCACAGTATTTGAGAGAGAGAGAGAGAGGAGTCAAGCGTTAATCCGGCCCTACCACTACTAACCAGGACCAGGCTAGTAACAACATTCTCACACATGCAAAAAAGCATCACGCTCATAAGCTTTCGCATCAGAGAAACATCAACTTCACAGGATTCCCTGTCCCCTCCTCTTTGCTGCCTTCATCCCTACTACAGGAAAGAGCTCTGGAAAGTTTTTCCAGTCATTCAGCAACTCCATCTATTTCCCCAATTCCTCGGGTCAAACAGGGTTGCTGCTGTGAAGAAGAGTGGCTTGTGGCCACTGTTTCCTCCTTGTGCCAGTGCAGAACAGGAAACAGCTCCTGCTCTTAAACCGCACAGGCAGAGCAGCGCAGGCGGATTTCTTGGATACTTTGGCTTACTTGGATTGCTTTAGACTCACATCCCCTCTTCCCTACCAGGTCTAACCACCCCTTCTTTCTTAATCAGCAATACTACCTGATTTCATGATGCTACAGAGGTTAATTTATGAATGGTAAACTAAAAAAGCAAATTAAAATCTTTATACCTTTCTCTGTGTCACAGGTAAAGCTACCCATTAATCTTCTGCTGCCCCAACTCTAACTTCTCTCCTATACTGCTGTGCTGAAAAGCAACTTTGGGAATCTCCTTCTACCCTCCTCGTATTTTTGCTGAATTCAGCTAGGCTAGGACATGAGGCTTTTACAGGCACGAAAAGAAAAGGAAAAAACCCCAAATACTTAAAGAACCCCTCTCCCTGCCACCATCAGTGAAGGTCAGATGGAAAATGGGGAAAAAAATCAGATAAAAGCATGCAGGGTAAGCTTTCGAGAGCAACAGTAATGCCAAAATTTAGCAGCAGCGACAGCTACAATTGCAGCAGACACTTCAGTTAGTAGCATCTAGTGAAGTACACAGGTTCTTTTACAAGTGTGGGAATCAAAGGATGCAGTGAAAATACAAGTAATCAAAGTAGTAAGTCCCTCTCAGCCTTCCCTGTAAATTAAGAACAGATATGAAAATATATCTGACAACAGTATTTGAAATAATTGTGAAATTAGTTTAGAAGTTTGGCTGAAATACTAATGTCTCAAGGGACGCAACTGACCATTCACAGACTCTCTCTACACTGAGAAACGTAAAGGATGTTAAAAGTGCTAAGATCAAAGACCATGCCCTTAACTGTGCTAAGTTATTTATTTGTTAGCTACTTCCCAAGGGGTCATATAGTTTGAAAGATGAGTTATTAGGCTCTGGCAAGCAGCAACAGAGGTAAGACAGAGCTGCTCAGCCTAGAAAAGCTAATCTGGATTTGAAAACAGTGTCTTTAAACACACAGGTACACACATCCGATACTCACACTAGTTCAGCTTTCCACTAGTCAAAGCACCCAAGCTGAGGTTGCTACTACAGTGAGGGGGAACAGTGAGAGAGGAATCACTGCACAGCATAAGGGAAAAAAAAAAAAAAAAAAAAACAACCAAAAAAAAAAACCAAACCACACACAACCATCCTTTAGAACCAATTATTATTGAAGTTGCGCATTTTTAGACTTTATAGTAGTTTATTCAGAGCCTTGGGAAAAGTTGTCTTAAATCTTAAAGAAGTATATGAATTTAATGGTTAAACCATAGTTTAAGGTAAGTATGGGTCATGTTACTTCAGTAATAGCCCTCATCTGAAGGGACAGCCAACATCTAAGGACATAAACTGAACAAGGGCAGAATAAACTTAGCATTCACCAGCACAGCATTAAAGAGTTACCAGAAATCAGTCTGAGGCTTTTTATTATTACAACAAAGTTCTTAACATTCACAAATTTAAGGTGAGAGAGAAGCAGCTAGAAAACAAACCAGGCTGTCACACTGCTGACAGGCAGACACTATCACTGGTGTCACTTCTTTGGCTTTGAGCTCTTGCCTCCCTTTGGCTTGCCTCCCTCCTCCAGGCCAGCATCACCCAAGCCACAACTGCAAAGGCTCTGCTTGATGTTCTTTACTCAGCACTGACATGGGACAGGGCAGCTTCCACCACCTCTCAGAGCACACACTTCCAAAATGTACAGCAAATTCCATTGCCACAGGGAGGCCAGCAAGGTAGAAAGAAATCTATATACAGGAGATAGTAACTGTGATTTTTAAATAACCCCTTTGTTTTCTCTTAGCTGACTCAGAACTCCCTTCAGCTTTTTTTTTTTTTTTTAAAAACAAACAAACAAACAAACAACCCCCCCCCACACACACACACACACAACACCAACCAACTTCGCTATCCTACCAGCAATAGCACCAGCCTAAATAGTATTTTTCTACTTTAGTGGAAAGAGACACAAGCTAAGAAAAGTGTCACTCTTGCTGATCAAGAATTTTATTCTTGGCACAATGCCAGTCAGAAGATGATTAGAGCAGTCTTTAAGAAGATGAAGAACAGCTACTTTTCTCCTGTAACCACAGGGTGATTCCACTCATCATTACCACTAACAGCAGCCAGTAGCCTAAGCACAGCAGTGTACAGATGGGGCTGCTAGTGCCAAACTGTGCCACGGCTATGCAAGTCAAACATTACTGAAGAATCCAGAGTTACAGAAGTGGTGAAGAGTTGTAGCTGCACATACCTACCACACATTACTCTTGTGTACTCTTGACAGTACCAGTCCACACCATGTTTGCCAGTTACTTCCAAGCTTGGCTACAGTGAATTCAATTAGTGGTAGGGTTTTTCTCCTGGAATAAGGCGCTACAGTGCAGGAGCACTTGAACAGAACTTGAAAGACTTTACAGCCCTTGACAGATTAACTTTGGCTCTTCTAAAACAGGCATAAAAAGAAGCACTTTAAGATAAATAAGAGGGTGGGGAGGTAAGGGGAAGGTGCTAGATGAAACAGCGTGATTTTCAAAAACCTTCAGGCAAGAAGCTTGATCTTCCCTTTTAATCTTTTCACTTGTGCTCACTTATCAGGGTACAACTGGGAAAAAAGAAAGGTCTGTCTTCACCATGAAAGCTGGTGCACCATGTAGAACAAAGTCACTAGTTTATGTTTGTCACTTCACTATCAGGCTTCCACTCAAGTCAGTTTTTCCTCAGAGCAGCTGGTTGAAACACGCCTCAACTCCAGCCCTCAGGATTTCCTCCTGTTTTACAGTGATGTCACCAAAAAGGGAACCCCCCCCCTTTCTTCTCTCCATACGGGTATTATCTAACTTAACACCCTCGCACAAAAAAAAAAAAATCCAAAATTTTCTAGAGCTCTCTTGGGCCTCTGCTTCAGTAACTCTGTATTTCAACACATTTTATGAATCTGAAACAATGTTTTGGAAAGCCAGACTTTAGACATAACAAGTAAGGAACATACCAGTTAGTTTAGGCAATATTTTTACATATATATAGGTAAAAAAATAAATTGTCTTGATAAGAAATATTGTGTAACCTGATTAAGAAACAAGTCCCCAGAAGCTATGCAATACAGCAAAACGCACTGGCTGTAGAGCTGACACAAGGATAACTAATTGCTTATTTTCAGAATTTAAAAAAACAAACAAACAAAAAAAGGCAACCCCCCCCAAAAAACAAACAAACAAACCCCACCACACCCCACACAAAACAAAACCACACCACCCTAAGGACAGACCATTCTACCTAAGAAATAAACCTGATTCTTTGCTGGAGTTTGCAAAATATTGTTGAAGAGGCTCCACATTGCTACTTGACTTTAGTTGGACTTTCTTTCCCGTTCTCGTGCAGTCACAAAGTTAAGCAGGTCAATGGCCGTAACGATGCCAAACACCATTTGCCGCTTACTGGAGGAACCGTCAGTGTGATCTACACAGAAACAAAGAGAAGATTCTGGCATTAGGAGGCACAAAACCACACCATCCCACTTGATTTTAATGGCACTGTTTGTAAAGGCAGGTGCCAAGCCATCCCAGCTCCATATGTCAGGGCCTGTTGGTGGAGCTGGTTATCACTGATGACCCTCGTACATCGAGGGAGAACCCAAATGGCATCTTGACCAACAGCCACACAGGAATTGGCAAGAATTTTCATTTCAGAAAGGCTCCTCAACAAAAGGGATATAGAAACTGAAACACTATGGAAAGAAGGATAAGGGTCCATCAGATTTATGTTTCTTGACATGAAAATTCAAACCAAATACTCTGTTACAAAGCATATTTTCCTCATACATTAGTTTCTGCGGCTCTACTTGAAGCAGCTGCAAATTGATATTATCCCATTTGAACCAGGGGCCACTAGAGGAGGACATGCGACACTACCATCTTCCTACACACTGTCAAATACAGAATTAGTATAAAAATCACAATACAACGTTTTCCCATTTATATCCAAAAAACTTATTAACCATCTAATCATTGCTGCATTGAGAGCATAAGCCTTTGACCTGGGAACCAAGTGGCCAAGTGACCTCTGGCCCTTTATCTATGGTCTAAGTTCCCTGTTCCTAAAGTCTGGCTGTATTGAGATGTTTAGCCTACACATATAGTCAGTTTGTTCAGCCAGCTGGATTGTCCTGGACTTTTCATTTACCCAATCTTTGTTCCACTGCAAGCTTCCAGTGAGATTCTAGGTTTATAAATAGTCAGCACAGAGTCAAGACCACATCCTTATGGAGATTATCAGGAACAAGCCCAAATTTGATGACTATTCTTCATTTACAGTTATAATTGAGATAGCTATCAGATAAATTTATCTGGTGAGTCTTAATATTGCTTTTAGTCTAGTTTCTCAGTGTTTGTAGTTTTGCAAGTTGCCTGCTATAAGGAAGATAAAACAGGAAAAAATATTATTCACATCTAACAGTGATATACCCTAGCTTTGAAGATTTATTTAGTCATTTCCAGTTCATAAAGAAGGCAGTGTAAAGAGTTTTGAGAAGGATGAAGAAGAGTAGAGTTTGGAAGAAAAACATCAAGTGAAGGGGAGTAAGGTAGTTTAAACAAAATAAACAGGGGAAAAAAATACTAAGCTGTCTTGAGATGCTGATGTCAGTGTTGACATCTAGATCTTACTAAACTTTATGAAGTTGTAATAAAGGTTTTGCTTTAGAAAGGCAAAAGATTGAAGCGTAGCTAACCTGGGACGCTCACTGTGATGGAACTGCTGGATGTTGTATGACAGGAGTAGGAAGAAGCAAAGATCAGTTATACTGGAGGAGCTTATTCATTGGCTTACTGCTACTAACAAAGCCACTGTACAGTGGACTAGACTCAGGCCTTCAGTTCTGAGCAGTAACTTGCTCCAAAAGGAGGTACATTACATTGTGTGAGGTTATTAATGGATTTAACATTTACTCCACAAGAATTACAGCATTAGTGTCTTACTAAGTGTTAGTAGCACATAGTTACATACACAGAAAGATCTGGCTTCTTCAGAACTTGTTTACACACTCACACTTGTACTTGCTTCTTGTTATCACTCAAAGATTACCTCTTACAAGGCGCAGTCCATCATACTCACATTGAATTTGTTCATGAACCACTAGAGCAAAGTGGTCTATTTCCAGGATATGAGAGAGTTTCCCCAAGTTGTCTTTCAGGTTAATCTGAGGAGAGAGTTACAAAACTTAAATAAAACAGTCCTTTATGTTTAGTGGTCGATAATCCCCATATACTTCATGCAGTATTAAAAACAATACATCAGCATTTATATACTGCTCCCATCTGAAGTATTGTAAAACACTAACAAATCAAGGCCAACTTAAAAGATCAGTTTTCTTTCTTTCTAATTTCCAAGAAAACAGAACAAAAAAAAAAAAAAAAAAAAAAAAAGGCATTACAAGAAGATATTAAATCTGATTCTGTAAACAAAAAGAATAAACAGAACATACTAAATATCTGAAAAATGTAAATGATGGAATAAGGTCAAGTGTTCCATGTGTCTAACAAAAGAAGTTACCATAAAACTCATTATACTTAGTGATTTTACTCTAGCTAAGACTGGG
>JAYKAV010003354.1:502550-552835 GCA_035582835.1 Phoebastria nigripes
AGTTTTCTTTCTTTCTAATTTCCAAGAAAACAGAAAAAAAAAAAAAAAAAAAAAAAAAAAAGGCATTACATGAAGTTATTCATTCTGATTCTGTAAACATAATGAATATACTGAACATACTGAATATCTGAAAAATGTTAATGATGGAATAAGGTCAAGTGTTCCATGTGTCTAACAAAAGAAGTTACCATAAAACTCATTATACTTAGTGATTTTACTCTAGCTAAGACTGGGAAAAAGTGAATGAATCAGGCTGCAAATCATTGTGGAAGTGAATACGATCTGCAAAAGCAGCAGGGGAAGAGAAAAGCCCAAACAAAACCAAGGGTGAAGATTGCTCAGCTATCACTGTATTCAAGTGCAAATCAAGGAACTGAGAATTAAGAATTTATTTTTAGTGAAGTTCAACTTTGCTAAGACTAAACAGGAAAGCATCCTGTATTGACTCTGCAGAAAGAATACAGATCCTTCTGAAACATTTAGCTAATAACCTGCTGGAACCATTTGAAAGTATGTATAAAACTGTTCTTCCTACATGCTTTAACACATTAAGCAGCAGCAACAGGTCTATTACCCAGGTGACTCTCCCCAGGTAATAGCAGCACCCACTATCTGACATACTTTAATGAAAGCAGATTAAAGGAATTTCCAGCAAAGAAAAGTCTTGCACTGCAGATTATAAAAGCCTTTATCCTGCAGTGAGCTCAGCTTGTGACTGAGGAACAAACACCACAGCATGAACACTTGGGCTACACCGGAACACAGCTCTCGTCTCCATACTGTGAGTTAGAAGAGATCAAAAGGATTCCCAGTAGCCTGCGTTTAAGGGACCAGCAGGCTATAGTGCACACTGAAGCATCAATCCTTAAGCTGCTGGGCCAGGCAAGCAGTAGGGGGAAACCTGGACCTACTGCCACATCAAGTCAACTATCAGTCACCACCACTGACAAGCAGTTCTGTGCAAATGTACGTGCAAAGCCTAACTTTTGAACCTAAGTTCAAGGCTCACTGAAGGGGTAGAGCCCCTTGCCACCCGACTGGGTATAATCAATAGACCTGTTTTCAGGGACTGGGTAGGCTAAAGATAACCAGGACAAGCAGCCCATAGGCAGCACTGGGACAACCATGAGGACATAAACGTGTTTTGAAATGCCCAATGGAAGTGTAACAAAATTCCCACAGAGTTTTCACCTGTCTCACTACTGCTCATTCAAGCTTCCTAAAAATTTTGCCCATGAGTTTTCCCACATTTAGGCTTTTTTTTTTTTTAAACCTACTAAGTCTTTAAGGCAATTAGCCTATGCACATGCTACTACACCACACACGACTGGGACTGCTTGTTTGGCTATAAGGGCAAGTGACATGGCACTGCTCATGGCCCTACAACTAAATTCTCTCCTTCCCCAGAAGTAGGCTCTGGTCCACTGGGGATGCTGGGGACACCAGGCCTTGTGCTGTTTAGTAGAGTGTTAAATGGTTTAGGACACTAACCAAAATCACACCAGGGAACAGGCTAGCAATTAAACACTAGGTATAGTAACAAGAAAGTCTCAAGAGACCATGCCCAGACCCTATTTTCTGGTAAATGCAGACAAGAAGTCTGCTAAGGCTATGTCTGCACCACACCTAACAGATGTTAATAGTTGATGCAAAGATCCTTTGGGGAAGAAGGGGTAAAGAGACCCCAAACCACTGGAACGAATATCTGACTCCACAAGAAAAGCCCTCCTCTCCACTAACACACAGCACTTGTTTGGATTGGCAAATTATGACTAGTGTTTCAAAGCCCTAGAGTACTATCCTATTGGAGACTTTAAAAAAGCTATAACCATTACTCTTCCATTCTAAGAGATCACCACAAAATAATTGTGGTGATCATATCAAAGAAAGCTTCCTGTGTTGCCAAAAGATAGCTTTGCCTTGGTAGTCACACGCTAAGCCGACCTCTTATTAATGCATGCTGTGGTAGAGATCCTAACTGTAGGATATCTTAAGTCATATCAGTGACACAGATGATCCATTTTCCCAATTTCACCAGTAAACAAGCCAAATAAGCTTGACTAAAGTGGTAAGAAAAGCAAAAATCCACAATACTTCAGAGGTTATGTGCATTTAACCATGTTTCTCCGTTAAATCATCAATTCAAATAGAAAATAACCAATGAATGATGCTTTTAGTTAGCATGTTAGCAATACCACCACTTTTGTGTCACTCCCATCTTCCACCAAGAAAAAAAGTCAGGACTAAAAAGAAAAGAAACAGTTAAGCTGTTCTTTACTGAAGAAGCATGAGAAACTTCAAGCTGCCCATGGAAAAAGCCACAACCTCAGAAGCGCAGAGAATTGGCTACTACAGCTAACACCAGCATAGCTACAGAAATGATTGCACACCACCAGCCCCAGAAACTCTTAAGGTGTCCAAGTGAGGGAGAACATGAACTAAGCAGTTTTGTTACGCACCACATTTCCACCTGATGCTTGATTATCTGTCTGGGAAGGAAAAAATATATTTACATTTGTCCATAAAGAACTAGCATCCTTCCTCAACCTCAGGGACTTGGTAGTTTGTAGATTGAATGGAAGCATTACCTATACTTCTGGAATACAGCACCTCATCTGCTATGAGAGTGTTGAAACTAAAAGCCTGGTGAAAACTAGGTCAGACATTCCATGTTAAAAACAAAATCTTTTTCCTACAAGAGAAGCAAAGTAACAGCAACAATACTTATATATTTTAGAAGAGCACCCATACAGCTGGGAAGTTGTGGTATCTTGGCACACCACATCATTAGATGAACAGGTGAAAGCAGCTAACATCAAAATTCACATATCTTGACAACATCAGCTTTCAGCAGCCATCCCCCTGTTTCAGCAAGGCATCTGATACAAAAGGCAAACAGTTGCTTGTTTTTAGCTGATACAGAAATTATTTAGAAGAGCTGTTTCAACATCTCCCTGTCTCTTGCCCTGGATAGTTACATTGCCCAGATTTGTGCCGGGGTTTTTGGGGAAGGAGGAAAGGACAAGCATGCTAGAAGAAGGCCTGTTGAAGTAATGGAACAGCACAATATAGAGCCACAACGCAAACCTGGGAACTATTGAGGGACCTAGGACAGAGTTTAGAGCACATCTGTGCTCAGTAACAGCCGCTCTGTATGGTCCCAGGTAAACCTTACGCAACCTGATGCCATTGTAGTGTTAGGACACCTGCAGTAGTACTTTAAACCAGAGAACTAGGACTTGTAGAATATACCTGCTTACCTGTTTAAATTGCTTGTAGATTACTTTGCTGACTTCATCAGAAGGCTGAACTTTTCCAGCAAGTAGTGAAGAAAGCATGTTACCCAGGGTAACCATGCCCAAAATTACCCTGGGGAAGGAGAGAGAGAAAATAGGGCTAAACAATACAAAAGCCTCAGGTGTTCCTGTAGATAAAAGCATCCACTCTCAGCCAGCCTGGAGAAGTCAGTTCAACTGCTTTATGGTATAAAGCAACATTATTGATGGTATACTTGGATTCTGTGTCTCTGCAGGAGACAGACTCCAGTTCTCAGAAGTTCTGGAGACTCACACAGAAGTCAGCAGGTGCTGTGGGTGCCTGGCCCTTCTGAGCATCAGGCTCTTTGTATCTCTAGTCCTTGCAACTGGAGAGCTTCTTGCAATCAGAGAGCTTTTGAAAAGCACTACTTCATTGTTTTATGCCCTCATCTGTCCTTTTGAAAGGCGTGGCAGGGCCAGAGACATGCTCACCTCAATTTTGCTTGTTCCCCTTCTCCCTGCAAGGATGTTGCAAGGACCTGCAACAATTAATCCCTTGAGTTAGCACTATAACTGGGGAGTAACTGAGCAACTCTTCATTATTCAGCCTGTCCTACAGGAGACCTACAGGGTAGTAAGGCATACCAGCTTGCTGGGGACACCCTGGTTTATAGGGGTCACTACAACATTGCTCTATAATGCAGTGTTCTGAAGAACTGGGTGAAAGCTGTGGTGGAGATGGGTAGGTTTGGGGTTGTTTGTTTTAAATATGAATTTTTGCTTTGTTAAGTTAAACAGTTATTATAAAAAACAATGAAGTTACCCTGCAGAGACACACTGAGTAAGTATATCATAATAATCATTAGAAGCTTACTATGTGAAGGGCAGGACAGTGCTGGCATGACAACATATTAAGTCCAGCATTGGTGTGTTTAAGGTAACATTTCTGAACTGTATTACTATAACTGAAGAAAGATGAGTGAGAGGATATTATACTTCTAGTAAGCATTTAAAGACATTCCTTGAGACCTGGTGAGGGAAGTGATACATATGGATGAATAGTGATATATGTGGACATACCCAGATTCATCAACAACTGGTACCTGGTCGAATCCCTTCTCCCGGAGAATTTCAACAGTATTTGCACAGGTAACAGTTGGAAGCACAGTCAGAGGAGCAGAGAGTCTTAATTCCTGAACACTGATGTTCCACCACCTGGGGATGAAATAAAAACCAAACCCATGCAAGTCTTACGAAGAGGACAAAACCAGTTGTTCATGTACAGTGGCCTTCAACACTACAGGAATGACAAAATGTTGCAAGGAAGAGTCAGCATTCAGCCAGAGTCAGTAAAGCTTCAAGGCTTTCAAGTTTTCTCCCCAATATCAGAGAGTCATTTAAGTGTGAGAACGCTTTAACACCAAAACTCTGTTCCTCATTTTGTCTACTTTCTAGGATTACACATAGTTAGTGGAGAGTACTAATCTCCCTAGTTTCACTATTTATATCTTACACAGAAAATTTTGTGCTCCTACTCAAAGAGCTAGCCATATTTACAGTCATTATAGTTAGCAATTTAGGGAAGATCCCCTTCCACCTATGTAGACTTGGAGTGCTTTGCACTCAAGAATTCTGATCTCGGAAGGGTTCTCTGTATACTACTTTTTCATTTCAGATGCAACCTTTTTCACAAAAAACAAACAAACAAACAAACAAACAAACAAACAAACAAAAAAAAACCACAAAACAAAACCAAAAACATTAAGTACCAAGTTTTCTTCTGCTGCCATGCAACTCAAAGAAGGAAATCAACTAATTTAAGCAGATTTGATTAATAGCTGCAATGATACATCAACACAATAGCATGAAAGATTAGCTAAATCAAAGGAAGTAGTGTAAATATTTCAATGCTTTAAATTAGCAACTGCCATAAAGTCAACTGAATAGACTCATGAAAATCCAAATGGATCCGACATACTTACCAAGGTTTTTTGACAAAGTCTTCTTCTTTCATGAACCCTTTCTGAATCATCCATTTGTCGCTCAGGAACTTGGACCTGGAAAGCATCAGGAAGTGAAAAGCTCACTAGCAGGCTGAACATCTGACAGCAAACCTAACAGCACACAGAGGCAATTTTTTACAGCTCACTACCACTAACAACTAAAGCATAATTGAAAATATACTGCCATTTGCCATCCAAGCTTACCAGCCAGGGACACTGAGAAGAAATACTCATAGGAAGAAAAAGGAATCCCATAGGAAACAAAGCTTCAACTACATCAGTCCCTTGCAATATGATCGAGACACAGCCTGGAATGGAGAAGTGCCAACCTGTACTCAGGAAAGGTCCGTCTGCAGTTTCTAGTTATCTAGTATTGTGTTGGATGCAACAGAAGCCACGAAACACAGCTAAAAACATCATGTTTTGGGATATATTTCAATGTGGTAGGAGAGAAACTTCTTCTCAGCACAGCTCAAAGCCGTCACACTTCCACCTGTAAACTCACCCCAACACTGGCTGCTGCTACAGTAGTGCTGTGTTCTGCTGTGGACACAGGCAGAGAGCGGACAGCCTTACAGGGACCCTTCCAGGAATGGGATAACGTCAATGGTCCCCAATAAATAAAACAGTGAAAGCAAGTCTTTTCCTGTGAAAGATGCTAACCAGTGATAGTTATATACTGAAGTCAGACACAAGGAGGAGCTCAGCTTTCAGAGGCTTAAGCTCCTTTCTACTCCATGTCAGACCCTTGCTAGATAACTCAGAAGTTGTGCCCCAAACACATTCCTTGCTTTGGTAACTGTGTGCTATAAGAAATATGCATTCAACTCGCCACTGCTGTAAGGAGGTCTGAGGGACTGCCTCACCCTTTTCCCAGAGAGAAAGCAAGCAGGTTCTTACATGTAGTTCCTGATAGAGTCAGGGAGGATAACAACACAGCGCTGACCTTCCTTCAGCTCTTTGGCAGCTTTCACAGCTACAGACATGGCACTGCCTGAGCTGCCACCTGCCAAAATGCAGATCAGAGGCAAAACTGTCAAACCATATGTGAAATGAGAAAGAAAGAAAGAGAGGTGGAGAGACAGTAGAGGACCCCAGGGTGAGGAAGACAGCTTCTGAAGTGGAAGGAGGTCTCCCTGACCTGCACAAGGCTTCAGCCTCCCACATGTTATTCAGAGAAACCCAAAGGATTTGCATCTGCTCTTACCACACAGCAGTCCTTCCTCTCGAATCAGCATACGAGCAAAAGCAAATGACTCCTCATCATTGCTCTTGTACCACTGGTCCACTGCCTGGGAAGGGGCAGGAAGACAGAAACAAGGGTCTATTTAAATGAGGAGGGCTAGGGGAGCTACACAACTAGTGTGAATTCAACCCATGCTCTTTGAGGTAACAGCTGCCCTACTGAGCCATGTGCCAGGGTTTCCATCCTCCAAATGCCAAGTGGGTTTTTTTTGCAAAGGTAAGATGATCACATTAGCACAACAGACTCCTTATTGAAACCTCGCTGTGAGAACAGGCTGTTGYGAGACAGCCGCAGAGACCATCAAACAGTTTCCTCCCCTCCTGGAGGGCTTCCCAGGGATACAGGCTCTACTCAGGACATAGTCATACCACTTTTGGCCAGGAGGGGTTGGGGTGCTTTGTTGTGTGTGTGGGTTTTTTTGGTTTTTTGTTTGTTTGTTTGTTTGTTGTTTGTTTGTTTTGGTTTTTTTGTTTTGGGGGTTTTTTTGTGTTTTTTTTTGTTTTGTTTTGGTTTTATTTTCCTCTCTCCTCTTTTTTTTGTTTTTTTTTTGATTGGTTGGGTTGTTTTGTTGTTGGTTTTTGTTTGTTTGTTTGTTTTGGGGGTTTTTTTGGCGTTTGTTTTTTGTTTTTGTTTTTTAAGAGGGGAAATAAATAAAAAAAAAAAAATAGTACTGTGCTCTAGGAAAGTGTTATCTGCTCACAGCATTTCCACCTAGCATTTAAAACAAATGTGGCCAGTGCAGAAGCCTTCCAAGGACTGCTTTTGCTGATGGAAAGAATGAGAATAGTTCTGTCTGCTAGCCCTCCCCTTTCAGCTCAAAGAAATACTTCCCCAAGTTTTTCCTCCACCTTTCACCTCACTTCTGCATCCCAACAGAGAGCAAAGGGCAGTAAACCAAGAAGCATGACTTACAGATCTATCCAACACTGTAGGGACAAAATCATATCCGATTCCTTCCACTTCATACATTGTCTTGTCAGTCTTGTTCAGTTCTTCTGGTGTAGCAAGAATGGAGCCTTCAGGATCAACACCTATAATCTGGAGAAGCAGTTTCCACTTTGGCTACCATGACACACTGCTTTTGAGAACACAGCTATTTACTCATGAGCACTGGCCGCATTACAGCTGTTGGTGTCACACTGGCTGCACACACAGCCAAGCTAACAGCAACCTAGTCTCCTATTCATTTCTTCCTGGCAACATTCACCTCCCCCACGAGCAAAATGCTTTGCTGCTTCTAGCCCCTTGGCAACCCATCCTGTCTCCTCAGGCTGTGGACACTAAGTGAGGGGCAGGGTTTTGCTTGGTTTAAACAGAAGACAGGGCTTCCCCGAGACAACATTGTCCTCATTCACGTCAGGCATCATTACAGCCAATACATTTTGTGCCAAGCATAAGCAGGTAAGTTTTATTTTGTTTACCACTCCCTGCCTACGTAGGAAAATATTCACAATTGATACCAACTTCTGTGAGGAAATCTAACACAGCACACAGGTAGACACACAGGTTGGTGTGTGCAGAGAAAATTTCACTTGGTAAAAACTCAGCAGCTCCAAACAAGTTAGTGAAGGCACAGTCAGAGAGAAAACAGAAGGCTGCAGTACACACCAGAGAAGGAAGTTTCTCAGATACCCCACGAAGGGATCTGAGGGCCAGTTTTCATCTGCTGAGCTAAACCTGAACTCTGGTCACCAGTGAGACCAGAGCATGATGATTTCAGACAGTCTGGAAACCTTTCTTTGCTGCTCAGAACTACCTTCTAACTGAGAACATCCAAGAGCTTCCCATAGAGACTCAGGGCAGGCTTGCAAGGAATGGGACATGCCAAGTGGAGCAGTTTGAGGTTCACCCCACTACAGAGAAATGCTTTAGGCTTGCCACTTACTTTGCAACCTGGACACTTCTCCTTTAGCTTTCTGGAGATGCCAGTGATAGTACCTCCTGTGCCAGCCGTAGCCACCAGCATGTCTATTTTTCCTGTTTAAAGGTGAGGGACAGAAGGCAGTTGTGAAATCTCCCTCAGAATGATGGATTAAAAACCCACTTAAACCTAAGTATGGACTTTCTTTAACAAAAATGGGCAAGATAAGGCTCTTTGTTTCTCAAGAGCTGTGTTATGAGATCTACCTTGAGACCACTTTGCTCAATCCCCATTTACTTCAACAATGGTTTTGAAGTGTCCATCCAGTGGCCTGGCAAGGCACCAATTTGTGGTACTTTGGACAGAGCTGGAGGTGGCCCATACAGCTGACACCTGTAGTTTTCCTGGTACTGTATTTGCTGATGTAGACAATTCATTCTTTAACTTTGAATGAGCAGCCCATTATATTAGTTAATTTACTGAATGAATGCCAAGATCATGGGATAGGTATTCATTGAGAGAACTGTTAACACAACTACTCTCTCACTTTCACGTGAAAAATACTGTTTTGGTCATGAGCACTCTGAGTGAGTGCAGGTATGATAGTTCATTCTTCTGTCATGCCCTACAGTTTCCACGGTGCATCCACATGATAGCTTTGTTAATAAAAGATACACACACCAATTCACACACAAAAACAAATGCTTACCAGCCAAAAGAATAACACCCCGCCAAGCAGGGGTATAAGCTCAGTAATAACCAAGCAGTGCCTGGCCTATGAGGAAAAGTAAATACAAACAAGAAGCCTAAAGCTAGAACTCATCTAGACTCTCAGTTTGTGGGATGGCAGTTTGTTAAAGTATACTCTTTTTAATTCAAACTTAAAGAAAGTTTGCCACAAAGACAAGCCAAATCCTCTGAACAGTTAAGTTACTTTTGAGGGGGAGAAGAACCCTTCACATGGTCCTCACCTTAATGAGAAGGAATTTAATAGCTGATTTTCTTATTAGAGGGTCCCATCAGAAACTGTATTGTTTTATAAGGCAGGTCGGTAGCCTCCTATATGACTTCCTTCTACCACCTATGGCAAATGCCTACACAGTAGGCTGCAGCATCACACTGAATGCTTCCAATAGCTCCCAAATCAGTTCCTCAGCTGGGTGAGTTAGCCCAGCTAAAGCTCTCTGCTGCCACAGCTCAATCACTTCTGGTACTCCAACTCAGCTGCCTAGAGTTAACATTGAAGCAACCCCTGCAGAGTAAAAAGGTCTTGCTGGTGACAAGTGCAACAGTTTGTACTCCTGAGGACTCCTAACTGAAGAAGCTTCAAGTGTAATGGAGTATTTGGTCTGAGAATGTAAAAATACCTATTTCTCTATCTGCGATCAGAGAAAAATGACCCTGTTCTTTCATGCCACTCTAGCTATGTCTTTAAAAAAAAAAAAAAACAAAAAAACAAAAAAACAAACAAACAAAAACAAAACAACCCCCACAAAAAAAAACCAAAAAACCCCCACACTTAAGCATCACTGCTTTCTCCACATGATCACAAGCAGAGGAGTCTAAAAACCAAAGCATCCCTCTTTAATGGAAAAAAAAAAATTCATTAGTACAACTACTGAAATAGTGAATAGAAACTCTAATGACACACAGCATATGTATGGGATTTGCTGTATCAATCCATGCATTTCTCAACCACCTCAGGTCCCAATCTCCAAGTACCTAACAATAAGAGAACACTAGGGACTCATTGAAGAGGGGGTTAGCAGTAGAGCAAACATACCTTCACATTGCTGCAGGATCTCTTCAGCTGTGGTGTCATAGTGCGTCAGGGGGTTGCTGGCATTACGGTACTATATTGAAAGACAGAATAGCTATTAAGTAGACCAGAAAGACAAAATTCACATTGTAAGGCATTTCAGGAACATGATGAACATTCTCCAAGCCCCACAACAGCTTCATATACTCTTTACAGACTGTTTCCTTATCAATTATCTGGACCTAGGCAGAATGCCCGAGAGGAGATACAGCCTTCCTAAGTGCCCTAATTTAACAGTAGTTCTAAGGTGCCAGCACCCTCCAATGCCAAGATCAGTCCTGTCTGTGGAACAGTTTCTTTTAGGAACATGATCCTTGTACCCATTCTTCCACACAGGACTGCCAATTCAGTGGAAAAAGCCACGCATACGTTTTGCAGTTTCTGCAAACATAGGCTCGTTGCTGCCCTCTAGTGACTATATAAGCTTGCTACCCTATAGCATGGTGATGGCTCAACTACAGCTCCAGACCTGGGACATCTTTTTCTTCAGAGACACACCCAGGCTGTTGAACATTCAACCAAGGACAACTAAAGAACAAGGCTGCAATACCTCCTCCCATGCTACGCCTGCACCTCTGACATCTTGGCTCTTACCTGGTCTAGTATATGTGCATTGGGGATTTCGTTTTTCAGTCTCCATGCTACTCCCACGTGAGATTCAGGAGAATCAAATCTGGCAGTAGTTGGGGTCCTCACAATCTCAGCACCCAGAGCTCTCAGGACATCCACCTGTAGCATACAAAGGTCACAAAACCCCAAAACACTCTCCGAGCACAGAGACTTCATTGGGATGCAGAGGAAAGAAAACATCTTTCCTTTTACCTGGTCTGCAATAGCCTCCTTAGCAGTTCTCCTAAACCCCAACCTCACATCACTGAGCCATGGGTTCAAATCCTTGATGTTATTTGATCTTAATTAAGCTCTACTTGGGAGCTAGATGTCAAATTCCTGTTTCTATTCTAGGCCTTCAGGCCTGTAGGGACTACACATTGAGAAGCCTCATTCAAGCAAAACACCATCTCCTTTCATGCCTGTCACATATGTTCTGCACTCCAACAGTGCTATAGCCCAGTATTTTATGTTTAAGTGCAAATTATGTATATTTACCTCCTCCTTTGGACACAGGCAGCAAAGGAGATCCTCCAGGGCCCTATGCACCACTCAACTGCTATGAGGGCAAGAAAGTTTATGACACCGAGCTAAGGCAAGGCCTGTCTTCAGAAGGGAAGCCTCTGGTGCTGTGTGGCACATGGCAACAGCCATGTGTGGTACCTCTCCCTCCAGCAAGCAATGGGTATAGGCCTTCAGGGGATGTTGTTCTCATTTGTGCCGCTGCCTTTTAGTTGGAACACTGGAATTGTTTGAACCAAGGTAAGTGTTTTTGCTGACAGCAATTTGCTGCCTCAGCTGTGAAACACAGGAGATCTCTTCTCTTCTTTTGGCTGCAGGTGCAGCACCACCCTGCTGCAGGTGCAGGACAGGGCTTGCTCTAGAGCTGGATGTCTTGTGCTTTCCACAGTAAAGGTAAGTGGACATTACCCAGGTGGCTTTTCCTTCCCCTTTGTTGCTGTGGTGACACAACTCAAATGCTTGCCAGTACCCTGCAGTGTAACCTGAGGAGCTCAGCAGGCTCCCTCATGGCCTTGCTCAGCCCAGTGCAGAACAGAAGAATATTTAAAGCTTCAGCATTGCCTTACTTTGTCCTCCTTTGCTTAGTGAGCGACAGCTAACCCAGGGGCAGGTAGTTACTTCAATGTGCTAGGTAAATCCCAAGTTCCCTTGACATTTGTATTTAAAACAGTTACGACAGTTTTCCAAGTGACAATGCTGTGGGGATGGGTCTTAAATACATTTCTGTCCATGGCCGGCCAGCCTGGATTTCTCTGGGCACTGGCAATAGGCCCTCAGCAGAGTTCTGCTCAGCAGTTCTGCTTGGCCAATGACTTGGAGGCCAAGAGCCTACACCTTTGTTGCTAAAGCCACAGCACTCATCTGCACCAGGAACTCTGCAAGTGCAAACATGCCTCTTTTTTAATTCTTGAAAATAAAAGCAGATCTGACCTTCTCCATACTCATTTTCTCTGGCATCACAATGATACAGCGGTAACCCTTCACTGCTGCAGCCAAGGCCAGCCCAATTCCTGGAAGCAAGCAAAGACACGTAGAGTGTACAGTGAGGAGCAACAAAGAACAAAACCCACAATGCTAGCTTTGGCATGCCCTGGCTTTAATCAGTTTTTCACCAGAGGCTTGAATACAGTGTCTCTAGAGGGGTGGCAAAGGGAACATTTCTGGCTACTGGGGCGAACTGTATTTACAGATGCTGCTAGTTCTTTGAGGATCACAGCCAACAGCAAGTTTAGCCAAGGGTGGGGAAACTTGACATGTGCAAACTGCTAGCTTTACCACATGCACATCACCTTCCTCCTGTCTCACCCACTTCATTTTTACAGAAGTAATTTGGGAAACGAATGAGCTTTAAGCTAAAGATGACTAGAGCAATCATTTTGATACTGTCAGAAGAGTATTAGAGCCTCTATTGACTCATTTCTGCATTAAATCCCTAGTTTGCAATGTGCCAAAACTAAGTCCTTTCTAAAAAGACATGATTTAGATGCTGTGTGTGATTGAGGTTCTAATGCACTATGTCAACTTGCTACCACAGTGAAGTACCTTGACTGTCAGAGACAGACACCTCATTTCTACTTTAAAAATCTGCACCTCCAGCCTGATTTCTGCCTTACGGCTTGCCATTGTCTGCCTACCTGAAGAGCTAAGCTCAGAAGTGCCTTCCCCATAGAAGAGAAGCTTACACTTGTTATCAAGTCATCTCTCTGCTGGATGAGCTAAACAGATCAAGTTAGTTGATATGTGTCTGAGGTCAGGCTGCATGGCACCTTCCCTGCTGTTTTGGGTACCAGGCACAATACCAACACGTGCATATGACAATGCCTCACAGGCAGTTTACCCTACAGAGACTTGCTTGTTCAAAGCTGGCTCTGTTTCTACATGGTGCCGGATTGCGTAGGGGTGAAAAAAGAAAAATTAACTGTTAAAATTAACAGTTAAAAAAAACTGTTTAATTAACTGTTTAATTTTTAAACTATTTTAAATTAATGTTAAAATTTAACTGTTCCTGTAAAAGAAGCATAACTCACACCTCAAGTAATTCAAGTAGCGTTTAAATATTTGGGAGGGGGGAAAAAAACCAGAAGACAAGAAAACACACTTTTCCCAGTGTATTATAGATAAATATGGATGCCAAAAAAAAAAAAAAAAGACAGCAAAGGCCTCACTAAGGCCAAAGACTGAAGAGAAGCTATCCAGCATCCTCCCTTATGGTCTGTGATGAAGAAAGCATTTTGAGACCTGAACTCTAACACTTTGTACTTTCTGCTACTGACCTGGAAATGCAGCAAACATCAACACAGGGCTTTGGCTGAGGGAGAAATGGGATGCAGAGAAGACAAAAATATAACACATTATCTCTCAAATTTAACATACTCAGTAGCTCTGAGCAGTAGCCTAGAGCAAAAGCCAATTCTCTCACGTCACTGTCTGCCCTGGTCTTTGCTTTTAAATGAAAAAAGACAGCTTTCTGAACTAATTGTCCTGTACGTCCTTCAGTTCTGCCTTCTTTCTATCTTTTGAATTCTGTGGCAAGGAGAACCATTTATCAGGTACTGACCCAGAAAGCAGGATGTCATAGTATGACCTCAGATACTGGAGGAATGCAATATATGGATATTTTCCACTACATGCCATTGTTCAGGCAAGAGGTATAGCCACAGTCACAAGGGCTTCAGTTGCACTGCTCCCCCCACAGAGCACCTGCTGAGCAAACAGCAACAGACATGACTTCCCAGTTTTCTACTGAGGGTGGGGGAACTGGTCACAGGTCAGCTTATCATCCCAGTCCCTCCATTAACAAAGGCTGGACTGGATCAAAAGAACAACAGAAAGATCTGCCTGACCCGTGTCTATCAGAAGGCAACAGTGGATGGATGCCCAGGAAAGTGTTTAAGAACAGGATAAGACACTTCTCCAGAACACATCAGGCAGGGAAGTAGCTTGTAGCTCAGCTCAGGAACCTCCTCAGAGGAGGCAGTATATTTTATATTTAACTAGCTCAAGGGGGAACATTCCAGGTATGTTTACTCCCCACCAGAAGAGCAGCTTAACAGAAGTACAACAGCTGCGATGCAGGAGCCCAGAGTTAACTCCAGTCTGTTCAGATCATCAGATGCTCTGCCGTGGCCCCTGCCTAGCGGGACTGTTCCTCCCTCCATCCCTCCAAGGAAGGGATGCTGACCCAAGTGGAATCTGTTGAAAATCCAGGTGTGCAAGGGCTGCGTTAGCAGATAGTGCTGTAGGGATGCAGCTTATTTCCCATCTCGGCTGCACCACATGGGAAAGGCTGTTTCTCAAACCAGGTCCACCTCACCTGACAGAGTGTAGGAACAAGGACCATGGGAATTCCCAAACAGAAGGGGAAGACCCAGATTCACACCAGTCTTTTGGTGCTCGATTTCCAATAATTTCAGTCAGACTTTAATTCCTGAATAGGACCTAAAGACCCTAGTGAATCTGGCCTAACACTTCTTTTCTTTTAAAGCAAAGAGCTCCTGCAAATTTAGCAGACCTCCTTCCCAGCTGTTCTGGTCAGCATAGGACACTGCAGAATTGTTCCTTGTGCGAGATGGAAGAGGCACTGCTCCCTACACCATGCAGGCAGGAAGGGATCCCCTTTCTTCCTTGCACAGGCAGCCTCCACGCTCCAATCTCAAGTCTGCCTTTTCCAGGAAAACCACCACAGCATTTTCCCCCACACTTTGCTACGGTCTCTCCATTCCCTACCTGTGTTTCCAGAGGTTGGCTCTATGATCGTGTCCCCAGGCTTCAAGATCCCAGCCTTCTCAGCATCCTCTACCATCCTCAGGCTGATGCGGTCCTTCACACTGCCCCCAGCATTGAAGAACTCACATTTTGCCACTGGAAACAAAGAAACCAAGCAGAGTTCTTAAACAGCAGGCATTTGCTAAACATGCTGCTGATCCTTAACATATCTGCAAGAGCAACTCTGTTAATATGTCTGCCCAATTCACCTCCCTACTTTACAACACCAGAGACGGGGATTCAGTTCACAGCATCTCCACTGTTACAGGTCACAACAACACAGCGAGTTTGGTACTTGATGCTGGCCACAGAAGCCAGGAACCCATACTCTGTCAGTCTCAAAATATGACCTCTCCTTTCATCCTTCCTCTTTATTACAGCCCAGTCATTAGTATAAAAAGCCCCAGGGCTCTGCCAGTGCAATAGCATGGGGGAAGAGAACTCTACCAACATGCCTTGCCTTTTTCCTGCTACATTCTCCAGCCAAAGAGTTTCTGATCAAACTGGAAGTTTCTCCCCTTGTTCAGCCTACACTTTTGCTTCAGTACTCCTAGCATTAATCCCTTCAATGGTGTTAACCACCACCTTTCAGGACTCTGATCAGAGCCTCCAGATACCTCCAGTATGGCTGGGTTTAAAAAACAAACAAAACATTAATTCACTGACAGTTTCACCCCTTTCATCTTTTTCAGTGATCTTTAGTGGTAACTGCAGATCTGCATTTTACACACACTGATGAATACTCTGAATATGAGAAGCAGTCAGAAACTTCATACAACTTTAAAATTAAAAAATGATTCTCTATGAAAAAAGTTTTACTTTTTCTACAAAAATGGAAAAGCTGCAGGAAATGTCCTCGTGAAGTACAAATTGAAAGATGTTTTAGATGACCAAATCCTAAAAACCTGCCAAAGAGAAAGAGGAATTTTTCTCACCATTTTCTGCAGGGTACCTGCACTCTTCTATGCCCAGGCTACATGACACTACTAACCAGGACTACCCAAGTTTCTCAAACAGCGTTTCTTATTTTGATTTTCTTCCTGCAGCAGTACTCACAGAGTTCACACTTGAGCCCATACTGCTTCCCAATCTTGTTGATTCGCACCAAGGGTGTATCGCCAACTTTATCCAGGATGCTTGGCAGGATTTTCAGAGGCTCTGGCCTGGCACACATACCAAAAAAAGTCAGTGTATTCACAGAACAGGCCACAGGCAGGTCACACAAAAGCAACACAGTATTTCCGATGCTTTTTATTTCAACCAGCTTTCTCCCTCCCCTTTATCAGGCTAGTTAGTTTAGCTATTTTGGTGTAAAAGAATGTCCATTAGATACAAATTCACAAAACATCAAGTCCTTGATCCAAAACAAGGATTAATCAGACATCAAGCCAAGTGCTGAGGCAAGAATGAAGTGCTCTGCACTTCCTCCCGGCATGAAGTAGCTTAACACTGCTCAAAGTCAGCTATTTTACAAGCAAAAGGCATTAACAGTGCAATCTTTCATCTAGTTAGGGAACTGCTTGCCAAGTTACTTAAAATAAGTTAGTTTCAGTCTGTGTAGTTTCACATCTTTGGTGCAAGGCCCCTTGTATGCTTAATCTGGGTTCTTAGCTTTGCTTATACGTGGAAATTAAGAAGCACCAGTGTATCTACATGCTAAACAGCATCAATTTAAACCAGTCATCTTTTGTTAAATCTACATGGCTCTGAGGGGACCTGGATTAGTGCTGTACTGAAAATCAGCAAACAAAAGTAATACTTACAGAGTGGTATGACGATGTGGGGAGGCAGAGAGGGGTTTCCCAAGCTTCCACGTGCATTTGCTAGGTGTATCAGGGCGGATCCACTCCCTTTGCCTCTCATTAGCCTTGCAGTTCTCATTGTCCATTCCACCAGGGAGAAAATATTTGCCAGGTGCATGAGGGCATGAGTTTGTATCTGGCTTCTCCTGGGAATGAAGTGTAGGCATTTCATCCTTGGGGGAGGGGGAAGGAAAAAAGAAAGGAAAAAAAAGAGAGAAAAAAAGAGGGGGGAAAAACCTCCCACAAACGCGACCGAGCGATTCGTATGCCCTGCTGTAACAAGGTCAGAGCATCTTTTGAGACTATCAAAGTCATTCAAGTTCTGCACCACGGGAAACCACCCATTCACATCATTGCCCCACCTACAATAGCTAAAAATCATGTTACTAATAAGTCCTTATTCTTGTCTCTGTCCCTTCACCAACATATCTATTTCCAGTCTAGTGTTTCAGCACGCAGTTCTTCTGAGGGAAGCCTGAACAGAAACTACCCTGGTGGCAATTTTCAAGAGAGCAGTATTGCCTATAAGCCAAAAGGGGCAATGGCAACAAGTAGCTTTTAAGACTCAAGAACAGGTTCTGCCACTGACTACAAGAGATCCTGCACTATACCTAAGACACTAGGTACTAGGGGAGAAAGCATAGTATGTCTCAGACAAATCCCATCCTCAAGTGTCCCAGTCTTGTTTTTCCCTCACATGAAAAAGGTCACAACAAATGGGTATTTTAATGGTCAGTTGATGTTTCCATAGTACTGTGAAGATGGGAAAGCATTTCAGCATAATTTTGATTTGCCAAATCCTTATCACCAAAACGAGAATCTTGCACTGCAACGCTGAGTGCAAAAGCTCAATACAGTGCCGTACATGAAGATAACTTAAACACACTGAAGCACGTGCTTACTGTAACTAGCCTCCATAAATACCAAGAAAACAAGACTAGTCTCATGGGAGACACCTCTCCCACACCAAAAAACAGCTCTCTGAAATAAAACCTCCCCATTCCAAGCAGAGAGGAACAGAGTAAGACTACTTGGTGACTAATTAGAAAATGGTGCCAAAAGACACTGTGTTGCTACTTGTGGTCATGAAGGAGAACTCTTCCAGAAAGGCCACTGGTTTCAATAGCACCTACCTCCACAGCATTCCAGCAAAAAACCTAGAAATCCCTCTGAAAACAGATAGGGCTCTCCCAAATTCTGGTGACAGAAAGACAGGCAAACGGTATTCCCCAAAGACCAATGAGTACCTTAGACACAGAAGCAGGCCTTTCCGATATCAACTTCTCCATGTTCATTTGGTGAAGGTGGCAGCACAGTAGACTGGACTTCCTTCAGGAGACCAAGTACTGTGGGTCACAAGGCTGGAATCCTCTTCAAAGCTGCACATCACACAAGTTAGAAAAAAATAAAAAAAAAAAAGAAAAAAAAAAAAAAAAAATCAGGAAACAGTCTCTCATAGGGGCAAGACACACATCCCAGTTTCATAGGGAAAAAAAGAAGCTGCAAAACCAAGCGAAGGTGACTTGTATAAATAGGATAAAAAAAAAAAAAAAAAATGCAGCAGAGGTATTGCGCAAGACCAATGGAGAGTCTCCTGACCCTGTTCTTCCTGCATTACCTAATCTTCCCTCTGCCCTGCACTCCACAGCTCAGATCTAGTAAAGTAAGCAGAAAACATCTCTATTGGACTGTCTGCAATTCCATAAGCTTGAAAGCCACACAAAGTAATAGAAAATACTCCAGTTCACAGGATATATACTTCTAGGGACACCAAGGGTGAAAGGGCTTCATGGTGCCATCACCAAAAGACCCTGTACACAACTTAGGAAAAGGCTTTATACAGGAACACTTGCAGAGGCCTCTCTACCCTTGAGGAGACCAAAATCTCACAAGTTCCTACCCAAACTGAATTAGTGTTGCATGCACAACTATAGTGATGCTGGATATAACACACAGCAAGCATTTCAACCACAAGGAAGCAAGGAAGCCTTCTAGCAGGCTTTTTGTTTCAGAAATTAGTAAATATAAAATGGAAGCAGTAAGTTCATTTCTCCTACTCCAGCTAGTTGTTCATAGAGCCTGCCTGCTTCCTTTCCATTGAAGACAAAAATCTGGCTGAAGTCTTGGAAAGTGTGGGGTTTTTTTTCTCATCACCATTTTGCAGCAAGATTCAAGCTCTTTCCATTACTGAATTGTGCTAGGCCTGGAAAGGGTCCCTGGCCTCATCCTCCTTCTTCCGACAAATGCACACAAAACAGATACAGCTTAGATCAGGCAAAGTTGATGGTCTGGTGACACACTGGAAAAAAATCTGGATCACAGGATCAGTGAACTTTAGCATTTGATCCTGCAAGTTAACATGCACCACTAACCGCTACTGCCTTATGCGCACCAATTCCTTTCTTACATGCTGATTTGAAGAAAATGCCTAAGGCATTTAAATGGCCCTCCTTTAGGAAAAAAAGGCCCCTGAAAGTGCCAGCTTTCCAGAGTAAGGCTTGAAATAATTCTCCCTCTGGATATAAAGACTTCATGCCACCAAAATGATACGATTCTACTTTATTTAGGTTAATACATGCCCAAGAGCCAATGGACTACATCCTGCCCTAGACTACTGACCAGGACTAGACTGAGAGACACCAGTCCAAGAAAGCTAATATCCCATAAATATACATAATCTAACACCAACCAGTCTTTGTTACCAGAAATTAGCTTACTTCTAGTTCCAGAGCGAAACCCAGCCTTCACTTCTATTTCTAGAAGGTGCCTGGTTCACAGTTCAGAATATCAGCACTTTTTTTAGTAAAGAAAAAATACTGGAGAAGTTTCAAGGCTTCCTACGAGCCACATCTACGTGCTCCTTCAGACAGCTGGCATGCCATACCGGACATAGACACTGGCTGCCTCTGCTCACAGGTAACACTGACAATATTTATAAAGTCCATCTAATAAGGGTACTTTGCTGCCAAAGGATCAAACCATTTCAACATGCAGGAAGAAAGCAGCAAGGGGTTATAGACAGGAAACAGCAGATTTTGTTCATCTCCTAGGTTCTCATAAAATAGTAGTGCAAAAACCAGACTTTAAATCACCAATCCTCAGTGTCCTTCAAGAGCATTCAAAAATTGAGGAGAAAGGGAGAGAAATTTGTTGCAGTAAAAGTTTCAGAGGTTTCAAAAAATAAGTGCTTTTTCTTTGTATCGACAGAAGGAAAGAACTGAATGTGGCTCTCTTCAAAAGTTGCCTTTTGGAGGATTCTCTCCGAATTGGGCAGGAGAATACCATCTCATTTCCTCTATTGTAAGGCAAAAAAATCCAGTCCACTAACAGCAACACCCATCACCTCTTGAACTAGAAACAGCAGAAACTGAGGAAAAGCTATATTTGTTGCCTTCAACTAAGCTGTGAGATTCCCTCATGTGTTTAGAGGAACAGCAATACTCTGATGTTTGATCAAAGCTTCAATAATGGGGCTAGAACTTTGAACAAAAACAAGGAGAGAAAGAAAAAACTAACCACAAGCATTGCCAACAAAAATCCTGTCACCAAATACTAACCTTAAGTAACATCATTCATTGGAAGGAACACAAGCTCCTGTTCAATAAATCCCTTCAAATCAGTTTATTAGACATTATTTTAAATAACCCCACACCCACCCAGCCCGAAGTACATAGGTATGCATATATACATTTATAAAGTCAAATTCTAATCATGCTAGTAGAGAATCAGTCTCAGCTATGGTCAACCTTAGGGTTTTGAAGAAGGACAAAATCCTCGGACAGACTTGGTTGCTCTCCAAGGGGAATTCTTACTACAGCACTCGGCGGAGACATAAAAGCATCTGCGATGGCTTACTGTTATACCTAAGAAACAGGTCAAGAGCCCAAGAGTGACTTGTCATGTTCAGAACCAACAGGAAGACCTCAGATCTCTTCAGTGCTACTGATGAGCTTCCTGACACACCACCCAGAACATCCCACTGGTGTTTACAGCCCTAAATGATGCAACTTCAGCAAAACAGGGGGCAGAGGTGGTCAGTCTAGGACATCCAAATTGCCCCCAAGACCTATGATCCTGCCTATAGGGCCAAATCAGGCCATAGGAAGCTGGTGAATCTTTCCACTGCGGAGATCTTTGGGGGACAAAGGAAAGGGGGTGAGCAGAAATCACCAAAACAGAGGACGATAGCAACTTTTTCACTAGCCTGACCCTCTTCTCAATCTTTCTTCTGGGAATGCAGACTGGGAAGACAGGACAAGAGACTGGTGACTGCTGCTCCAACTGCAGCTGAACGCTGCTCAGAAGAGTCTAAGGGACATAAGCTGCAGGAAGAGTTGCCACCTTCAGGAAAGAAATTCTGTCAGCCTGAATTTAAGTTTGCTGTAAAAGGGAACACTCCCATAACTAGCTGGGGGTGTGGGCAGAGTCTAACTAGAAAAGCCTAACTAACTTCTGCCGTTATATCTGCAGAGCACACAAGGCAGAAAAATCAGAAAGACAATTTACAAAGTCACTTAAACCTAAGTCACAATGGGGATTGGGACATAGGCAGAGGTATGAGATCCAGAAAGCCTCGTGGCAAGGCTCACATCTCTGGATCCATCTCCACAGGGAACCCAAGACCTAAACAATTTCTCAACTCCTACAGAACAGGATTGAAGGCCAAGGAGTGAAATTAATCCCCAACCAGACTGAGCCGAACTCACTCCATAGATATGTTAGGTACTAGTTTCTAAGGCTGCTTACAGTATATGATGTCAGCACTAATGCAGACATTTAAAGAGTATCATGTATGCGAGAACCTAATTAACTTGAGTCTTGTCTGAAGCAGAAATGAAGCTGTTTAAAAGGCAGGTGTAAGAGGTGGATCAGAGAGAGATGCCCCAAGGGCTGACTACTCAGCAAGAGATGAGATACAGGATTCCATTGTGCTGCATCCTGAGAATGGGAAACTTTGACATTAAGCAAGTACTTTACTCCGTGAACAAGTAAACCACTACAAACCAGTTGTTCTGCTCACTGTGAGTACTGCAGGGTCTTAGAGAGCTTTAGGATCTTTACAGGTTACCAGCTGTAGCAGTACCCATCCAGCCTTTGGAAGCTGTTTGGAAACACTACAGCTATGAGTGATACAGGAGACAGTCAGCCATCCATCTTCTTGTTGGTTCCCCCCCCATTCCCCACCCCCCTCCACTCTGCTACTTCCTCAGTAGCAGGCAGCCATCACTTCTGTGTCAGGAGACATCAACTGACCTGAAGTAACTGGGGTATGAATTAACAACACTGTGGTTCTAGGAAGAAATACTTTGAGAATCAACTCTTATCTGTTTTCCTCTACAGAGCAGATGAGCACACGTGTGTCCTCTCGATCACTCTTCCTTTCAAGGCCGGACTGGCATACTCATAAGCCTCCTGATAGTAAATGAGTAGTTCTTTAATGCCTCTGTAACACTGCAGAGATGTTAAAATTTCAACAGCAAAGCAACTTCCACCGCTATGTTAATTGTTATGCTAGAGATCAGCCAGTGAAAAAATGGAAGTGTTCAGTCTGCCTTCCCCCCACAGAAGGGAAGCTGCGCACACAGCCCTAACACAGGTGTCTTCTGACATCTCCATTTCCTGAGTTCACTCAAACCCTGTCCGGACTCACCTGATAAGTCTTCTGAGTGAAGACTGATGTCTTCAAGGAGCACAACAGCATTAGAGAAAAGACTGGAAAATGCCTTATCTACATTTTTACCTGCTGCAATCAGAAGCTTTCATTATTTCTTTCCCTGCTTCTAGTTCCTTCTCCTTAGTCAGTGCACAAAGATGGACCAACACTACAGCCTGAACAGCGCTCTTGATCTGCCAAGCTCACCAAGTACAGGGAGAGAAGCGTTACAGGTAGGGTAAGAGAGGCTCAGAGATTAAGCAAGTTGCCCAGCATGACAAAAAGGGGGAGTTGGAGCTCTGCTTTCAATTTCTGACCAGGTCTATAAGACAGTTAGAAGCAGAGCTCCCCTTCCCCAGCATTATGATGCCCCCGCACAAGGCATCACATCTTTTGTCAGCCCAGGGACCTCTGATAAAGGCTGGCAGAGAACCGCTTGTCAACACTGCCTGGGCAGGAAGCCAGCTTTTTGCCTGATGCATGTTTTGCAGGAAACACCAACTGCCACCCACTCTGGCTACATCTGTAGAGCTTTTGGCAGGCATCCACAGTGCAACCATGATCACAGTACACCCTGCTGTCTGCCTAGTTCCTATGGACCTCGCATGCAGACAGCAGGTACCTGCCAAGAGCCAGAGGTCAGGCCATTCCAGCAGGCTGCTATGCTGCTAGTGCCAGGTTAGTGACGTACCTGAGCCAGCATGCACGCTCCAGGACACAGCCCCCCGTGACCCTGGCTACCAACTACAACTTTTAGAAGTACTGTTCTGGCTTCAGGAAAGCAGGCTAGTTAACTCACACGCAGAGGGTCACGGTAGGATAATAAAGAGCCACCCACTGGTATCAGAAAGGATGACCTGTCCAAATGCCCCAAGTACTGGACCTAACCTAGCACCTAAACCTTACTTCATCAGTAGTGATCTCGCTACAGCCATTCTCTTGCTGAGAAATACCAGGTCCTGAGCAGGTCTCAGTTTCCCAGGAAATACCTTTCTTCCTCTGACATAAAATCCCCAGATTTTACCTATCTCCATACTCTTGAGTTTTCCCTCCATTTTGCAGCACAAGTTTTGCAGAACATGGAGCTCTCATGCCTCAACTCAGCAAACAGACTTGTTTAAAGCATAAACAGTCTGAGCAACTTTGCTGGAACAGGGCCCAGCACTCCAAAACCTCCATGATCAAAGGCTTCAGGATATATTAAAAAACAAAAAAAAAGAGAGAGAGAGAGAGAGAGAGATACACAGAAGACTAGATACTCAAACAGGAATAGGAGATAAGAATAGGAATTGCTTGTCTTTCAAGTAATGACTGGTTCAGTAATATGCCAGCAGCATTACTAACATTGCTATTGAAGTAGGTCTCACAGGTCTCAGCCAAGTTCAGACCCTTCCTAATAGGGGAAGGGCAATGTATACAATAAAGTGTAATATAAGAAGCTTCTTAGTCCACTGCATTAGCCGGACTTGCCAAAAATATTGGCAAGAGACCACCACGGTACCCATTAGAACAATGAATAACAGGCCAAGAACAGCTGAATAGCTGGTGCCAACCCCAGAGAGAAAAACAAAAGGAGCAGTGTCATCTTGCAAGCCTGTGTAAGAAGGAGAAAGCCAATCTTTCCTCCTCCTGCTCCCTGCCCGGAGGGGGCACTCTGCAGGCACCCTCCGGCAGCCCAGAGCATCCCCAACAGCCCGCACCCTCCCGAGGCCTGCGCTCCCGAACTCCCCGCAGGCACGCCAGCGCCGGGGCTGGCTCCCGGGCTCCACTTGCCCAGAAAAGCTCCGAAGCTGCCCATTCCTCTCTTTTCTTAATTAAAAAAGAGAAAACAAAAGCCCACCCGTGTAGCACAACCACATTCACCCACCAGCCCGCAGCCCCCCATCCTTCCCCACCGCCCGAGGCCGCAGCGGGGCGAGCCCGAAGCAGCCCCCCGCCCCAGCGACCGTTTAACGGCCGCCCCCGCTGAGGCGAGGGGAGGGGCGGCGCAGCCCACCCCACGCTGCCCCGCCGCCCGGTGGGGGGAGGGGAAGGGCACGGCCACCCCCAGCTCTCCTCCCCCCACCCCACGCCCGCGGATGATGCAACGGGCGGTGAGGGGGATGCAGCCGCCCGCAGCGCCACGGGACGCCACCACCCTCCCACGGCCGCCACCTCACCCACGCGAGCCAGGCGCTCCCCAGGACACCGCCGCTGCCGCCCACCCGCGCTGCGGCGCGGCACGGCACGCCGGCCAGGAGAAGGGAGGGAAAGGAAAGGCGCAGCGGCAGCCAGCCGGGCGCGGGGCTTAAGAAGAGCCCGCGAGCCCCGTGGCCCCGCCCCGCCTGGCGCCGGCCCCGCCCCCGCTGCCCGCCCTCCGAGGGGAGGGAGCGGGAGCGCGCGCGGCGATTGGCCGCCACGGGGGCGTTGGTGAGTCAGAGACAGCCAATGGGGAGGCGGCGCGCGGCCACAGGGCACTGCCGCCTGCAGCCGTGTGGCGGTCGGGCCGGGCCGGCCCGCGGCGTGGGAGTGCCCGGCCCCACGCCGGAGCTCTGCGGGGAAGCCGGGGGCAAAAGGCCCGGGTTTCTCCAAATGGCCTTCGCGGAGCCCGGGGCGAGGTCTGTGCCGGCGCCGGGGGCGCGGGCCGGAGGGGGCGTGCCCGGGTCCCGGCATTCGAAGGCGAAGTTTAATCGCGCGCCTGTAGGCAGCGGAGGAACAGGCAGGCAGACGGCTTGTAACTGCCGAGCAGCGCGAGCGTTACCGGTTACCTCTCTAACTTGGGGAAAAAAGCCCAAACCACCGCATCGGGGGGGCTGCTGTGAGGGGAGTTCCACGGCGGGGCCTGCAGCTCCCCCTGGCACCGGCACCCCCCGAATGGGCCTGAGGGTTCCGCCGCGTCGGGGCACCCGGCCGTGCGCCGCCTGCATTGCGGGCCCCGTCTCGGCTTGTCCGGATCGGCATCAGGGGAGAGAGAGGGCCGAGGCATTCCTGGGTCTCACGCCAAAGCCTGGAAATACCCAGCCCGTGGGCAGGGAAGAGCTGGTGAATCCCCCGGCTGGGAGATGCCGGCTGGAAACGGTGCCGCAGAAAGTAAGGGCAAGTGTCTTGCTGAAGCAAACCCACACCAGTCGTTTCGCTAGCAGTAGTTATGCTGCAAACTGGGAARTGGATTTATCCCAAAAGGTGCCAGGCCCTAAGCATGTCTCTGGAAAACACCTAAACACTTTCTCTGTTTTAAGCTCCCGTGTTGCCTACAATTTGGCACCCGTCTGCTGGTGTGCTTGCCGGTACAGAGGCAGGCTGCGCACTGCTCGTGAAGGAGCAGCCGTCTCGAGCCTCGTGGGGGGCTGCGTCCTAGCCGAATTGGCTTCATCTCTGTGAGTCCTTGTGGCACCAATGCAATGGATAGTTCTTATGCTCTGATATAATTATTACACTTCTGATGGTGTCTGAGAATGTGATAATGAGGTRTTCGCCTGGGAAGTTGCTCAGTGTCACAATGGCTGCATCTGCATTGTTGTGAATGGAGCTTTACGATGTATAACATGGGGTGCAGGTGAACTTAAGACACTTGATGCAAATTGTCTCAGAGTAATTCTTGACTACCACAAGATTCCAGATTATGCAGAAAGTTAAAAAACAAAAGAGAAATCCTTGCATGAAAGCATAAGATACCGAAAAGCCTTACCAGAGTGAAACATCTCGAGAACGTAGCTTGTTGCTGTAGAAAGTCCAAGCAGCAATTTCTTCTGTATCTATAAAAATACCAATAAGGAGAAAAGCAATTCATGGTAGCTTTATTTTAGAACATGATTCACCCTGAAGTGTTCCACATGCTTTAGGTAATCGAAGGAGTGGAGACAACTGTATGTCTCCATCTGGACACATAGATACTACATAGTATAGCTATTTGGGGAGTATTGCATGCTGTATAAAAATAAAAAGTAAGAAACAGGATGTTTTAATCAAGTGGTAAAAATGGCAGAGGAGACTTTACAACTGGATGTGACTGGTCTGAAGCTGAATGGCCAGTCTTAGGGTCACAGAGAGTCGAGGATCTCTCTGGTAAGAAAATGGACCATTACTAGAATGTGGGGTGAAATTTATGAAAAAACACAGGAAAACCACTGAGCAATTAAAAGCAAATCAAGAGAAGAGCCAGGTATTTTGTATCAGCCTTAAATAAACAGCAACACTGAGGCAACTGTTTCATTACATATGCTAAAAATCCACACTCAAATTACACAGAAAAATCCATGTTGATGACAAATTACATTGCTTTTTCCCCTACCCCTTTCTGGATCAAAGTAGATGTAAACCTACTTTGAATTCCACATTGTTATTCTCATTTTCCTGGAGAAAGATTTGCTAGAAAATACTGCTGTTAAACAGGACAATTATTTACTTTAAATCGCAATTTGCCTAGCTAGTTATGTCTGAAATATGCATGTAAAGTGAGGTTTGCACAAGTAACCATTAGCCCCACTGGAAAAACATCAGTTGGAAAAGCATGTGGAAGCAGATTCTAGCTTGCATTTGGTGCAGCTAAATTACAGAATGGCACAAGAGGAATGCAGAGTGTGAAAACGGTGACGTTAAGAACGCCTGGCCCTTGAAATGGGCATCAGAAAAACCGTGAGACACCASGGCACATGTGAGGCCCAGCTGCAAAGCACAGTGAAGCAAAAATCCGTGAATATTTGGAACAGAATAGTGCAAGTGTTTGAAAAAYCACAGAGGGTACCCAAGGAGAGATAACTGTACCTTTTATGCCTTTCAGGAGGGACTGAGGGAAGAGGCACTGAGTCAGCTGTTCTGTCTGAAAAAGTGCCAGCCTCGCAGCAATCACTGCAACTTCAGGCAGATGGGCGCCGAGATACGAAATCGGCAGCACAGATGGATTTGCCAGATCCTGTGAAATGTGAAACAGATACCTCAGAGGAGACTTGTAAGACCAAGTGACAGCGCTAGGCATGTTGGAAGCTATCTGAACATAATATGTGAGGCTAATGAGAGGTATTTGTAATTGCACCACAGCTCTGCACTCAAAATTTGATCTCCTTCAGTAGCCAGGTGAAGGTAAACTGGCAACACTTACAAGAAAATGTGAGTTTTGACTTAAAAAAAAAAAACTTAAAAGATATCCACAGTGACACCTGCCCACACTGTGCCATTGGCATTAGTGGCATTAAAATCAGTCATGGTGGCTGGGAATGAATACACAAAAGGTTTGCTCCACCCCACTGCCCGCTAATGAGACCATTCTGGCTGAGCCCAATCAGTGGGACACTTAGATTAATCTTCAACCCAGCTTTGCGAATAACTCCCATAATCAGCAGGTCACTACCAATTTCATAAGTGGAGCCACTTAAGCCATTTCCTGAAATCTGACAATGCTTAGGATTATTTTTCTCCCAAGGAACAAGAGGAGTTGCAGTGAGGGTTGGTACATAATCAAAATTATGATTTGATCAGTGTAGTGGCAATGTGACACCAACTGCAATATTAACAGAAATAAACAGCTTGTTTAGGAACGGCAAGCAGAGAATGTTGTTTCTTGTATCAGTAATGAGTAGACATGCTGAAGACTGAAAGGTCGAGAAGAGAGATCCCTTGGACATCTGCAATCAGTGATCAAAGGGAGGGGGAAAAAAGGTAAATGCTGTTGTGGTAGGATCACTGAAGGAGGAAGATCAGGTGGAGGAGGCTTTTTGTGAGCAACTAATGAAGTCACCCAAAGAACCAATGGTGCTTTAGTGGTACGCAGAGCCCTTTTGGGAAGGGAGAGCACAAGGCTATCACACAAGCTCATAGAAATGTTTTTATACAAAGGGAGGAAAAAGCAGCCCAAGAAGAGCCACTCCATATTTTAATTGCATGGGAGATGCTGCAAACAATTTGGGGGACAGAATGATCRTTCAAAATGATCTTTGACAGACTGGAGAAATGAGATGAGAAAGTAAAATAGGAAGTTGGGCGATAAAGACAAATGCAAAATTTTACATCCAGGCAAGAGCAATCAACTGCTCGAGTAGCCACTATCTGGACAGCAATTGTGTAGAGTGGAAGGTATGACTATAGTGCCATGCAAACTTGATGTGAGTCAACAAGGCCCTGCTGTTGTGAAAAAAGCAAACGTCATACAGGTTATGCAAACAGGACACATGGCACTCTCAGCGCTGGTGTGCTTTGTTGAGGTACCATGTCCCATCTGGAATGCTGCATTTCAAAAAAGATATGGCCCATGTGGGACATGGCCTGAGGAGTGCAACAAGAAGGTGTAGAGAGAAACATGGCCCAGGAGTAAGGACTGAAAGAAGTGGAGTTGTTCAGAGAAGAGAGAACTGAAAAAAGGCAGAACTGCCTTCTTTTAGCTAAAGGGCAATGAGGAAGGGGATAAACCATTTTTCATGTTCCTTCAGAGTAGGAGAAAGTGGAAAAGGTCAAAGTTACAGCAACGAGGATTTAGGCTGAACATCAGAACCAGAGCATTGCTCAGGCTGGAAGGGACCTCAGGATGTCTGCAGTCTGGCCTCCTGCTCAAAGCAGGGTCYGTCTAGAGATCAACCCAGGTTGCTCAGGCCTCGTGCACTCAGGTCTTGAAGGCCTCCCAGGACAGAGACTGCACAGCCAGTCCAGTGCTTGACTATCCTCATAGGGAAAATGTTTTCCCTACACCTATCTGGAACCTCCCCTCTTTCAATTTATGACTTCAGTAAAGATCCTGACTCTTCCTCTTGCTGACCTCCCTGTGCCTACAGGGAGGTGGCTGTTAGGTTCCCCCACAGTCATCCCTCCCCCAGGCTAAGCAAGCCCTGCTCACCTGGCCTGTCCTCACAGGGCCACCACTCCAGCCCCTGACTGTCTTGGAGGCCCTCTCCCCTGCCCCGGCTCACTCCAACTTACTGATGTCTTTTCCGTACTGGGGGCCCAAAACAATAGAGAGTATTGGATGTGGTCTAACRGGTGCCAAGTAGAGGGGGATAGTCACTCCCCTCAGTCTGTTGGCTGTCCCTGTTTATCCCACCAAGGATGCAGTTGGCCCTCTTTGCTCCCAGGACACGCTGTGGCCTCACGTCCAGCTTGCTGCCCACTGTGACCCCCAGGGCCTTACCTGCAAAGCCGCTCCCGTGCCAAGCAGTCCCCTGCCTGTGCCCTGCCAGAGGTTGGTCCACCCAAGGGGTAGGACTTTGTCCTTGCTGAATTTCATGAGGTTCCTGCTGGCCCATCCCTCCAGCCTGTCCAGGTCCTTGTGGATGACTGCCTTGCCCTCTCGTGTGTCAGGTGCACCACCCCAGTTTAGTGTCATCTGCAAACCTGATGAGGACACACTCATTTTCTCCTCTAAGTCACTAATAAACATATTAAAACAGGACAGATACCAGCAYAGACCCATATGGAACTTGTAACTGGTCTCCAGGGAGAGTATGAAGTATTAATCTCTGCCCTCTAAGCCCAATGACCCAGCGAGTTTTTCTCTCACCTGGCAAGCCACCTATGCAGACTGTAATAACCCAGCTTGGATACCAGGGTGGAGCAAGAGACTCTGCCAGAAACCTTGCTCAAATCATCTACTAGTACTACAGGAGGACATAATCTGCTGCTCTCTCTTCACCTACAGATCTATTCCCTTTGCTGAAGATGGTCTTTCTGTAAAGTGTTACAGCTGCCACCATGTGTGTTTGAGAATCACAGAGTTGTCCAAAAGACCAAAGGCTTACCTCCTTGGAGGCTGAGCAAGAAGGGCAATTAAATGTCTCTTTGTTGTGGTTAACATGGTCACATGAAAGGGTCAAAAATCATGAGTCAAACCCCTCCAGAATGAAAAGACTGGCCCAGACATTAATGAGACTATTACTTGGTCAGATTTTGGCCTGTCTTAGACTTTGGAATTTCCCTTGCCCATCCCTAGTCCAGCAATGCAACAATTAACGTTGCATGCAATCCCAAAGTYGGTAGGGCTGTCTGCTCACTTTCCACTTGTGCTTTGTCCAGAAATCAGTTCTTCATGTCCTGCCTCAGAGTCCCTTTATCAAGTCTCTTCCTCCTGCAGCTCCAGGACTTTTTTCTCTACCAACACAAGAGGAAGCAGAGAGGAAGCATCCTCCATGTTCACTAGAGAGGAAGGAAGAGGAAACGATGGAAGATGCAGGACTGTTTTGATCTGTGAAGCTCTCTCTCATCTTTCTCTTAAGACACGAGCGGTATTAGCTCTCAAGGGAAATGGGTGGGTAGGAAAGGGAGGAGCAGTCACTCCCCTGGCTCTTCCCACAGCTCTCAGGGCCAGGAGGCAGGCTGGTGCCCAGGCTGCAGCGGGAGCAGCTCCCTCCCTCCCTCAGTCCGCCTGGCTGGAATCCCAGACAGCTCCAGGAAGAAAGTGAGAATGGTCTGAAACACGTCCAATGTTCAGCTGCATAGGTAGCAAGACTTGAAATCAAGCCAGGTGCTGGCAAAAGCACAGCAGGCCTCAGCCTGGTAGACTAAAGGCTTTTCTGTGAAAAACAAAGAGGCAGGGAGACCAGCTTGATTGCTATCTGCTGCCTTTCTCCCCACTTTGTCTTGCGGCTCACTGAAAACGGAGCAGAAACAATTTTTTTTTTTCCTCCAGACCTAAATAAAAGACCAGCTTTGGAAACCGAGAGCTGGAAGCGGCCCACAGCGTACCGATTTCACAGTGCTCAGGAAAAGAGCGCTCTGCATACTTTTGTCAAAAATGCATGGGTTCGTCCCAAAGGAATACCTGAATCATACTAATTTTCTCTTCCTAGTGGGAACAGCTGGCAGAGCTCTGAATATTTTTAAGATACTTGGATCAAAGGGGCAACCATACTCACACAAGCTGCTACAGGGCTCTTGCTTACCTGAGAAGTTGCTGTCCCCAGCATCCCACCATTTCATCGGAAGTTAATCACCTTTCTGCTCTGCTAATGTACAAATGCATGTAACTTGCCTTTGGTCCTGTCAAAGCCATCTAGTTAGAAAGCAAACACCAAAACTGAAATTATGGAAAAATACCAAACCCAATGATTATCAGAGCACTGCTAAGAAGTAGGCATTTGCATCTTAACAGCTAGAGGTGAGATAAACACACCCTTCCTTCCCACTCCCACTTTGCATGTTGAAATGAAGCCACCGGCTACCAGAGCTAGTCTGTTGGCAGCAGAGCTGGTTGGTTAGCTTCCACCATTCAACCCGATTCCACATATCCAATTTACAGTTGAAATTTTAGATCAATTGAATTAACACCTTTTTTGGCAGTAACCTCCAGCAGGAAAATGGGGACCTTCTAAAGTGGCTCTGCCACTGCTGCATAAGTACTATGGGACTGCGGTATAGGATAGCAGCGTCCTTTCCCTAGTGGTTCTTCTTGCTGAAGGTTACAATTTTATAAGAAACAAAACATGACATGCATTAACAGGGGATTAGAAGTTTATGACTGATAAGCACCTTGCTGACAAGGAAGGATTGTCCACATAGTTCAGCAGACATGCTCCGTTTTCCGTATGTGTGGATTTAACAAAATGAATATTGCAAAAAGAAAAATAATTTGAAGACATTTGTAAAAAAAGTAACATTGGCTAATCAGATGAATTCAGAAATACTTGTGCATAGTTTTAGAATGCAATTATGCATGTATCAATTCAACATGAAGATGTATTGATTTATTTTACAGACATTTGGCTGCAATTTTGATTTTTTTCAAAATGCACTCCAAGATAAAATTGTGCTCTGCAGTAATATAGCTCAGCTTCGTCTTTGCAATAAAGGGCAAATACAGCTACAAATATTCTCTTCTATGACAGCTTTGCCTATTAGGCATTACTTCCTTACCAGCTGAAGTGAGTGCACACCAATTCGGTTCCATTTTTTAGCTCCGACTTTCCTGAACCGGACTGTTTTTTGGGTCAGTCATCAATGCAGCAGCACCAGCAATTACAAGCGTTTGGAGAACAGGGTGATTAACATCCACACCACACCCCCCCCCAACTGCTGTGAAAGCAGTTTCTTTTCTAATATATTAAAGACAGTATATTCAGTTTAAGGTGCTGTTGTAAAATAGTGGCAATGGACACAGTTGCTAACACCCAAAGTTTTGCAACTTGAGCAATGCAACACTAGGAAGAATCATCTTTAAAAAGCCACAACCCCTCAGTTACTCATTTCTTCAATTAAACATGCTCCTTCTGTCAAAAATGAGCCTTCTTGTTCTCTACAGATCCTGCAAGTTTCTGTTGCAGTGGTATCTCAACCAGAAGCCTTACCAAAAAAAAAAAAAAAAAAAAAAAAAAAAAAAAAAAAAAAAAAAAAAAAAAAAAAAAAAAAAAAAAAAAAAAAAATCACAAAACAAAACCCCAATTCCTAACCCCAAGTTGCACTCTTTTGAGACTTCAACTTTGCCGAGTAAATAGGAAGAGGTTGGTTTTTTGGTTGGGTTTGTTTTTTTTTTTTTTATTTTTAGTTGAAGACATGCTCTACCAGCTCTAAAAAACAGAAGGCAAAGAATCACTCAAAAAAATAGCTTAAGACAAGAGCTAAGAATTTGAAACTTGTAGTCTATGTCCTCATTAGTCATTTAAAGAGCAGCATCCCATCTAAAGGAAAGGGATAATTTTTGTCAGATTCTTATAAAAAAAGGCTTTATTTTGAACAAGTTTTCTCCATTTGGTTTTACAGTCTCAACATACATCATATTCATGGACAAGCAGCATTTTCACAGAATAAGAGCCAAATACAAAGAAGAGGAAGCCACTTGGGATTAACATTTTCAACCTAATTGACTCAGACTTCAGAAAATACTGTATGCTGTCACTTATTTGAGGTAAAGGAATTCCATAAATTAAGATCCACTGTTTAACAGAAGAGTCAACAATGAAATATTTGTGAGAAGTAGGTACCTTTGGGAAGGAGGGGGGGGGGGGGGGGAAATCTTACTCTAAGACATTGTGAGCAACAATAGAAGAGGGAGGTAGGATTTCTACTTGGTTTGTATTGGTAAACCAATACAGTTTGGGCTACCATGTATAAGCGTTTAATCAAATTTGTGCAGTTTAAAATTCAAGTTTGATGAATTTTACTGGTAGTATAGTCTTAAAAGGTGAACCTAACTGAAGATATGTCATGAGCTTAGTTTGTATGCTGAATGCTGTCACTAGGTAATCATTACACAATCAGGTAATGATCAATGCATGAGTTTTTTCCTTTGAGTATCCACTAAAATCCATTGCTTTCAGTGCCCATTATGACATATTCCAGTTACATGGTTAATTTTTGGGTAGCTGTGCAATCAGACCATAGAATGATGCATTTGGTGGAATTCAAGAGTGCTTTCTTAAGAAAAACTGTATTGGGGGGAGAGGGAGAAATCAACCTTCTGCTATCTGTTCACTCAAACATATACTTGCAGTTTAACAGGGTTTAGATAAACAGATGAAAGCTGTTATAGGGACACATTTATACTAGTTTAAAATTAACTTGTTTATAGAACAAATCAGCTTATGTCATTAATCTGCGTAAAAAAAGATCTTAAACCTTTTTAAATAGTATCCACATTATACTAGATACTGTTTTAAAAAACAGAAAGACTATCCTCACCTTTTTGAGCTTGAGATTTAAATTAGCTCACTAATAATCCTAATCTCACTGAAGAGGAAATGGAACTGGATTAATATCCTGTAAACTGCAAGAACCAAATTATCAATGTTAAATTCCTAATGCCTAGGAGAAATCCCACAGGTTTCAGTTCAGCCATTTATTGCCAGGCACTGCTCAATTTCTTTCAGTGAAAAGAAAGCATAATTTGATTTATGTACTTGCAACAARACATAAGCAGTGAAGCCATCTTCACATAGAGAGTTACATTTCCTTAAAAAGGTTACTGGCAATGTAAGTTCCACAATCTGATTGGCCAAACCATCCAGTGCGAACAAAATAAATTCAAATTGAATTGGTGCAAGAATTTAGTTGTAAGAGGCAAAGCAGATTCATTTAGAAAAGCTCATTTTTCAGTATTATTTTATTTGCCAACTCCAAGTTCCAGTGAGCAAAATGGTTTTATACTTATTTTGGAGGCAGAGAGAAGCTGGTTTCTTAATCTGGCTATGTAATACTTCCATATCCTTTCTATTTAAAAGAAATAGAAATTTTTTTTTAATAATAATAATCAAGGAGCAGATTTATCATTTAGCAAGTTATTTGTCTCAGAACTAAAAAAGCACTAGTAAATTCTCTCCCCCATTGGAAAGCTATATTGTATTACATAGCTTCATGTACACAAAGTTTTATCTTGCAGAAATATGACCACTGACCAAAATTTCTTACTATGTTACATGTTGAATAAAAGCAGACATGAATGAAGTTCAACTGCAAGTCAGCCATTGTACAAATTGCCTCTCAAGATGTTCCAGCAACATTTCAATTAGAACTTTTAACTCCTTAGGAGATACACAACCTAYGATATACAGCTATTGTGCAATTCAATTAAAACTCAGACAGAAAAAGAAAGATGTCTTGTTTGTGAAGAAACAGCCATCTGTCCATTAGCTTTTATCGCACTTCAGACTATCAGAAAGCGAGTAAAGGTGGGAAAAAAAAAATTATTTGCCACTAGCATCCAATTAGTTTCCTATGACCTTGAACACTAACGAAATGCTTTTCATTAAATGACAGCTAAGAGAACATAGAGTGAAAAAAAAAAAACCAATCAATCAGCCTGTTAAGAAATTTGGTCCTTGTATTTAGGACCTTGCATTTCCTTCAATAGATCCTATGTATCATGTTGCATGGAGCATGAGTTTTTTTTAAAAACCTYACCTGCCTACCTATTATGAATCATTGCAATAAAAATATTACTTTTTTCCCCACACTGACTAGGTAACTTTCTTTCCAGCCAAAGACAAGGAATTTAGTCAAGAATCATAAAAAAATTAAACTATGAACTCTGGCACAGCCAGGAGTAGCAACTCAACTACTCCAGAGTGCTTAGAAAATAGGCTTTAGATTTTACACCAAGAAATTGGATTTATTGTAAATGCCACAGTCACATTGAAAGACAGAGCACAGACTTCTGGTAACAAACAAACATACATTTTTGTAACTAAGCGTTTCTACTTGGTAAATAAATGCATTTTGCACAGCCTTCCTTTTAAATGTGCCTAAACTAACCTAAATAAGCAGACAGCATAGCAGAAAAGGGAAACTTATGTGAGTAACTGTTTCTTAAGCAGTATATTATTTTTACTATGTATATAATATTTTATATTATATACACACACATTTTCATCAACAGTTCAAATTATACCCGAATAAAAACAAAAAAAAACCAAAAAAAAAAACCAAAACTGGCGCTCCTCCAATACATTTACCACCTTTCCCTCAGGCATAGTTAATCCAGGTATTTGTCAAGATAGAGGAATGACAGTTAAAAAGACTCCCCCCACAAGAAACAAGTTACACAAAGAATACTGTATCACTACAAATTTTTTATTCAGAAGCCCATCTTTAAAAAAAATCTCATTATGAACTTGTTTGGTCAAACTACAACACTTTCTAGCAGACATACAGTAAAAATGGCATGGCTCAGAATCGACCAGATCTTTCACGATCTCTTGACCGCCTCCTATCGCGTTCACGTCCTCCTCCTCCACCACCACCACCTCCACGACCACGATCTCTGGATCTAGACCGACGTTCACGGGACCTCGACCTGGATCTATGCCTTCAAAGAAAGTTTGAACATTTTATTATTTCATCACATTCAGCAATTTACTTGCAGTACCATATAGTAGAACACTTAAAGGATGTAAGTAATGAGGGAGAAAGACAACATGGCATTAGAAGGATTGGTAAATTGGCACTCAGGCTGCAAAACCATGAAGTTACAAACTGAACAAAATTAATACCGAGGAATCAACACATACTGTTAAAAGACTCAACTGTTCACTGCCAGTCATCCATTATAATGGGTGTGCAAAACTTAAGGAAAGGCATGTAAAGGAACCAAACGCACTTACACAGCTGCTAATTAAAGAAGAGAAGGGGACACCTGCTTTTGCAGTTATGAATAGCTCTTAACAACACACAGCAAAAGCCTACAGCTGTTTGTAAGTCCACTCCTGTTAAATCAACTGCATTAATTAGCAATTACAACTCAGTTCTCTTTTTTTTTTTCCTTCCTTCTTTTGTTTTGTTTCCTTCTCCCCCCTGCTTCCAGAAGCTATCAGCATTTGCAAATAATCTTCCCTGCCTCTGAGGTCAGTGACTTAAATTCAGGAAGAAAGCTAAAACCACCCAGAATGTACTGCTAACACAGCTACTATGGATTTATAGCTTATATGGCACTTGTCAAGGAAAAAGAGTGGTTTGAATGTTTTTAAGCAGTTTAGAAAAGTCAATTTTATAAAATAGGTAAACAGTACAGTTTTAAAAAGGTGTAGAAATTACAGCAGAACTAAAAAGCTCAGGGAAACGAATGCTACAAGTCTTAAGTTTGCAGAATATTGTTCCACAGTGAGATGTTTTGGGGTGGGAGTGTGGGTGGTGACAAATTTTACTATGACAGAGACACATACATAACTCTTGTATACCACTGAGCTGTCCAGAATTACTAAATTAACCTATTATTCAAAAGTTCTGGTTTACCCTCCTTTTTTCTACTTGAAAAACTTTGATGTATTTCATTCTGTGTAGAACTACTTTCAGGCCAGTCTAGTTTATACAATCTACCTGTGAAACCCCACTGACACAAGAACTGAATTTTTTTTTTTTTTTTTTTTTTAATATCAAGCCTTACTGCTAACCTGTGACAGCTTTAGCTGCACAAAGAATTTAAATATGGCCAATAAAGACAAAACTGGATGGAGGATTCAGCTATTTTTATTTGTTTTACCACAGACTGAAATTGGGCTATGGGTAAACCAATCATATTCCAAAGCCAAACACACAAGTCTGATCTTTATTGCAATAAAAGGTGATACCTTTTAATTAGCCTTACTAAGCCTGAGAGATTCAGATTCATAAAAGTGACCAAAAGGCTAATACAAGAGTATACTTTGTCTTTTTCATAAGTAATTCTAATATCTTAAAAGCTTACATTTAAGTTTAAATTAATATTAATTGAGATATTTTAGGAAGTATACATGTGCCTAAGCAACACAATCTGCATTTTCCAGAGTTAAATTCATCCTCACAAATTCTAAGATGCTGCCAGTCAGAGACATTTGTAGGAAAAACACATTCACAATCCAAGGCTCCTTCCGTGATTGAAAGAAACCTATAAAATTGTGCTCTATATAAAAAGAAACTCAACAATTTTATATGCCTGTCCTAAATAGCAAGGTCCTAAAAGCAAGCAGGCCGAATCCAGCTCAAAGTGAACCATGCACAAGACAGGTACCATAGTAACAGCAGTGGCATAAGTCTTTCTACAAGGTACCTTAATAAATAATTTAATATAAATATATAATAAAATGTATTTATCACAATATTTTTTTGCCATTAAGCAAAATTACTATTCCTTTGCCCTACTGAGAATTCCTATCAAGAAGGGTCACATTGTGAGGCTAGCGTTAATAAAGAGCGAGCTCAATACAGTGATCTCCTGTTACTAACACCAAGGAATGAATACAGGCTATGAAAGTTGCCATTAACTGTTAAAAACAAATAAGGTTGGGTATTGAATATAATCTATAGACCTGCTTGATTGTGCATAATGCTGAAAGTGGCCAATCTGATCCTGCCAAAGTGCCCATTAGCCAAGTAGCCTGCTTCTAACAGAGGCCACGAGCAAATACATTTAGAAGACAATAAAATAGAGAAGAGACATAAAGCAATATTTCTCCCAAATAATGTCTCCCTGTAACAGTTCGCAGTTTGGAGATTTGAACCATAGGTTACTTAGTAACTCAGTGAATATTCTTCTCCTTGAACCCTGCCTTCTCTTAAAGCCACATCAACCTTCAGCATCCACAGCACCGCAGAGCTAGAAGCACCGTAACTTTTTTTTTTTTAAAGAAAGACCTATTCCTTTGTTCTAAACTGGCCACTTTCTAGCTTTACTTGATGCCCTTTCATTGGCATGTGTCAGAACTGCATTAGAAAAAACAAGAGAGGACTTAAGTTTAAAGGTTTGCCTTCAGAATTTTCAGCACCCGATCCTTAATTTACCTGTTTTAATCGTGTTTAAAAGCAAACTTACTTTTTACGACGACGCCCATACAACTCGCGTCTTAACTCTCGAGAAATGGGCTTCAAATGCATAAAGTTGCAGAAACCTCCTCGTGTACACTCTCTGAAACAGAATTCAAGAGCCACAGTTGAAACTCCCAGCTCTACACTGTATCTCTTTGCCCTAAGCCCTAGTGGACCTCTAGCCATCTAAAAGTTAATCACCTCTAACATTAAAACCAGTAAACTGCAAGCATCATTTACTGAGACTGACTTGCTCCTAGATCAAAATCCTAAARAGATGGCAAAAGTCAAGAGGATGACTGCAGGTCCTCTGTATTAACATTACCTGAAGTGGTTTTCTTCCTACACTAAGCTATGCATAAAAGCCACACCCAAGCAACCACCCTGTCTGTGCAAGCATTTCAAAGAGACTGTCACAGGCAGACAGGAAGTCACTTTTTACCCCATTTCATATTGACGGCAACAGGCCTCTCTGAAGTCAGTCACAGGTGAAAGCTCAGCATGAATGGGCTGTCCATTAAACCAGCGATTGTTCAGGTCAATCACAGCCTTTTCCGCATCTTCTTCACGGCGAAACTAAAAGCAAAATTAACATTTTCTCATGTTATAGAGAAGCAACAGAAGTAGATCGAAGATTCCTATCAAATCAGTTGTGCAATACCTGAGGCTTGGGACTAGTAATCAAACTAGAAGCTACTTCAGAGTTCCTGGGACAGTCCATCAAATCAAGGGTAAAGATGCTAGCTTTTCATTAATCAGGACTCAGAGCTAATCAAAACATGGATATTTTCTCTTACTTATGTTCTATTTGATCTTTCAAGTTTTGTGGCTTGTATTAAAAGATATGATAGAAGATACTGTGCTTTCTTAGTACAACTTTCAACAAAGAGAATGCTTAAGAGTACTTTCTAGAACACTAATGCTCCAAATGTAATGGATTTTTTTCAAACATTTAAGAGAAATCTGCATGAGAACTGAAGCTCTCATTCATGTAAATTAGAATTTACAAAAATCTGATCCTGTTTTACAATGAATGTAAAACTTAAATTTGAAATTCCTTTTCACAGCTAACCACTTGCAAATTTTTAAAAACAACTTTTATTTTTGATTATGACCTACACAGCTGAGAATTTTAGGTGTGAAAATACTTTCCAGTTAAGGGAATGTACCGTAAAAAATATTAAAACAAACTCTCTCACACCTCCCCAACACTGTGTACACACAGTAAGATTTCTGCAGGTGACAATTTTGTACTCATTATTCAAGAGATACCAATGACTTTTAAGAGCTAAACCTAAGTGCTCCAGTTTGCACCTTAAACCACCCAGCTACTGCCAAATGTAACTTGGTTGCAAGATGTTTTGTTTAACTGGGAAGTTAGAAAATAAATGCACCTGTTGAAAATAAACACACCTGTTGCGAATAAACCTCTGCTCATAGTGAAGTGCTTAAAAGGCAGTGTGATGGGAAGACAAACCCCAAATTAATCCTGGCAAACTAAACAGTCCAGCAGTGGTGACTGTGTTTATACAATGTAAAAAACCCAAGTGTTAATCTTTATGAAAATGACAGATTTTGACTATCAAGAAAGCTTCTCATCATCTCTTAAAATTTCTTTCAGATTCCATTCACATTTTCACTCTTTCTACTTTATATGGTGAAGTTGGAGAGCAGTTTATATCCTGAAGAGCTAATCTCGCAAAATCTACAAGCATACAGTAGCTTTTAAAATTATAAATCAATAAATACCACCCCTACTGATTATATAAACATGTCTCTCTTTATCCTACCTTTACATATACATTTCCAACTAGATGATCTCCAAGGTTATCACAAACGTTCATCTCCTCAACTTCACCATATTTTTCTTCCATTTCTGTGAAGACCTCCTAAGCACAAAGCAACCAATTAAAAGTTTGCAGCACATTATTTATAAGTACAGAAGTATTGCATTTAGCTGTTAGTAAGTACAAAAGAAGGCCTTCCTTAAAAAAAGCAAAACAAAAAMCCCTTTTTTTACATTTCTGATTTTAAAATTAGTACTTGCTTGGCCTGTACTGTGTCCATCTGTAAGTACAACACTAACAGGACACAATAAAAAGCTAGGGAAAACAATACGCATACAGTATTTACAGAAATTACATAAGATGCACTGAAAACACTATATATAAGGCTTAATGCTATAGTTTTATTTAATTTGCTTCTATACAAGTAAGTATAGTTTAAATTTACAGGAAAGAAGGGGATTATGGAATCAAAATGCTACATCGCTTAAGTTACTGATTTTTAAAGAGTCTATTATAAACAGTAAAGTTAAAGCCAAACTAACCAAAGGTTATACCAGGAAATATTTAGCACTTAAAGTTGTAAGTTTTACATGAACACCTGAGGAAACAAGCGCTTTTCTCTGAATCCATCTAATTGTTCTATACGCTGAATCCATCTAACTCATTTGTGACAACAAATCCACAAACACTTTAATGCATTTTTACATCTTTTACATACCTCAAAGAATTCATCATAATGTTCCTGCATCTCAACATCACTCACAGCACCTGTAAAAATCAAGAGTCATATCGATTAGAGCCTATAAATAAGGAGGAAGAGATTTTGATCATACTACAAAACAATCTAGAGAGGCCGCCTGGAGCATAAAAGACACCATATAGCATGGAGCTAACTAATAGGAATATTAAAAATAAGTATGTGTGAAGAGCTTGGAGTCCCCAAAGTATATGTCAAAACATTACATTGACATGATCAAATCAAAACAAGTTTTAATCAGAGCCAAACTTGTATGCCACAAATTTAAAGGAAGGGGAAAGGAATTACTTTGAAATATCACTTAAATTTAATGTACAGTCCCACCCTCTATCTACCAACAATTTTACCTAAACAGAAGGCAAGTGCTTTGTTACATTTGCATATTTTAAAGCATGATCACAATTTAGTGTTCCTCTTCCTAAAGGCAGAATTTCAGTTTAACATGTCCACCTCTCCAGCATATACACTAGAATTTGAGAGTTCACAATGTAACATAGCCCAGGATTTTTTTTTTTTTTTAAATTTGCTCAAAATAGTTATTGAAATGACACACTTTTCTCAGTGCCCTCAAAGAAGGGTACCATAATGCTTTGCAATAGAAAGCAATTTTCTAATTTAATTTTGAATATCACTTAATTTTTCTGTAGTCCTGCAGAACACCTTTTAGTGCAAGACAAGCCAGCCATATATTCAGGTTAGATTATTTTCATGCTCCAAGCTGGACTTTACAAATGAGCGCTGCTTGCCTGCTGCTATAAACAACAACGTAAGTTTGGCTGATTTTTCAAAGCATTAAGAATATAAGAATGAACTTCCTTTATTTCTTCCAGTCTACAGCATTTTAAACTACATTAAGCTGTATACATTAAAGCTTAATGTATTAGCTCTTCAGCAGTTAAGTGGTTTATTAAGATCAAGCGGAGCAGTTTTAAAATGAACCCTGCATTTTATGCTGGAAAAATATTCTAGCCTTTAAATTACAAACACTACTGTTTTAGTTTACAGAACGTGAAAGACAAGAAACTGAACCAACAAAGCTGAGTTTATTCACTTCAGGCTGCTATGAAAAAAAGAGATGCTTTGGGGTCAGTCATTTTTGGCTAATATTACCATTTGGACGAACTTTACATTTTTCTTCAAAGGCTCTAATATTAACCAGCCACACTCTCTGGAACTGTAATTACTTGTCTTCCACCCAGCTCACCTCCTGGAGAAGGCTAAGGGGCATTTGTTATATAGTTTAGGCTAACAATGTTTCTGCATTTGAAAAGTTTGCTTTTAAGAACTTTCTTCTTCCCCACGGTTATATAGCAAGTTAAGGAATATCAAACATTAAACCAGTATTTCTAGACAGTTTAATACTTAACTATATTCCCAAGGTTCTGCCAACACCACTGATAACAGCTTACTAATGCCTAAGGATATTTTTTTTTTTTTTTTTTAAGATATCAGACAGGGGCTCTATGAGCCACACTGGGAATAACTACTTTTTACCAGATGGACAAGTGCTAAAAACTTAAAGGAGATTCCATTGTCAAATTAGGAGATCATAAGCAACAGTTAGTTAATGACTACTTGAATGTCCTTCTAAAGTGGGAAGCATACATATGCACAGGCTTTACAAACATTCATATTCCAGGGCTACTGGTATCTGAACCTTGAGAAGCCCAATTACTAATTAAAATACTCAGGAAACCTATTGCTGTTCAAAACTAAGGTTAATCCTCTATGACGGCAATAGAAAGGAAGACAGTTAAGCAACAACAACACAAGCATTAAATAGCTACCCAAGTTATCCATTTAAAATACATGCAGTACTTAAGTAGGGACAAATACCGAAAAACCAGGGAGCCAGGAGTTTCAGCAAACCTACTGATAACAGAGCTCCAGCTCTACCACAGAAGGTACAGTTAAGGCTCTGTTCAATAGCTACCCACTTGTCAAGACAAACTGGAGTTGGATACCAGCATTTAGAACGCTAGAGAATCTGTTCAAGACTCTTGCAGCTGTACAATCTAAACAGCTCCACAGACCAAACTGCTGTAACTCTGTGCAAATTAGTTACCAGCGCATTGAGAATTTAGGGACAGAGTGGAAATACCCAACTGTACATTTTTTGGTTTACTGAAACAGCATTAACTACTAAGCATCTGCAACAAGAAAGCCTACAAACCAATAGAACTGTTTAAGCATCTAGACAAACTTACATAGCTCATTACGTATCTAGCTTGATTGCGTGACAAAAAACTCAAATTACTTAATTGGGCCATTATTACTTTTAGAAGCAGAAGAGACAGTGTTGACTTTTAAGTTAGTGGCTGATTTCACAAAGCATGTCTAATCAAATGCTGGTAACTAATCTGAACTAGTCTATAATCCAACAGTCAAAAAAAGGAATAGCCAAACAAAGCTTTATTACCACACAGTCAATATTCACTTCACCAAGAAATATTAGTTAGAAAATAATACCGATCCTTTTCGGTCCTAAAACTTTTTTTTTTTTTTTTTTTTAAATCTTATTCTAATATTGATGATTCAATCACAACGATATATCAGTAATCGCCGATCAACAATCCTGGTCATTTAACTTCTGCCAGTCTCACAGTAGGTGTGTTTTCTCATGCCCATTCCTACCTCATGAGGAGTCATTAAATTAGTTCATGACCATACCCAAATGCCTTCCCCTCCTCAAAAGTACTTTTAAAGATATGTTTTTCCTAGGTAAATATGCAACTTGGTTTTGGAATTTGAATTTTCAAAGCATGGAAGGAATTTTAAGCATGCACCTATCCAAAAAGGACAGCTGCCAGAAGGGAAGTGTTGTCAGTCAAAGTGTATTCTTCCAAAGTAGACTCTAAATGGAAGCTGCATTAATCTAGGACAAATTTCTGCATGCAGTCTGAAAAGTTTCAAATTCAAGATCTCTTAACATTTACAGAGCAGGAAATTTGTTCTGGATGAAGTCAATGTGTCATTGTCCTGCTCTTTTAGCCAGTGGAACCTAATGGATAGCACAAAACATACAGAAMAGCATTCCTAGGATGCAGGCAACTGGCAGGGAGAAAGGCGGAGGGAAGAAAGCAGTGCAACCAAGACTGCTTTACAGGGGAAGTACAATTTCAACCCTTTTTGATTTAATAGATGGTATTCAGATTCCCCTCAATAGTTTTGGGAGTAGGGAGGAAGGTGAGTGGGACAAAAAAGTTTTTGGTTTTTTTTTTTTTGTGTGTTTGTTTTGGACACATTCAATGAAACGTGGTCAGTTTGATCTGTTAAACTAAAATGGCAGACCAGCTTAAGTCGACACTGAGCTCTGACAATCAAGCCCAGGGAACCAGTGAAGGAACTTGTATGAACTTACAGCGCAAACCGTCAGCAGACTGGGAAGAGTTTTGAGGGTTACGGTAAATGTTCAAGAGGGCAATGGTCTGAAATACAAAACGCAACAACTTTATATTATGGAAAATAATTTTAACAAGAAACCGGTTTCCTTTAGGGTCGCTTTAGCCGAGTCTGTGCTGAAAGAGAGGTGGTTATTCTCTCCCAAGAAGGAGAACTTTCACTTAGCTGGTTACCTTTCTGAATCAACCTAACACTGTAAAGTAATAGAGATCTCATGATACTCCATTATTGTATTTTTTTTTTTTTATTTTATTCACCAATATTACTATAGAAGAGCTTTGCATGGTTTCAGGCAGGTATGTAATAGATGGCATCCAAACACGGTATTCAAATTACAAGCATAATAATTTGTTTGACTTTGGTTTTACTGAATAGTTTCTTAGTAGCAAAACCCCAGGAAAGGAAGTAATACAATAATTAAAGCATAACATGAAATCTCCATTTTCCTAAAAAAGTTAAGATGAAAGAAAACCCACAGTTTTGGGAAACTTACCGTACATCACATATATACCTATTTTTTTTTTTTTTTTAAATCAAGAATTTGAGAAATGTCTGCAGTTTAACCCTTTAAAAAGAATGCAGTGTTACTAAACAATCAAGTTTCACTTTGCAGTGCAAAAGAGAATCTGCATCAAGTCCAATTTATGCAGTCAATTCTGCATTCTGAATTGCACACATTTGACAAGTTCTTGATCTATGCGCAAGAAGAGTTCCGTCACTTGTCCTGTTTGCAACAGCTTTATGTCAGCAGCTCAGAAGCCAACATTATTTTCTCATAATTAGGAGTGGGCTCTTTAACACCATTCTTTAAAAAAATTTCTCCAACTGTGGGACTTACAGTGTGAGCCGTCAGCCGTCTGTGCACTGTTTTGGGGGTTACGATAGATGTTTTGAATCAAGATGGTCTGCGGGGAAAAAAAATAAAAAGGGGAATTCTACTGGCTGCTGTGCATATAATAGACAATTGCAAAGAGACAACTTGTTTGCAAACAGCTAAAAGTAATATTTTATTCTTAAGACTTCCTTTTGTATTTGCAGAATATCTTCCAAAATTGCATCCAGACCATCATATTATGAAAACAGTTTTAATTAACCACCAAGAAAGAGCTGCATTGTCTCAACAGCTATCCTCAATATGGGAGTTGTGAGGCACAGTAACCTAAAACATCGAACTACATGATATTATGGAGATGCCTAGCTTTCGAGACCAGATTCATCATTGTAAGTCTAGGGGAAAAAAATAGTGTTATGTGCACAGAATAAAATACATAATGCCACAGAGACTAAAATGTTACACCAGACAGTAAGGTTTTTAGGCAAGAGCTACGTCTCATTTTGTGCATCAGGAATTTCTTGGTGGAATTTCTGTTTAAATAATATAATAGCATCATAGGTTCACATGTTTCCGATCCTTCAAATAAGGACAATATCCTTTTAGCCCTTCTGCTTTTTACTTGAAGAATTAGCCCAGGCAGACTTGAAACCTTACATTTGTACCGTTCTTCTTAAAATCAAGTTGTCTGAAAAAACAAACCATGTTTAAGTTAGTAAACTAATATTACAAAAAAATTCCAAACGTCCATATCACTGTAAGCAGCTCAAAAATTGAAATTTGATTACTTAAAATACAAGCTCAATGTTAGTTAGTATGAATTGCAATCCCCAAATAATTTTAGCTTACACATTATTATTAGTCACAGTAAGAATTCAGAGCTTAAAGAAGTCACAGGACCAGCAATGTCATACCTACATATGCTGCCCACTTAACATGTAAAAAAATCTGTAACATCACATTTAAAAATCACACACTTGTTTTATAATGGGTATGGTCATACCAACCAAAGATTTGTGCTTCCATGGCCCAGGTTTAAAGGAACTATGTTTTAGCCTACAGTTGGAGAGAGCCAGAAACATGCGTATAGTTACAGTGTTTCTGCTGATTGGTGGTAATTTGATCACCCTGGATTGCACGACCTTTACTAACACAGCTCTTCTATAAAGTAGCTGCACCAGCAACAGAAGATAAAAATATCGTGCTGGTAACTTCCCATCAGTAAGGTATCTGTTCTTCTATTTTCTATCACAGCTGATTATCAATCTGCATACAAATAAAGATTTCTGTAGTGAACCCCACACATCTGCCAGGTACGTTTGAGATGTTACAATACAGCACGTCTGCCAGGTGTGATGCTGTAGTGGTCCCAGATATCACTGGGTGAATCTGACATRCCCTGCTGAACCACTTCAGCTGGCATTGCTAACCGCAGTTTCTAAAGCAAAGCTAGACTGCACTGACAGAGGAAACTGTTGTTGCACACAAAGTGTTTTTGTAAAAAAAGATGTAGTTTGTTTTTTTGTGGGTTGTTTTTTTTTTGTTATGTGGTTTTTTTTGTTTTTGTTTTTTAACTTGAAGACAGCTACTGTGGAAGTTGTCTAATTTAGAAATATTTTCTAGTAGCCAATGACCTAGATTCAGGTCTCTAAATAACCAATCACATTTCAGCATGCTCTCCATGTAGGTCAACAACATGGAGCAGTTTTGAAAATGGACAATATTCTTCTTGAGATATAATATTTACATTAAAAATTATTAAATTCCCAAAAGTGGAAAACTGTTTTTGTAGATGAAGTACCAGCAGTGGTCCCTATGGATCAGTGACCTAGACAGCCCTCCTACAGAACTACCCTGCCCACTCACACGCTCGCAAAGTTTAACTTCGTGAGACCATCGCTCTGAACTCCAGTCACGTGGGTAGTACTTGCCTCCCTAATTCTCCCCAAACCAACACCAGTCCACCATTCTAATCAATCCTGCTCCAAGTCAGCTAAAATGAACTCACAGAGGTCTCCACTGCTATGTAAACTTTACCTTTGTAGGTAAAACTGCTGATAATGCAACAGCTTCCATAGGCAGTACTTATTATATACAATACTCCCAAAGAAATCTATTTACCTGTATACCTTGACAATCAGCAGTGATAGAAAAAGGCAAAGCATACAGTTCTCCAGGAATGTAACTTCTGAAAACTACAGAGCTCATAATAATAAAAACCCTATCACCCACTGCACCTTTTTTTTTTTTTTGGCAGACATGCAGTCACACATCATGTCTCTAACAATATTCACATAGCCAAAGATTAAATAATCTGCCAAGTCAACTGACGTATACACCCTCAGCAACCAGGCAAGTTGTTTTCAAGAAATAATTCTTTCACATTCAAAGCAAGTATGTAAGTTACTCTCGAAACTTAAGAGCCTGGGTCAGAGAGCAAATATAACGACAGAAGAGTCGCTTTTATTTATTAATTAGTTTTCTTCTATTATATGCATAAAGGACTTAAGTTCACACCTTTGAGATAGGCAGAACATGCTGCTATTGTTTGTGATTAAAAAAAACTGGGATGGTTTAAGTGCCTAAACACCACTGAGAAGGCACACTCACCTGAAAGTTAGCACTGGTTGGTCTCTACTACAGGCAAGCTTACAACAGCATCGCTTCCTGCAGCCATTAAGGGTGACAGGAGATAATTAGAAATGCTGGGAGAAGTAAATGGAATACCCCCAAAAAAGCAAAAACCCATATAAACTGGGGCCAAAAGTGAACTAGTTAATCTGGAGCTCGGTAATTATTCACTTGTATCTGAGAATCTACATTTTAAAGAAGCAAGATATACTTCCACAAGAAAGAGAAAACAAAAGGAAAACAAACCTGGCTAAATGTTGGTTTGTTGTGCAACCGAGAACATCTGTCTCCATGACGACAAGCTCCGATTTTGAAATAAAATGAACAGTTGACTCTGCAAGTAAAAAAACACCAAAGTAGTTACATACTGGCATAGAAAGACCTATAAATTCCTATAAAACATATGCCCTAAATGCCTTCATCTTGATGTGGAGAAGTAACATAGGGAAAAAAAAAAAACAACAAACAAAACAGTATAGGAAAGTATTACAGCAAACCTGTTCATATTCATTCCTCCTTACCCCTAATTTACAGCGAGTCATCTATCAATTTCACCCGCTACTCAAACCCAAAGTGCATTCATGACGCCACCATGGACAGAAGCGATCACTACTGTTTTACCCTTCTGGTTGTCCATTCTTGTCTTTATATCGGTTTCACTGGGCGATGGGATGGGAAATAATGTGAAAAACAGTCTGAAAAGTTATACTATGAGCTATATGGTTGTGTCTTAGTTCATGCAACCCCCTAGTCTAGGCAACATAACCTGCTTTAAAGTGGATACAGTTGCACCTACCTAATGTTTTATAAACCACCTGTTTAAAGTTATACTCTAAGGATAACTCAGACTGCTGCCAACACAGTATTTGAAATAATTCAGATAAGAGAAAAATCATGTTACAGAGAGAATACACATAAGCAAAATTAATTAATTTAATTAAGCCATTTCCATGAATGTAGTTAATCATTTTTAAAGGAAGCATTTAATTTTTTTTTTAAACCACAAGCTTTTCTTGAATTAACTATCATCTAATGACACCTTCAAAACTATGCTGGTTTAGGAATGCCAGTAAAACTCTCACATATAAGTGTAATTCACAGGGAATGATGAAAGAAAACCATAAGGAGTTTAGTTACCTTGACTGGGAAAACTGAACACAAAATTCTGAAGGGCAATAAAACTATTATGGGCTATATATGTGTAAGTAAAATATAGGAATTCTCCTGGAAGAAAGATTATTATTCCCATACCCATAGTTAACACCAATTCTTTCCACAATCCTGTGTAACCAACATCAACTCATGGAAGGGAGAAATATTAAAGTACTAAAGCATATCTGATCTCTAGCAAAACATTCTTCTGTAAAACTGTAACATGCTTACTCTTCGTTACGTTTTTGAAAATATATACTTAGCATTACAATATACTTACTGTCTTTTCTGAACTCTATCCTGAAACAAAAAAAAGTATCTAACTATAACATTTCCAATAGTGCCTCCAACTTCAACACTTTCTGGAGAGTTCTGCTTGCTTTTCGAATAGAAAAGAAGACCAGTAGAGGAATTTCATGCCTGCTGTATTGGCATATACTAATACTGTTAAACTGTAATGCGTTATATCAGAAAGGATGCTACAGTAACAGAGCTCAAGAGAGGCTGCCGATACTGCTTTTCTGACAGACGAGCGAATTGCAACTGGCATGTAGCACTACAGAGCAGAAGGAAAACAGAAGCCTCCCGGCCAGAGGCTGACAAGAGTAATTTAGTCCAGTAGCGCATCGATTTCATTTTTACGGGTGGAAAAACACGTTGGTTTGGTCAGGCCGACGGTGACCAAATTTTCGTTAGGAGGGTTTTGTAAGTATGCTTCCAACAACCAGAGAAACTAGAGACGTTCCCGACGCGTGGAAGGCTGCAGGCAGAAGCCTGAGGATCAGGATGCAGCAGTCGGGGAAATCCTCCGCACCCTGGGGAGGGGGGAGAAATAACCGGTCGCTGTCCTTGCAGCAGAGCGGAAGCTCTCGGGCTGCCGCGAGGCGCAGAGACACGAACAAAAGGGGAAGAAGAGGCCCTTTCTGGCGGGCGGCGGCGGGAAGCTCGGCACCCAGCGGCACCCAGCGGCCCCGACCGCTCCCGCCCGCCGCCGGAAAAGCGCAGCCGCCGGGGGGGTGGGGG
>JAYKAV010003354.1:553145-757103 GCA_035582835.1 Phoebastria nigripes
GGGGTGGGGGGAGCGCGCCCGCCTCGCTTCCTCTTCCCTCCGCGGCCGCGCGCCGCCACGTTCCAGCGCGCGGCGGTGGCGGGAGGGGGGCTCCCGGGCGCGCGCCCCGGTCCCGGGGGTACCGCAGGCCCCTGAGGCGGGAGTGGAAGAAACGGGCCGGGTCCCCCCGCGAGGGAGGGGGAGGGAGGGCTGACCGCCACGATCGGTACAGGCCGCCCGGGCGGGCGCTGCGCCTCCYCGAGCCCCGCGGAACCCGCCACCAGCCTCCGGCCTCCCTCGAGCTCCCCCCCCGGGGCGCCGAAGCCGCAGGAGCGGCGCGGGAAGGGGGGATGGGCCACTCACTTGTCCTTCTCTGTTCCGAAGATGGAGGCCAGATACTCCGCCATCTCCCACCGCCCGCCCGCCCGCCGGACAGCCCGGCGCCGACCGCGCACGTCACAGCCGCCGCGCCGGAAACACTTCTACCGATCCCTGCGGGCGGGGGGTGGGGTGGGGGGGGCGTAGCTCTTTGCGCATGCGCGCGGGGCCGCCAGCCCCGCATTGGGGGAGAGGTGTGGGCCTCTTCTCCCCTCCCCCTCCGGCGGCGCGGGCAGGGCGCGAGGGTCCCGCTCGCCACGCGGTGTCGTTGCCGCGCATGCGCAGGGTGCGCGGCGGGGCCGGCCGAGGTGGGGAGGTCCCCGCCTGCCGCCCCAGGGCCGGTGTCCGGCGGCCGCCAGGGCTGGAGCCCTCCCCTGGCCAGAGCAGAGGGAAGAGCCCTGCTGTTCACCGGAGGAGTCGGGAGGGGGTGCTTTGGGGAGGGGCGCCAGCTGCCCACCGGGGACTGAGCGGCCTGTGGCGGAATGGAGACTGCCCTGTGGGCACTGGGGGCCTCTCTTGTGCCCGCAGAGGCTGGCACGTATCTCGTCGGGAGTGTTGCATCAGTCGTAATGCACGTTGTGGTCTCCCCGTGCTTCAGGTGGGGGAATTCCTGAAGTGTACTGTGCCTCCGTGTCCAGATGTGCGCCCAAATTTCTGAATTGCACCCTCCTCCCATTCTGCAGTTTTGTGTGGCCATCCGGGTGTTGTACCCAAACTTCTGAAGCAATCTGAATGTTGCCAGAGTAAGCTCAGAGCAGAAGAAAGACAGCTTAGCCAGTGGTTCAAGGAAGTTGAGACGCCTCTGATGGTTATTGAAGCGCATGGCTAAAGGGCGTGACAACTCAAAAGATGGCAGTCTGAAAAATACTGCAGGCAGACGTGAAAGAAGGGCTTGCTGGGGCACAGCATTAACAGGAGTTTATATGATTGTAGAGAAGATAAGGATGCTGCTTWGAAGCTAAAGGGTCTTCCTGCAATTAGTCATCGGTACAAAGGACACTGACAGGAAACCCGAATTAGGCCTTTGTTATCGTGACTTCAAGTGCTGGAATAAAGTAATTGCTCGAAGGCAGGAAGGTGCAGGTTTTGAAGGAGTTTAAATAAAAGTTGGATCAGCTGCAAAGAAAAATATGCATTTTAATTAAAAGCAGGAGGGAGGGTAGGACCAAATTCTTTCTGGTCATTCTGGGAAGTTTCATGGAATTATGGGCCAAAAGCTGCAAATTTGAACCAAGCAAATTGAAATTTTTAAAATGGAACAGTAACGCATGCAGAAGACTCTGATACTATACAGCCTGATCAACATTTGCAACAAAAGTGGTGTTCCAGTCTGAAAATCATTGCAGGAAGGTGAACTTACTCATTTTGTTGATGCAGAAAACAAAGACTGAGCACTCAGTGTATTACAAGTAAAATTCGTCTCTTAGATATTTTGGAATTCCCTGAAACACTTATAAATATGCTTTATTTCACACAGTGTTCACAGCCTCAGTTGTAGTCAATAGGACTATTCGCAAGCAGAAGTGCTCGCTGCGTTGTGCCCTAGCACAATTTAACAGCAAATCCAGTTCCGAGGAAGTAAGCTGAATGTTTTTCTGACTCCAAAAGATTTTTAAAATGCATCTACTTTAAAAACGGAACCGTAACTTTAGTAACATTTTGCTACTTTGACAATAGTTACACCCAATGAAGGGGGTCTAGTTGCTTTCAATGTTACCCCCTGGAATTCCTCAGTTGGTTTGAGCTGATTCAAAGACGACGTGACCCATCACAGGACAAAGACAGTCCTCTTGGTACTGCTGCATGCCCTGCCATGTTCYTTCTGTACATACTCTTTTGGGATGTAAAGCTCACCTGCTCTCCACTGCTCCTTACTGAGATGACAAAAGCTTTCTGCTAGAACTTCTGCCACRTACAGGCAGATGAACTTCCCTTCACTCCTTCCTCCTCCACTCCCCAAGTTCCCTTCAAATTCATAATTGTGATCCAGGTACTAGAGCAGAAATCCCTGGCAAAGTCTGAGAAGATCTTGTTACCAGAGAACAGGTACTGCTGCTTAGCTTTGCCTGGCAGTGTATGTGCCCAATAAGGTTTGTATGTTAGAGGATGTACTTTCTTTGCCTCGGTTGCTCACTGTTGGTCTGCTTCCCACCTAGGCTTATGTCATGGTTTAACCCCAGCCAGCAACTAAGCACCACACAGCCACTCGCTCACTCCTCCCCCGGTGGGATGGGGGAGAGAATCAGAAGGGTAAAAGTGAGAAAACTCGTGGGTTGAGATAAAGACAGTTTAATAGGGAAAGCAAAAGCCACGCACGCAAGCAAAGCAAAACAAGGAATTCATTCACTACTTCCCATGGGCAGGCAGGTGTTCAGCCAGCTCCAGGAAAGCAGGGCTCCATCACGCGTAACGGTTACTTGGGAAGACAAACGCCATCACTCCAAATGTCCCCCCCTTCCCACTTCTTCCCCCAGCTTTATATGCTGAGCATGACATCATATGGTATGGAATATCCCTTTGGTCAGTTGGGGTCAGCTGTCCCGGCTGTGTCCCCTCCCAACTTCTTGTGCACCCCCAGCCTACTCGCTGGTGGGGTGGTGTGAGGAGCAGAAAAGGCCTTGACYCTGTGTAAGCACTGCTCAGCAGTAACTAAAACATCCCTGTGTTATCAACACTTTTCAGCACAAATCCAAAACATAGCCCCATACTAGCTACTGTGAAGAAAATTAACCCTATCCCAGCCAAAACCAGCACAGCTTACCACTGCAGTTTAAACTCCCTAAACCAGCAGAGGCCAAACCCTGCAAATAAAAGAGTGATTTCCTGCTCATGTAGTGAACTGAACTGGCTCACTGAGCAGTTCAACAAGTGCCAGAGCTAGCACGAGGGAAGATCAGGACTGCTGCAGCTGTAACTTGGAGCGAGGGTGATGAAGGAGTTGGGACAGCCTCTTTCAATAGCAGCATCCTGTGAGATCAGCTCAGTCACCTGGTGGGAACCTGCTATGAGTCTTGACCTAGCCCAAGTCATCAAGGGAACTACAACTGCAGTGGCCTGCAATTTGCTCTGACAAAATAGAAGTTCCTGGTTATTTTCGTTCATCATTGAAAGCAGCCTGTAATGTGTGTTCACAGAGTATATGCTTTACATAATAAGCAGAACAAAATTGCATTGAGTTTTGCTTTAATGTTCTTGTTAAAGCCATCAGCTAAAATATGTGGAAATATGTTTTTCCTGAGGAATTAAAATCTGTTTTCACTATTTGAAATGCGCTGGGTTCTCACTCCTTATCTTGTAAAGACCCCATTCACTTTAGATTTCCCTTTGCTCTAGCTTGCAGTGTGTGGTGTACTGCTGAGAGCAAGAAACATTTTCCGGAGCATGGCTTTAACTTAGACACTCTGTAAGTCAGATGTTGTGCTGAAGTCTGCTGACTCTGGGATCCATGTTTCACAGACAAGTAACTTGACCTGGAGATGCTATTAGAAAACAAAACAAAACAGCTGCTCCCATGTTAGAAATACGCCTTTGTACATGACAAGCAGAAATWTTATGATGCCTGCAGCAAAAGTAGATGTCTAAAATAACTCATTAGGAGTACAAGCTGAAAGAGAAAATTGCACGGAGTTCTGCTTTGTGGCTTCTGGAATCAGTACGGTGCTGGTAGTGGTTGGCTGGGTAGAGAATGCTTGACTAGTAATATCTTTTCTCAGTTTTGTGAGACAGTAGTCCTAGAACCAGGACTATGCCTTACAGGTCATGGAACTATTGAAAAATAAACCCACTCGTATCTTGCTCTTCATTTTCTCAGCAGTTCTCTGTACCAGGGGTGCCCCTTACACTGGGGACAGCAGAGTCCATCTCCACCAGAACTTTATAACCCTCCGCGTCTTTCGGCGTCCCATTTCCCTCCTGTGGTCAGCCTGGCTATGCACGTGCCGACAAGACCRGCACCGTGATACACCAGAGCAGGGGCATGCTGCGCCGGCACGGTACCTGTGGTGTGTTGGGGGGGTGGGGGCTATCTGTGCTTTGCATAGTGATAGCAGCCAGTCTTTTCACATGTTTCTTCCTTCTATAGGTATCTAAGAATGAATCGAGAAATGAAACAAAATGTCTTTTTGTGTGTGAGTTCATGAGATGTCCATTAGCTTGTAATTAATCCAGTGTCAAAGAGCCAGAATTTCGTCTACATTAGAGGTGTTAGCAGTATTGCAACCGATTATCTGAGAAGTGGGATATCTTCCCCTTGTGTCAATGTAGCCGAACCATTGTTGGAAGAGATGCTGCAGTGCATCTGCCTAACAGAAAGGCAGTGGCGTGGACAGAGCCTACGGACACTGCAGGCAACATCGCGTGGACATGTCACAGTGAGGATAAAAGGCTCCTTCTTAGCAACCGTATTACTCAGCTTCCTCAAGTGGCTTCACCTGGCGTACAGGGCCACACTTGAAAGAAAGAAGGGGACCTGTGACAGAAACTAGGGAGTGTGAGAAGAGAGGGAGAGGGAAGAAGACCCTTTGAAGTTAATGTTGACAGCACAGCTAGAAAGGTGGGAGGGAAGACAGGAGCCAGCAGAGTAAAGGAAACATGAAGGAAAGGGTCTCCAGAGAAAAGCAGCAATCAAAGGCAGAAGTCCGTGTAACTACTCATTATTGCATATTTTATTTTGCCCAAATCTAAATGAGGACATTAGCAGGACTTGGGAGAGGGAAATGCAGCTTGGATGTGTTCCCTGGCTTTCCACATACTCTCCACTGCTACGGGGTTGTTCAGGTTAGTGACTTACTGCAGGTTACTCCCCGCACCCAACTTGCTTAGATCTAATGGGTTAAATGCTGCCACAAACCCTCGTCTGTTTTGGTCTGCCTTCTTAAGCCTAGTGTCATCACTGGATATCAGCTAACACATGGTAAGGAGAAAATGGTGCCACCCAGATTTGGTTTGGAGTTAAAGAGGTGGGAAAAAAAAATAAGGTGGTAGGGAAGCAGCCAGTTTTAAGAGAGGCAGAGCAAGGAGAAAAGAGGAAGAAAAAATGGCTGTGAAACAAAAGACTGCAATGCTTGGATATAGAAAAAAGAGATTAAAACAAACACAGAAACACATCCTGGGGGTCAGTACATAAAGTACTTAATGCATTCACTGGAAAATAGCACGTTCTTGTTGCCAGTGCCGAGAACTCCGTGTTAATTAAAGAGGTACCTCGAGTTCCAGGCCAGTGCACTGGACTTGGTTTCTCAGGTTAAATGGATTTCGCTAACAGTGCGTGTGTAGGGATAATTAGTAACCCACAGCCAGCAAGCCCTTTGAACAATTTTACCAGCTCTCTGCTTGACACCTCTTGGAACAAGGCACAACCGTGAGGAAAGAGAATCAATTTAAGACATAACGTCAAAAAATTAATCGGAGAAGGCAACTCATATACATTAGAACAGAACTGTAGCTAGTAATCTCATCTCATCTACTGCCATGCCTATACTTTGCTAATCACCATGGTTATATAAGCAGATCTTATCAAAGATCCTTAATTATAGCAACCCCAGTAAATGCTACACAGCACAGCACAGAGAAGGGTGAGATCTTCGTAGCCATAGTCGCCATATGGGTCTGGGGGAAGAGTGCGTCTGGTGCAAACTGGCTGTGGCTTTGTTTCACGTGTCGGGGCGACATACACAGGCATGAAGGACTGTGCCACTGAGCGCATGGGGACAGACCCTCTACGAGTCCTCCAGGTCACTCACAGTTGAGCGCCAATCACCATCAGTGATGTAAGGGCGCTGCTTTGATGCTGTGGGTGAAGGCAAATTTAACTAGTCTGGTATGAGGGGCAGTCAGTGGGGTAGGATGAATGGCAAGGGAGAGGAAATGCTGAGTCAAAGAACAGTATTAGGGAAGCAATGGTGCAGAGACTGCAGGGCATGGATGAGACATTTGGGTGTCTTATGGAAACTTTTCCTTGGAGAGTTTTTGAGATCCAACCTGTGATTAGGAGCATTGCTGATTTGTTAACTGTTGCTATTAGAGAGTGCCTTACAATTGAAAACCAGGAAAATTAATAAAGCTGCAGGACTTTTAAGTTCAACACAGTATTTGATGTTGTGTTTAGCACTTTGGTCCAGCAAGCTGCTGTGCGGTCTGGGGTCAAGACCCTCATTATGCTGGTTCCTTTATATAAAGGGCGCTCTCTCCCTGCCCAGGGGAGCTGACAAGCTAGACAAAAGTGCCATCCTCCTTCCTTTACAGAGGAGGCATAGAAATCAGGTGAGTTTCCCAACAGCAAGATGGACAGGAGACGTTCGGAGTCAGGATAAGAATTTAGGAACAGCCTTGGTGGTTCAGACAGAGGGTTCACCAAGCCCAGGTTCACAGGGAGAGAGGTCTTACATCCAGCCCCTCCACCTCCAAATGGTGCTGTGAAGGCACCTCTCCGCACTCATGCTGCACTCGCTCCATCTCCTCGCTCACACAGAAAGCGATGGGACCTCTTACCTGGCAATGAGGGTGAAGCACCCCGGCAAGGGGCGCAGACCTGGTCCCATGGGCAGAAAGGGGAATATTCTGCACGCAGCGGTGAGCACTGGTGTGTTTGTGGTCTCCCCTCATTCATGCCAAGAGGGAGACCTCAGCACAAAAGTACATCCAGTGCCTGAGGCTGCAGCCTCACTTCTGGCTCCTCCAGAATCACTTTTTGAGGCTTGATTTTTTGCACCCAATCATTTACACTCTCCTTATCCGGGTGCAAATCACTTGATTTCTTCCTGTTTTCTTTTGCCATAGCCCTCTAGCCCCCCTTGCTAGGCAGGGATTCAAGTTTTGTTCAGGATGTGTGCTGACCCTGAAGAGAAGTCAGTAGAGACAGTAGTGGTACTGACCTGGCAGGAGAGCACTAAGACCATGAAGGTGGTTTTCCCAAGGTGAGCCTCATCCCTTGCCCTCTGGCTGTGCTGACCCCTGTGCTTTCCCCAAATGTGGGCAATTCTGCGGCATCACTGTGCTGTGTCTGTGAGGGGATGGCATCCCCGTTGTTCCCCAGAAAAAGAAGGAGAAAAACCTTTTTTCTTCCACTCTCAGTGCCTGCCCCTGTGAGTGTAATCCTGGCTCTCCTGTCTCAGACCTCCTTTCCCAGCCTTGTGAAGTGCTGCCCCAGGACTGTCCATGATCCACTTCACCCCTGTCACACGCCCCAAGGGCCGAAAGGATTGACTGGAAAGTAATCAAAGTCCATCTGACAAGCAAATCCAGCTGCTCCTTTGAGGGAAATTCCTCTCTGTGCTGTCCTGGGCAGTTTGGATGGAGCATTTTGTGGGAGAAGCTGATCTCTTTGGACCCTTCTGAGTACTCTTGGAAAACTTCTCCAGGTATTGCTTGCTTGCTGCCCCCAGGTACTCTGCAGCAGTCAGAGGACTGAAAGGACAGCAAGGCAGCGAAAGGAGAGTTTGGTGGAAACCTTGGCAAATTTGGAGGGAGCCACACCAGTTACACTGCTGTGTTCTGTAGTGGGGAGCCCATCACAACAGTTGTCTGATCTGGCCTTGGCCAGAGCACCCGGGGGGCCCTTCCAGCTGCCTGGCTGTTGGAAGCAGTCCCCTGGGGTGAGGCGCTGGGTTTGCAGCAGGAGCTTGCCGATAAGGCTACGGGGACTGATTCATACATGTTCAGAGGCTGCTTCCAGCTGAGTGCGGGTGACTGTGCGCACAGAGGTGCCAGCAGCAGTGGTGAAACGTCTGGAGGTCCTCCTGCCAGCAGCTGTTGCAGCGTGGTGGTGGACCACAGGCTGGTGCAGGCTCTTCCATGGCTGCATGGTTATCAGGAGGGATGGGTCAGTCTGCATTGAAAATGCTAAGAATTCCCTCCCTGTCTGGAGGAGGACACGCTGCCTTCTGCCAGAAGGCAGCAGATCGCTAGTGGGGGTGTGTATGCCTGGCGAAAGAAAAGGCATATCCCTGAGAGAGAGGAAGAGCAGGGCGTGCATACATGAGCTGCCCTGTCTCCTCAGGTATGCTCCCAGCCTCCAACTTTTTTCAGTTCAGGGGACCTCCTGAGCCTTTAGTGGTTCATCAGTTTAGTACTGATGAACTAAACTTATTATATCTCTCCTCCAAGGACTTGTCTAGTGCCCCTTGAGCCCATGCACATTCTTTGCATACGCTGTCCTCCAAAAAGCAGCTTGCGATCTGCTATCCCCGTTGCATCATTTTGTTTGTTTTCAGCCTGGCTCCAGCTGGCTTCATTTGGTTATGGTTTCCCGATACAGCAGGAGCTTAGCTAACATTAGCTCAGCCACAGTGTAAGGGGCAGGTTTCCCTCCACCCCTCCCAGTGCTTACTTTGTTCCACCTCTCATACTTGCCTGACTGCATGGTAAGCGGATTGAACTTGCTCAAATGGCTGGGTTAATAAGATGAATGATTTTATCTTGCAAACAGAATTCACAAGGGGAAATGAGGCTGCACTGCACAGATGGGAACACAAGGCAGGAGGAGGGAGGGAAAGCAGGAAGGATAGGGTAGAAGGAGGAAGACAGAGTGTAAGGCTTCTCCCTTTCTGTAGCAGCAAAGTTGTTCAGCTCAAGCCCATCATGAGACTGTAGCCTCACAGTGGAACTTTTTATCAGCAAATATTAGACCTAAAAATAGCAGGTGTTTCTGCCAGTGAACTAGAGCAGGAATATCAGAGCAAGCTGTTGTAGGTGGAGGGGAACCTCCTGCACATTCCCTTTGCTGTCTGCAGTTGAACTCTGCTCACAGCTCCATGTTCACAAAAAAAGGAGCATACCAGATTTATTCCGAAATACATTTACAGAAGATGTTTTGTTTAGGAAAAGAGCCCAGTCATAACAGCCTGCAGAAGGGCAAGGCACAATACACCTACAATAAGCTTCTTGCTGCTTCCCTGTGTCAGACAAACCTCCCACCAAATCTGGCAGGAGTTCTCCTGGGCCAGATGTGGGTAAGAAGCACAGGTGAACAGGCTGTTCCCATTACCCTGTGGCACATGTATGCAATGGGTGCTCTAGAGATTTTCTGCACCACTGTGCCCTGTGGTCTAGTAAAGAAGCAGACTGATGTGCAGTGATGGACACCTCCTGACAGCAGACGTGCTGTTCTCGGTTTGCTTTCCGTGCCCCCCCCCGAAATAATCCCCTGACTCCGAAGGGCGTGGGGATGACCGGGTGAAAGCCACTGGTCTAAATGATGGGTGCAGAAGCTCCCGTGAGCCTTCATTTGCTTTGCTGGGGCTCCCTCCGGCGGCCTTCAGCTAGAAGGGCTCACTGAATGCAGTGCTACAAATCATAGCATAGAATTACAGAATCATTTAGGTTGGAAAAGACCCTTAAGATCATCGAGTCCAACCATTAACCTAAAACTACCAAGTCCACCACTAAACCATGTCCCTAAGCACCACATCTACACGTCTTTTAAATACCTCCAGGGATGGTGACTCAACCACTTCCCTGGGCAGCCTGTTCCAATGCTTGACAACTCTTTCGGTGAAGAACTTTTTCCTAATATCCAATCTAAACCTCCCCTGGCACAACTTGAGGCCATTTCCTCTTGTTACYTGGGAGAAGAGACCGACACCCACCTCGCTGCAACCTCCTTTCAGGTACTTGTAGAGAGCGATAAGGTCTCCCCTCAGCTTCCTTTTCTTCAGGCTAAACAACCCCAGTTCCCTCAGCCACTCCTCATAAGACTTGTGCTCTAGACCCTTCACCAGCTTCGTTGCCCTTCTCTGGACACGCTCCAGCACCTCAATGTCTTTCTTGTAGTGAGGGGCCCAAAACTGAACACAGTATTCRAGGTGCGGCCTCACCAGTGCCGAGTACAAGGGCACAATCACTTCCCTGCTCCTGCTGGCCACACTATTTCTGATACAGGCCAGGATGCTATTGGCCTTCTTGGCCACCTGGGCACACTGCCGGCTCATTTTCAGCCGGCTGTCGACCAACACCCCCAGGTCCTTTTCCGCCAGGCAGCTTTCCAGCCACTCTTCCCCAAGCCTGTAGCGTTRCATGGGGTTGTTGTGGCCCAAGTGCAGGACCCAGCACTTGGCCTTGTTGAATCCCATACAGTTGGCCTCRGCCCATCTATCCAGCCTGTCCAGGTCCCTCTGCAGAGCCTTCCTACCCTCAAGAAGATCGACACTCCCGCCCAACTTGGTGTCATCTGCAAACTTACTGAGGGAGCACTCGATCCCCTCATCCAGATCATTGATAAAGATATTAAACAGAACTGGCCCCGATACTGAGCCCTGGGGAACCTTGTGACCGGCCGCCAACTGGATTTCACTGCATTCACCACAACTCTCTGGGCCCGGCCATCCAGCCAGTTTTTTACCCAGCGAAGAGTATGCCYGTCCAAGCCATAAGCAGCCAGTTTCTCGAGGAGAATGCTGTGGGAAACAGTGTCAAAGGCTTTACTRAAGTCCAGGTAAACAACATCCACAGCCTCTCCCTCATCCACTAGGCAGGTCACCTTGTCATAGAAGGAGATCAGGTTGGTCAAGCAGGACCTGCCTTTCATGAACCCGTGCTGGCTGGGCCTGATCCCCTGGTTGTCCTTCACATGGCTTGTGAGCACCCTCAAGATGACCCGCTCCATAACCTTCCCCAGCACCGAGGTCAGACTGACAGGCCTATAGTTCCCYGGATCCTCCTTCCGGCCCTTCTTGTAGATGGGCATCACGTTGGCTAACTTCCAGTCAACTGGGACCTCCCTGGTTAGCCAGGACTGCTGAGAAATGATTGAAAGTGGCTTGGTGAGCACTTCCGCCAGCTCCCTCAGTACCCTTGGATGGATCCCATCTGTCCCCATAGACTTGTGTGTGTCTAAGTGGTGTAGCAGGTTGCTAACCGTTTCCYCTTGGATTATGGGGGCTTCATTGTGCTCCCCATCCCYGTCTTCCATCTCAGGGGTCTGGGTACCCCAAGAACAACTGGTCTTACTATTACAGACTGAGCCAAAGAAGGCATTAAGTACCTCAGCCTTTTCCTCATCCTTTGTCACTATGTTTCCCCCTGCATCCAATAAAGGATGGAGATTCTCCTTAGCCCTACTTTTGTTGTTAATGTATTTATAGAAACATTTTTTATTGTCTTTTACGGCAGTAGCCAAATTAAGTTCTAGTTGGGCTTTGGCCCTTCTAATTTTCTCCCTGCGTAACCTCACGACATCCTTGTAGTCCTCCTGAGTTGCCTGCCCCTTCTTCCAAAGGTCATAAACTCTCTTTTTTTTTCCTGAGTTCCAAGCAAAGCTCTCTGTTCAGCCAGGCCAGTCTTCTTCCCCACCGGCTCATCTTTCAGCACATGGGGACAGCCCGCTCCTGCACCTTTAAGACTTCCTTCTTGAAGAATGTYCAGCCTTCCTGGACTCCTTTGCCCTTCAGGACTGCCTCCCAAGGGACTCTGTCAACCAGGCTCCTAAACAGGCCAAAGTCTGCCCTCCGGAAGTCCAAGGTAGCAGTTCTGCTGACCCCCCTCCTTACTTCTCCARGAATCAAAAACTCTATCATTTCGTGATCACTGTGCCCAAGATGGCCTCCAACCACCACATCACCCACAAGTCCTTCTCTGTTCGCAAACAACAGGTCCAGTGGGGTGCCTTCCCTAGTTGGCTCACTCACCAGCTGTGTCAGGAAGTTATCATCTTCCACACACTCCAGGAGCCTCCTAGATTGTTTCCTCTCTGCTGTATTGTATTTCCAGCAGACATCTGGTAAGTTGAAGTCCCCCATGAGAACAAGGGCTAGCGATCGTGAGACTTCTCCCAGCTGCTTATAGAATATTTCATCCATCTCTTCATCCTGGTTGGGTCTATAACAGACTCCCACCGTGATATCTGCCTTGTTGGCCTTTCCCCTGATTCTTACCCATCATTAAGCTCTAGACAATCAAAACACTCCCTAACACACAGGGCTACCCCACCGCCTCTCCTTCCTTGCCTATCCCTTATGAAAAGTTTATAGCCATCCATTGCAGCACTCCAGTTGTGCGAGTCATCCCACCAATTTCTGTGATCGCAACTATATCATGGTTTTCCTGCTGCACAATGGCTTCCAGCTCCTCCTGTTTGTTGCCCATGCTGTGTGCATTGGTGTAGATGCACTTCAGTTGGGCTATTGATCCTGCCACCTTTCTGGGGGGAGAAGCCCTAATTCCTACATGACCGTTCTCAGGTGCTTCCGTGGTTTCTAACACATCCATAACCCTTGCGTCTTTGCTGCTGCATGGCTCTCCATCCCCTACCTCCACTGAGATGGCAGACTGAAGGACCTCACTAGCACACCGTCACTCAAACAGTCCTTGGCAGAAATTAAGCTGGACATAATCCAGGGCAGCGTTTCCCACGATGACCCTGCTGACGGCATGAGGCGCTTGRGATGGGTGTCGAGGGGCTGGCAGAGCACGTTGCATGGCCCAGCACAGGGTGGCGAGTGACCCCTGCGCTCCAGAAGCAGGCGAGTTGCTTCAACAAGATGGTGGGCCCAGGCTCCCCTCCTGTGAGCCCCAGCAGCCTGGGCAGGAGACCCGGGCTGCCCCAGTATTCGCACGTTAAGCATGCAGTTCGCTCCTTTGGAGTCTGCCTCTTCCTCTTCTGCAGTGTGGCCTCTCSCTGATGCAGCTGCAACATGGGTGCTGCTGCCCTGTCCTCCCCTCTCTGAGGGGACCCTCTCTGAGCAGCAGGGAGCCCCCGGCGATGCACAGCGCACAGGGGAGCTCTCTGCTGGCGTTGAAACAAGGCGCCATGGGTTGTGCTGCCTGCRTTCACCTGAGTACATAGATGCTGGGTGATGCCAGGGGAGCCTGATGTATCACTTGGGAGGTGTGGAGAACTTGGGGGGCACAGAAGATGCCTGTGAGGGGACTCGAATGTGGGATCCACTTTGGGGGAGGGAAGGATAACTTGGGAAAGGCTGTCTGACCCTATACAGGCATGGGAGCACTTAGGAAAGTGTTACCAGACCAGCTCGAGTTGTGAGGTGACATCTGTGGGGAAACTCCTGGTGCAGAGAGAGGAGTGGGACGGTTGCAGGGAGGCCCTGAGAGGGGATGGGAATGTGACACCTCCGGAGCTTGTAGGAGGAAAATGGGAGCCCGTTGCCTTATGCGGTGCGCCTGGCCTAAAGAGGCTGTSGCATGTGAACTCTGCTTTTCCGGCTCCCTGCAGAGTCCTGCGGCATCAGGCAGCCCCTCTGGAGGCAAGTGAGCTGCAATGGAGCCTGCTTGCAACACCTCTCGCTTCCCCAGGGGGCCAGAGCTGGGCAAGGGAGGCTACAGTTTTGCCATGGGGTTTTGCTCAGCTCCCAGGGGTTTGCTCTGCCCTACACAGCTGCACTGTTGAGGTATCTGTGCTGTGGTGTGCTCATCCTGCCTTCACACAAATCGTTCCCTCACATGAGCAAGAGGTGGGGGCCAGCCCCAGTCAGGCTGTCCCCGTCCGATGTGAATACACAGGTACATAGCATGGACGGCAGACAAGCCTGCACGTGGGACTGCGTTTCTGGCCTTTGACAGAGAGCCTTAGTTACCACAGGTAAAGAGACAGAGGAGGAGATTCACCCTGCAAAAGCAATTGCAGTAGAAACCTACCAGCAAGCAGGCTCTAAGGGGTGGCGTGAGGTGAAGCCCAAGCCCAAGCTATCATTTCTCCACTGCCACTGTCGCCCTTCAGAGGCCAGGTAAGCTGCCATGGGTCTGCTGACCCATGCTGAAATCAGGCTCTGCTCTCTGCATCACATAGGTGCCTTGGAAAATTTTGCCCAAAGCCAAGCTGCTTATTTTCAAAGCAGGAAGTTCTGATCCTGTGAAAATATTATTTTCCAATTATGACTTGCAGAATGGCTGATGCAGATCTAATCGATCTGTTTAGTCAGTCCTGTGAAAGCACAAGCATCAAAGCTGCTGGCTTTGACGCAGCTGAAGAACTGTGTTGCCTCGTGAATTCTTCTTGTTGTTGTTGTAGCCCTTAATTTCAGGGCAGTAAATGCAACAACAGACGACTTTGCTACCACCTGACTAAGGAACTGACGAGGCTTAGAAAAAAAGGTCAGTATTGTTAACGCTAAGTTATTTGTTATCTTAAAGCATTTCCCTGGAGCTTAGCAAGAAATAAATGTTCACGACATCTAGCAGAACTGTTTTTTTCAGAGCAGGGGCTAAGATCGATAGTATTTACAGTGCAAGTTTTAGCACTGTAAAGTAGCTCTAGCTGAAATAACACTAGCTCAGTAAGTAACACTAGGGGTATAAATCTGCTGCAGGAAACCTACACAACACTGGATAGCTGTTGAAATGTCCTTTAGGTGTAGCACAACCAGGGTCCTGGAAAGGATGTACCTTCCTCTTCCGGATTAGCAAAAGACAAAGGGGGTTTCCCAGGAGCCCAGTTTTAGAGTTAGCTTTCACAGCTGAGCAATACTGAATGCTGGAATAATACTAGACAACTGTTTTCCCACAAGATTAAAATCTAAGCCACAGCAAGAGCATTAGTTTCTGCTAACTTTGTTCGTACGAGGTAGTGAGAGAGCTGGAAGGTGACAGTGTCATGAAAACCTGAGCTCTGCTAGGACAGGCAGCATAGCTCAGTAGCTCAGCAACCGGCATGAGGCTACTCAGGCATTTAGCTGATCCTAAATTAAAGAGGCTCCCCTGTCCCTTCACTGATGCTGCTGAAAGTTTTTTTACCATTGCGCCTCCTGTCACTTGGAACAGCTTTCCTGTACCCCCTGGAACTCATTAGGCTCAGATGTACGCTGCTGATTTCAGTTCTCTAGACCATATTGCCTCTTGTTGTATTGAACGGCTAAAAGCCTCCCTGTGGACCCGGCGGAGGAGCCCGGGCAGCTGCCAGCAGCAGGCTGGCAGCTGCAAAGGGACCTGGGGGTCCCTCGCCTCAGCTGCCCGTGCCTCGCTCCCAGTCTGCAGACACCCTCCAGCCTGATCTCAGAGAGACTGCAAGGGGGGGCCGGGAGCACCCTGCAGCGGTCAGGGAACTTTACAGCCACGGCGTTGCAGTCTCAATGAGCTGTTGTCACAGGTCCCAGTGATTTTCCAGGTCTCATCTACAACAAAAAAGGCCTGAATTGTATTCTTTTACTCTCCTTAACCAAACAAGAGATAAAATTACTGCTCATACTTGAAGATGCACTTAGATTGGAGGGAGCCTGTAGCAAGGGGCTCCCAGGCTCCACCTGACTCCTTGGCTCTGCCTGGGACTCCTCCATGGGCCTGACATACCTCCAGGGAAGAGGTTATTATCCAGAGGTTGAAAGTGGCTGGCTGTAACCCGACCTGACATGGGACATTTGAAATTATTTCAAAATGGCTGAATTGTTGGGCCAAGAAGTGCATGCACTTGCTACAGTTTTTGAAAGAGCAGTGTGAAAAAAGTTCTTTTGAAGCAAGTGGCATTTGTGGTGTGTAATCAGGGTGTTCACCACCTTGAAATGGACGTTGAGGGAAGCATCTCCATGAGATGAAGAGGGATTGCTGGTCTACCTTTGTAACAGTCATTAAAACAGACCACTTTCATCTTCGCAATGGCTGAATGGCAGCAGATACCCATCCAAGCCCGTTTCATGTGTGCACTTTTCCACACATGCTCTCTCTGCCCTTTGTCTCTCTCAACAAATCGGCAGCTACAATGAGCACCCTAAGGCAAGATACATGGCACTTTAATCAGTATGCCAATGCCTACAAAAGAGCCTGCTTGTTTTTTTGCCCATATAAACTGCTTTCCTAAGCAGCTGTCTTCGCTGGAATGTCATGGGAATTTTGCTGTACTGTGTTTCTAGACCAGAAGTGGTTTTAAAGTCACAGCTGCAAAAAATGTCCTGTTAGCAGTGCTTGGTTATTGAGCAGGTATATTGACGCAGGCTCATTAACAGCTGCTCTTGACTTACACATTCTACTAAATAGCTGGATTAAAAAGGTCAAATCATACAGCTGTCATTCTTCACTCTGTTTTGATGTGGCAGATACTATGTGTCTGGTCCTGAGCACTCCTACAGTCTKGCTAAAGGTTGGGGAAGAAAAAGAAATTGCTGCTCAGTTCATCYTCCCTGGTGATTCCCCATCGTCTGTCTAAGGCTAACTGCGACCAGTCGAGCACAGAGTGCCATCTCCAGCACGTAATCACTGGGTGGGGGTGGAGCAGGCTTGCAAATATGGCTCTCTGATTAGGGGGCCGATGGTGTGCCAGTCCCTCTTCCAGCACCGAGTCCCTGCGGTATTGCCCTAAAGCGCACTCCTTGCCTGCAGACAGTAGAAGTCCATGCAGCGACGAAGAGCTGATGGGCTGCAGGGAGGTCCCCTCCCGTCTCTGCCCCCTTCATGCAAAGGCATGATGCTGGATGTAGCGCGGGGTGTGTGTGCCTCTTCTGGGCTGGCGGAGGACTTGGTGCAAAGGTCAGGGGATGCCACATGCGGGAGAACAGGAGCCTCCCTGGCCGTGGATGCAGCAGCCGTGCTTAGAGAGCTGAGGAGGGCTCAAGCTACACACCCCAGCTCTGGATTTTGTCCAATGTAGGGCCTTTAGACTGAGGGTCACATAACATGGCTTTGCTCTGGAGTCGAGCTTCCCTTCGCGGTTGGAAGGGTTTAGCTTTGGCTGTTTGGGCCAGGGAAATGCACTCAGCTTGAGAAGTGAGCATGCAGGGGCAAGTTAAAACCAGTGCTTACCTCCGAAGACCACTGTTGTGTGGAAGATAGTAAGCTAAAGAGGTGTGAAACTAGGCAGCAGCATCTGTGAAACCTTACCTCTTTCCTTTGCACCTTCTTTTGTTTGGCTGATAACACCACTCCCCTCCTCTTGCCTATCTGTGCCGTAGGCCGGGTATTAGAAGAATATGGCACATTGCCTGGGGGCTGCTTGGGAAAATCTAGTTGTCTGTGGCCCAGAACGAGCTGGAAGATGAACACTTTGAAAATCAGATCCTGGTTTAAGGGTGAAAATGAAAGCTAAGCTTATTTGAAAGTGAGCACCTATGTCTGTCCCTTATATAGAGAATAATGTTGATAGAGCAAGCTGATGGGATGGATGAGATTCCTGACTAACTCAGGTCATCTTGTAGGCAGTTTCGGTGTTGGTGCTTTTCAGAGGTTCAAAAAAGGCTTTTACATGTGACTGGGAACGGTAACAACGACCCCGCTCAACCCCTTCCAGAGTTGCGCAAATCTTCAGCCCCTAGAGCGTGTTTTGCCCGAGTGCTCTGTAAAGGAAAAGCCAACTCTGCAGTGGGGCAACCTATGGGAATAGATGCTAAATGGATGTAAAGCATACTGTGATCTCAACCGAAGACTGCACATTGCTTCAGATATGCTGTGAACACACTGGAAAAATTGCCTGCACTACACTTTATGGGGATAAAAAGCACTTGCCAACTGCGGCAAGCCATGGAGCGGCCATGTCAAAACCCTTGCAATAACATTCACTGAGTAAGGGCAGTTTTTTTCAGGGCAACGTCTCTTCTGCTTTGTGTGAAGACATTTATGACATGATGTTATAAAGGCTGCACTTTTACTTACATGGCCTGAAATACTCAGGCTCTGGGAATCCCAAAGGGAGGGGAGCAGTTTTCAGAAAGGCTGTCCTCATTTTCTCAAAGATATATGCCAATCTTTTTTCATGCTTTTATTGATTACAGCAGGTATTCTCTTTGCTGATTGTTTACTTCTTCAACCAAGCTGGATCCTTGCAGGTCAAGATAACCCAGCCCTCTGGATCAGGGCAGGGGGTTGAAATGAAGTGGCACAGCCGCAGCAGTGCACAGTGGCTGAAGGACTGGCCTGTTCACAGTTGCAGCCTCTTGAAACTCTCGTCTTCAGAAAAAAGAAACCCCCAAATTCCAGAAGAAGGTAGTGCAAGAGAGGAGCAGAGTGCACAGGGCTGATGTTAGCGGTGTGGGTTGGAAGAGCAGGGGGAAGGGTGCTGTGTGCCAGGCTGAGTTGTGAGGCTCTCGGGAATACTTTTCCTGTCAGGAAACATCCCCTTGCCCTCTGTGGATGCTTTCTTTACATCCCTTCTGGGGGGAGCACAGTGGGCAGTAAGCAGGTCCAGTACTACAGCCAATGTGGTCGTGCCTGGTTCCCTTTTTTCCTTTTCCAGGGTAATTAGTACCAATGTCTGAATGTCTCCTTGCAGGTAAGACCTTCCCAGCTGGGAAGTACTGCCCATCCTAGAGAGAAGCAGAGCTGATGGAGCCCCCAGGACCACATTTTGTTACCACAGGGAAGACTTGGTGTCTGCCCTCTTTCTCTTATCCCTCTTTCTTACCCTCAGGTCATCCCTGAGGCGGGAGCCAGCTTCCAACATAGGCTGGGACACTGAAAGAGGATGGCCACAACAGGGCCATAAAAGCGGTCAAATCTTCATGCCCTTCAGAGGATGATGGCCTGCTTTTTGCTGGGGTGTTGTGAACAGCAAGCAGCTCTTTGGAAGTAACAACTTTTTTAGGTACCCTGGAACAGGCCTGTAAAGCAACACAGGCCCAGAGGAAGACTGAACAGCATTGACAGGTTTTAATCACGCAGCAGCACAGAAATAGACAGAGGTATCCCGGTGAATAAAACTGGGGAGTCAGAGGGGAGAGCTGGACACGACTTCGGAGTGAGAAAGGAAGGTTGGACACACTCAGTCAGTGGCAAAACAGTGCGTAGCACTAGAAGAGAGTCACTTCTCAGGTAGCTCAGCGAGGCTGTAGAGCATTCCTCTTGTCATGCAGTAGGTGGAGAAAGAACACCAAGCGTTGGGCAACATTACTTAGTGCAAATTTTTATTTGCTCATCTGCCTGAATGCTATCAGAAGCCTCCAGAACCCCTGTCCTACATCCACAGCTGCTCATAAAGTGCATTACTTAAACCTTTATAACTGAGACCATCCTCACTGGGTCACTGAAAAGCTCCTCTGTGATCTACAGGTCATTGTGTCACCCTTGTAAGTGAGAAACGTTATGTAAGGACTTTTGTGTTTGCATGCTGTGAGTTTAGATTTGGGGCCCTGCATTTAAAAATGATTGCTCTAAATTTCCCTCCTATTATTGTACCCACAGCTGCAACTCCCCTCCTCTGTACCACTCTTCCGAGCTGTAACATAAAAAATTCCTTTATTTCTTTTACTCAACAGCTGCAGTGGGGATTTTTCTGTTTGCTTGTTTTCCCTCACCGTATTTGGTCCCCCGGCTATGACCTTTTGACAAAATGCATAAAGCATCTGGGGAGAAAAAAAAAGAAAGGGAAAAGAGGAGTTGTTTTAGACTGGAGATGCTGTGATGATCTTTATCATTTAACCTTAATTATACACATCAGAGCCATGATCGTTGGTGCTGCATCAACTATCTGAAGTCTTATCCTATCTGCTGTGCCTGCTATGGGTTAAAGTCTGGGAAATGTGATGCTCTTCAGCTTGATTATCCCTTAGTTTGCAGTCTTCTCCCCAGGAGTGTGCTCCAGTCCCCGGCCTGTGTGCTCTATTTACCTTGCAAGATCATAAGAGACATCAAGGGGATCGCTGGCTCCCCTCCTCCAGTGATGCAAAGCAGCCATAAACCTGCGGTGCGTAACAGCTGAGAAGAACTGCTGAGAGCGGGCCTTGGCGTTGTTAGTGTGCGCACACAGTGACGCACGCAGAGCCGGTCTCAGCTTTTTGTTCACCAGCCTATCGTGCTAATCTTTTTGCTGCTAACCTCCATCACCCTCATACTAATGCTCATCCTCACATGAGTGCACATAAACCCAGCAAGAGGATTTGGGAGCAGCTTAGACAAACGGTTCATTAGGGTCTTTCTCTGCCAAGTGATGTTTTTTTCTAAGGTTCCCATCACCGAGCTACTGTAAAAATAAATTCTCCAAGTCACCAGACAGCTGCCACCGTAACAGACTTGTCTGGCATCCAGGCGTAAGGGACGGGGATCGTCATCCCATCAAGAGCTAGCTTTTTTGCTCTCGGTTAAGCTGCTGGATGAACAGAGTGGATCCCTTTGAGCCAGGTGAAAGCTGTGATTATTTTGTGTTTCTCCTCAGCACAGGGAGATTTGCAGATCCTATGGCGCTGCACAGGTACTTCTGAACCCGGTGGAGGTTACCCACTGTGGTTGCCTGTTAAAGGACGTGCTCCCTGCAGTAGTTTCTGGATGCTGTTTGTATTGTGCAGTCGTGGTAGGTTATCTAGGTTAACTTTAAATAACCTAATTATACAGGTAGCCTGTGTACACACAGTACCTGGTAGAGAATCGTGTTGGTTTCAGCCTCTGTAGTACCAACAGGTCTCTCGATGCCTCTCGCTTTCTAACCTGAATCAATAATATGACTTGCCTGCCCAAACCCCCTTTCATCAGTGTCCCTTTTAGACCTGATACTGCCTTCTTGCCCTGTCCACCTCCTGTCTTCTCTGTGAGCCAATCTCCATGGTCCCTTTAGCACTGACAAACAGCTCAATTCCCAGTGCCAGGTTACACCTGAGCACTAAACAACTACTGCAGCATCACCTGTGATTAGGTGATTTTTGGAGCTTTCCTGGGTGGTTTAACAATTCATGCAATGACATCTACCTTCGGTGTCTAGTGTTTTCCCTCCAAGCCCTGCTCAGACAGTGAGAGGCAGACTCAAACCAGGACTATGTGGTTCACTGCAGGATTACCAAGTGGCTGCAGGGTTTGCAGAATGCCCTTTACAGAGCTGCTTGTCCTGGTCAGACCGCCCTCCTTCCGTGATATCATCTCTTCTCTTCCAGTCTTCTGCCAGTGCTCCTACAGACCTCCTCCTCCTGCCTCTCTTCCCCACTACATCAGCACCACTTGTTCAATTTCCCTCTTTCCCTGGACCAGCAGATAAAGCCACTTTTCTTCCTGGCTAACCCCTCCTGCAATCTCTTTTCGCCCTGTCCCGGTCTCATCTGCTTCCCAAGCCTTCCACATTGCCTATTTGCCGAGTGAATATCCGTGGTAGAACATTCCCTGTGACACCCCTGCTCCTCCCTGTATGCCATACCTTCCCAGTGCAGAGGCTGGGTATCGATCCTTTGGAGAAAAAAAATCTATAGGATCGTTCTGCTATAGGCTCTGTAGGATGATCTGCTCAATGCAGGAAAGCTCATGTTGACCATGCAGAAGTGACTCACATCTAAACTGTCAAGAGCACTGGAAGAAAAAAAATATTTTATAAAATCAAGGAACCATATAGCAAGTTTTGATTTTCTTTTTTTTTTTTTTTTTAAAAAAGAGGTCCCAATCTGAAGATATATCTTTCTTAGTTAGTTAGTTAGTTATTCGGTAGAGGTTCATACCAAAAAAACAATGGACATAATTTCTCCTTTCCTCTGAAAAATAGTCAAGGTTTTAATTTCTCAAACTGTTATATTACTTAGCATAATTATTTGCTTTAGATGAGTAAACATCATGTCACAAAACAACCCTACACTCTCAAATTCTCTGGTCTGAAAAAAATAGGTGTAATTTCTAGAGGAAAGGGAGTATTTTATACTGCAGGAAGGGGGGCCATGGAAAGCTCATGGAGATGAGATCTGGTTGCAAGGCAGAGGGACTCTCAGCAGCAAGCTCTGTGGAGTTGCAAGAGAGGTGGTTTTATTTGCAGAAAGACTAGAGGAGTGACAAGGGCTCAAACTGTACCTCTGCCTTTCTGGGTGAGAAGTCATTTTACTTGTTGTTCCCAGTCACCATGATGATACTTACTTCCTCTGCTCTGAGATCTACAGATGGGGAGAAGCATCATTGCTTAGCAGCTGTAAATATCCAAACCTGCTCCTGTTCCAGTTCTCCTGCTCTCTGGGCGTGCTAGATGCTCTCTTCGCATCTCCCACTCTCTGGGCATGCTGCTGCAGACTGGGAAGCAAAGAGCATCTCTCATTCCCTATGCAAATCCATTGAAAACGTAAAATGCATTGTGCTGCTAAAACTTGCTGAGCTTGTTTGAATAAATGCCAAGGATTAACAGCACGTAAATTCACCATTGATCTGACAACAATGATGTTATGTGCCCTAAACACTGATGGGATTTGTTCAGTGTTTAGGATGTGGGCTCTGAGGTGGAAAAAAGGGATTGCTAGTAAATTTTTAAGCCTCTTTGGCTGCACCAAGGCAGACTGTTGGTGTTATATAAATTCTTCAGATAAAATAAATATCAGTCTTTGTATGAGGAGAGTGGATATTTAACTTTTCCAGTATACAGCTGAATAGTAAATCTGACTGTGGGTCGCTATAAGCCAAGAAATAAAAATCACCCCATCCCCCTAACATAGGGAGGAAGGAGATGTTGGAGTGGAAAAAAAATCCCAAAGGCCAGCAATAAAACACAGGATTGTGCCTTAAAAGCAGTGGGACAAAGATTTCTTTTTGGGTAGAAAACAAGAAATGTCACCTCCACAACTTGTCCCCTCTGTGATTGCTCTCTCCCTGGCTCTGGTGTTCAGCAACTTTGCAACCACGGTCCCTCTGGGACAAAAACTACTGTGAGCAAGAGTGGGAACCACCTGGGACAAAACTTGTGGTACAGGGGTTGACCGTTCATTAAGCAAGAGTTGCAGAGGTGAGAGAAGGGAGAGCTATGATGACTTATACCAGGACAGGCTTAGCCCCTCACTCTTTAAGCCAAGCTGCTGGCGTGCAGGGGGTTGCTCACCTGCTCCCAGCTGGGCAGCTGATGGCTGTTTGGGAGGCATGGGAATTTGCAGAGTTCTCTAGCAACACGCCGATCTCTCTTTAAAAGAAAAGCAAGCCAAGTTTTGTTTTGTTTTGTTTTGTTTTGTTTTTTTTAAATACACTTGCTGAAAGTTAGGCTCTTAGATCTATATTTAAACTTCTTAATACATAGCCTGATTTTCAAAGATGCTCAGCATGTAGCAACCCTCCCACTAACTGGCTTCTTTCTTGCTATGAACTATCCTCAAAGAGGGGTTTTCAAGTGTTCTCTTTGCTTTTAACAGCATTAGATGTTAAAAGATGAATCACTTATTCATCTAATAAAAAAAGGATATAACATCTGCCTTCTCTCATGTCAGCCCTCCCATTGCGTTAGCCCTGTAGCCCCAACCACAGTTAAGCATGGTGTGCAAATTGCACTGATAACATGGCCTCACCTCCTCCCATCCATTATAAACTTTAGCAAGATATCAACAGCATTCAAAACTCAGCAGAAATCACTACTTTAGTGCGTTCCATGGTATTTGGTGGGGGTTGAGTGCAGAGGAAAATGAGTCTAGCTGCAGTTATAATCAGTTGCTCCTTCCTCCATCAGCACCCCAGGTCAGACATGGTAGAAAGGTTTGGAGCTCCTGACCATGGGTGGCATGCGTATGTTTGAGGAACAGGAAATGAGTCTTCTAAAGAAAGGAATCTTCCCTTAAAAAGAAAGAAATAAATGCTCAGTGTTCGTTTCTAGGGAGAACTTTTAGTAAGTGCTTAGCAGCTCAGGAGCCAAAACTGATAATGCTGGCTCCCTAGTGAGCCTGCCCTTATAGCTTGGCTGCTTGCATACAGACTTCTATCGACTTCTTGCATCCTTTCCAAAACTAGTTCTATGTAAGATTAAGAAAAGCCTGGTCATTTTTTCCCACTCACCAGCTCCCTCACAGACATTATGTAGTATTTTCCACCAGAGCAAGACTGGTAGGAAGAAAACTTGCAACAAAATCACATTATTACCTGCCCTAGCTCTGCGTGGCTGTCATTAACTCCTTTTCATACCTCATAGAAATGTTCCTCCAAAGGGAAAACTTAATTTGATTAGCATGCTGCAACAATTTTATCATTAAATATTGGCAGAGATTATTCACTCCCTTATATTGTCACTAAACAGCTTACATCTAAATGCAGAGGACCATCTAAATGAGTACAGTCGTACATTTTTGGGTTGACAGGTCTATTTGAAAGAAAAAGCATTGGAACTCATTCCTGTTTTCTATAAGAACTATCTGAAGAGTTGCACTCTCTGCAGGTTAACAGAGACCACTTGACTCGGGAGGACAGGCAGATCAGAACAGAGAGGTTGCCTTTCTTGGCTCTCCTGGGGCTGCAACATRCCAGTTGGAAACATTAATCCCAGTTATATTAGCACTTCAGAATCGCATACAAACCCTCCACAGTTACACCTGACCAGGCACTGCTCCACTTAAATACTTGCTTTTCTCTTCACATTGGGTTTGTACAGAGCTTGGCATGGGGGTTGGAAACAGTGCTGGACTCACCTGGAAATTGGCAGGTGAGTCAGTCATGCGGACAAACTAACAGCAGCTAAATACAAGCAAGGGCTGTGCTTGATCGCTGATGCCTGCTTTACTCAAAAACATGATGTAGGATTTCTGCAGCTTGTCCTGGGCAACATCCTTTATTAAATGTCTCATGTGCCGGCAATTATGCATGATAGTTGAGGAAGGGATTCTTTCAAAGGTAAGCTAGACAGCAGATCCTACTGGAAGACCTTTTGAGTTGGACTTGCATTCTAAATTTGCAATGAGGCTTTGAGAAAACCTGCCTATGATGCATTGCTTTTGGGTCCTTTTATAGGAACACTAACAAAACTCACTGCTTTTGCTCAGTAGGCGATAATGATGCACAAATGTTGTGCATCCTGTGAGAAGTCTGGTCCCCTGAACTGGTGCAAAATGATGCTTTCTCCTCTCATACCAAATTCCCACTGGATGGGATTCATCTCACCAGCTCTGCYTGTCCAGAAGAAGGTTAGAATTAGAATTGCCTCCCCTAAGGCATCTGTCCAGGCTCCCTCCTTAGTCAGTCAAGATGTAGGCACTGCTGAAAAGTGTCTCATTTCACCTTTCCTACCCACCTACGTTATAACGTGAGCCATCTGGAGGCATCTGTCTCTCTCCACTGACTGGACAGGGAGCCTGGACAACTCATTTGGACTGGACACCTAGTTTTAGACCACTGGAARTTAGATGTGATGAGTCTTAGGAGATTGCTTGTTGCCCAGAGGCATGCAGACAGTGCGAAGTCTGTATCAGAAAAAACTTCTGTGAATGAAGTTTACATTTCAGTGAAATATTTTGCCCATAAAAGACAAAAATGGATACGATTAATTCTAGGGAAAGCCATGAAAATGTGGGTCCAGAAGAAACTAAAGACATAAAACCATAAAGTTGGCTGCCACTTTTCAAGTATCTGAATGTGTGGTAATATACATAATTTTAGATGAAATTTAGGTGAAGACATATTTGTCGTTTTTCTCTCAACAGCCCATTCCCATCATCCCGCTGAACATACAGGGTGCTCCGATCACATGTTGAACACACACGTGTTCTGATCCTGGAGCAAGCTTCAGGCCATGGGTAGATGACGGATTTTGTTGGGCTTCCCTGTGAGATAAGTGGTGGTGTGTAGGCATGTGGCTGCTTTCCTGGTGCCTAACTAAGAGCACCGATGTGCTGCTGTTCGGTGTTGCTGAGAGAGGTACAGCCTGCCTGAGCTCCCTTCTTCCTCCCCACCCCAATAATCTGCCCCTGTTCCTCCATGGGGAACACGCTGGAGGGCAGAGCTCAAGGGTTTGGCAGTTTCTTAAGGACTGAAAGATGCCCAGAGAGGAGCTTGCCRTTGTGTGCGTTGCTTCCTGTGCTCCTGGTATAACCCCTGGTTTGGGAAACACAAAGGGGATGCAGGGATTGCATCCACCCCGCACGCATGGCTGGGGCCCAAATGGTATGCCAGACCCCAAAATCTGTCTCACTTTCTGTGTCAGGGCATAGTTCCCACCTGCTCCTCTAACAGCCAAACAAATCATTTGCTTTGTGTACTCCAGTGAGTGGCTTGGGATTTGAACCTGTTCCTGTATCTCTCCTTTCATTCTGCATATATTGGGTCACTGCTGCCATTTGGTTAAATACAGGTTAGCAGGTCTCTGGTACTGGGTGGCTGAGGAGAGATTTTCTTCTCTCCTGGGGCAGAGACCCAAATCTCATAGAGCTCTTGAAGAAAAATCTTGGTAGCGCTTTACGACTCTTCTTTGCTTTCCCTTCATTTTCTCAAGCAAAATGACAGATTTGGGACAATGGGACTGAATGGGGGGTTAGGTCTGTCTGTTGTGGATTTTTCCTCCATGTCTTGAGGAGGGATTAATCTCGTTTTGGCACCTGATTTTAGAAAAGCCTTCATGCTCAAGAGCCGTGGCCAGACCACAGGGTCTTTTCTTGCTGGAACTAGGTTAGGTTAAACCTAAACTTTTGTCTGTCTTCTTAGCGGTCTCTACTGCCTTTTTGGGTGTTTTTCTGCTCAACTTTTTGCTTTCCATGAAGGAAAGCCTCTGTAATGGGATCTTCTGGTTCCCACTTTTCCTCGCCTGCCTCCACGCACTGCGTGGGGAGGGGTCATGTGTGGGAGTCAAGGCCAAGGACTTTCCAAGACCATGTGGCGCCTAGATGCCAGGCGATGCTCAGCTGAATGTCACTTTGCCTCAGTGCTTTACTGAATTTAGCTCCTCTGGACTGGATTGATCCCATTTCTTCTGAAGCACTGATGCCAGGATCTCAACCAMCCTCGGTTTCTTTAGTCCTTGGCACCGTGAGAGGATGATTCAGCCCTTCAGCTCTGAAGTGCCTTTTGGAGGTGCCCTCTCCTCTCTCTCCCTCRCTCTCTGCTGACTGCGAAAGGCGCTGAGACGCACAAGACTCCTGACGTAGGTGCTTCTGCTGTCCAGAAGGCCCCTAGGATGCAGTCCCTACATCACTGGCTCCAGTGGAAATGGGGTTTCGGCTGTCGCCACAGCCTTGTGCCGAGCCTTGCTGTGGAACCAGGCAGCCTCGCCACCCTTTTGTCGCCCAGCYGCCTCAGCTCTCTGGCAGAGCTTGCAGCTCCCGCAGTGGGCTGTCCACGTGCCCCTTCCCCGGTCCATCCAGGATGGCGGACAACCCCTTAAAGGCGTCTTTAAGTGAAACAGAAATGCAAAACAGCCGTAACCAGAAATGCATGTTAAGCAGGATCTGTGTCGTGACACCGGGAGATAAATGAATSTCCCACAACACTCCTAAATCAAAACAAGGACACTCTCAAGAGTAGCTTTGGGACTGCTGTTACGGTCAGTGACCAAACTTATTTTTCCTTCTTTCTTTTGGCAAAGTATTTGTTCGTCAGAAGTTTCTGTTTTGTCAAACCCGTGTTCATGCTCTGCATCATGTGTTAGTCCTGCTTCCCTGCCAGCCCTGCCAGGATCCCCGTGCCAGGGGTGTCAGGCCCCTTTCAAGTGGTGGAGACACTTTATAGCATGTCACAAAAAAAGTTTCCCTTTCTTCAACCTGAATCAAACCCTTTTTCCTTGCTTGGAAGAAAGCTGTTTCATTTATTTGGAAGAGGCTTTGTGTCTCTGCTTCAAGGAGGGTCAGAAACTGAAGCAAATAAACGAAAAGCCAAGGGCGGGTTACAAAGACCCACAGAGCAGACCTCCTTCACAAGCATCCTTGAGACGCCTGCTGGGGTGTCCTGTTTAGCCTGCTTGATCCTGTAGAGGACCTGCCAGTACCCCTGGGCACCCCGCRTCTCACAGCCTGCTGCCTGGCATCGTCCCTCTGGGAGATCTGGCACCAATTCCAACCAGACTGTCATTTCCAGGTCAGTCTCCGCATTTCTGCTGACCATGTTGCCTCCATCATGAGATCATGTCTTTCCAGAGAAATCCTGCTAATGCCTTCATTCTGCGAGACTGGTATATATAGGGGGAGCTTCCCTGGGGCTGCACTGCGCAGTCCAGCCAAGGCATCGCTGTCTCCCCAGCAGCTGCACTGCCCCCACCGCTCTCCCCTTGCAGCCACAGGTCGCAGCAGCAGCAAGCATGGACATTACCATCCAGCACCCCTGGTTCAAGCGTGCTCTGGGACCCTTCATTCCAAGCCGTTTGTTCGACCAGTTTTTCGGAGAGGGTCTCTTCGAGTATGATCTCCTGCCTTTGTTCTCTTCCACTATCAGCCCCTACTACAGGCAGTCCCTCTTCCGCAGTGTACTGGAGTCGGGCATTTCAGAGGTAAGGACCCTTTGGCTTCCTCTCCTTTTCCTTCCCCTCCTTCCTTAAGCCTCTGCCTGGTCCTCCCCACCCGCGGCTCGCTGGTGGGGGCCAGCGGCTGTAGCCCTGTGCTGGGGTGCAAGGGGCGAGGAGGACCTCCGGTCCACTGCCAAGCACAGCCCGCCCGCCCCTTCTTGGGCACAGAGGGAAACCCTCACTGGGGAGAAGGCTTTCCTTCGAGAAACGGAAACCATTTTGGCTCCTGAAGGTTGTTTCTGACATGTGTAAGGCTGCCTGTGCTGCCCTGGCGCCCGCTGGCCGTATGGCGAGGGAAGAGCTAGGYTGCTCCCAGAGTAAGCGCCCACGAGGGCAGCTTGGTGTGGGAGAGGACCCCAGCAAGCGGGAGCTTCCTCCAGGCCCCTTCTCCGCCTCAGGAGCTCGGTGGTTTTTGCTAGGCCATGCTGGAGGACCCAGGAGCAATTCTCTGAAGGCAGCGTGTAGGAGGAGCACATAGCCGTGGGGGCTGTGGTCCGAAGCTCAGGGACCAGTGCTTTCTCTAGCCCTCTCTTACTGGTTTCCTCCCAGAGCTAAGACCACAAGGAAACCATAAATCGCTGAAAAGACGAAACRTGCTATCAGAGAATATTACACTGGTTTCCATCCCCTCTTGCTGCTGAGCACGAATGCCTGGTGCGTCTGGCAGATCGCTGAGTGCAAAGGGGTCCCTGGCACAAGAATAGCGGCAAGAAGTGACGCCTGTCCCCAGAGCAGTAGCAATGGCGCAGACGCCTACCGCGGCCTCCCAAGGTCCCTGGGTCCCCGCAATGGGAAGAAGACCCCCGCTGAGGCCCGTAGTCACAGAAGGAGAAACCGTCCCGCCGCCAGACCACCCCTTCTCCGTCTTTTAAGCTGCCGCAACACTGGCACTACCTCTGCGCTTCGAGCTCAGGTCTTACTGTCTAACCATGTTCGTTTCAGGTGAGGTCTGACCGGGACAAGTTTTCAATCATGCTGGATGTAAAACACTTCTCTCCCGAAGACCTGAGTGTGAAGATTATCGATGACTTTGTGGAAATCCATGGCAAGCACAGTGAAAGACAGGTAAGTGGAAGTGACGGTGATTGTGGAGCAACTGGGGAGTCGAGCTCCGTTTTCTTTCTTTCCAATGGTCCTCAGCTAAAGGAAAAAAAAAAGAATATATCAGAAGGAGGAGTTATTTATCAATTGTCATTATTGGCATAGCCTGTTCCCATAGAGCCCCAACCTGATATCTGACAATAACAAGCTAATCCACTCCTCTTTTGTTTATTTTCAATCATCATCCTCCATAACCATCAGATGACGATGTCCATTGTTCACTAATAACACTGGACCAGACAAAGAACATCATCTGGTGCTGCCGAAGCATGGCTGAGTTTTCATAAGCCAGAATCATTAGTGAAAACAGAGTTTTCATATGCTGATCTGGGAGGGAAAAGCAAGAGCAAACAAAACAAAAGAAAAACAACTGAGTGCCTCAGGCTTGGAAACTTTTAACACGTATGTCATGGAAATGTCTGTGGGGGTCGAAAAGTGAATTATACCAGCAGGGGTTTAATTCTTCTCATACACTTTTTTGGCCAGACAAATCTCTAGCCTGGAAACAGTATGTATTTTTTAATATAGTTATTTTTTCCAGAGGAAGAGAGCAGCCATTTTCACGGCTGACTTAAAAAAAAAATTGCATTTCTCCTTCTTTTGGCCAAAAAAAAAGGGGGCTGGGATTGTGTACTTTGGCTGACACAGCATTGCTGCCTAGTAAGGAAATACATGGGCGCACACACGCATTGCTTTTACCTTCGCAGAACCCCAGATTTTCTCTCCAAGCATCCTTTGAAATTGGAGGCCGTGGCAGGGCCCCCATCCAAATCAGATCCCAACCTATAATATGGCCAAAATCACACCCTGCTRCTCTGCTCAGCTCTTGCAGCTTCAGGGGCATCACGGAGGGGGGACACCTGCCCCTACAAACCTGTAAAATAGAATAAAAAGCAGAGATGTGCCCGGCGATACCGGCAGTACAGTGTCACGATAAGCCAGGGCAAATGTGGATCCCCCCTCTGATGGAGCCGCGGGGTCGGGCGGAGGGAGGCACGGCGTGGTGCCAGGGGGTTTCTGACGGGCCTTCCCCCCTTTCCCCACTGCCTCTCAGGACGACCACGGCTACATCTCCCGCGAATTTCACCGCCGGTACCGCCTGCCTCCCAACGTGGACCAGGCTGCCATCACCTGCTCCCTGTCCAATGACGGCATGCTGACCTTCTCGGGCCCCAAGGTCCCCTCCAACATGGACGCCAGCCACAGCGAGAGGCCCATCCCCGTGTCCCGGGAGGAGAAGCCCACCTCCGCGCCTTCCTCCTAAGCCCGCCTGCCGCTGCGGTACGCAGGCTGCCACCGTCTGCAGGTCTCATTCCCAGAGCCATTGCATAGATATCAGTGAATATCTAGAGAGGTTTATTTTGTTGGTTCCCACCCCTCCCTCCCTTTGTTTCTTTTTTTTTCCCCTTTCCCCTGGATGGGACGAGGGGCTGGGTGAGCGGCTGGTGGACTTTGAAGCTTAAACCTGCGAGCTGTGCTGTGGGGATGGCATGGATGGCACGTGCTGCCACGCTGTTGTACTTGCTGAAAGGGTCTTCGTCCGGTGCTGTAGTCCATAACCACCATCAGGTAGGAGGGAGTGCACAAGTAACACTGGCTCCTGGTGCACCAAGTCTTGAGGTGAGGCTTGGAGCAGGGGAAAAGCCCTGCAGACTTGCTCTACCCCACACAGAGTCAAACTGGTTACTCTTAAAAAAAAGCAACAGAGCCAAGCCCCACACCTGAGATCCTGCGTACGTGCGATGACTGTGCCACGAGTTCCTTGCAACCGCAGGAGAAATAATAACGTCTTACCTTCGGGGGTTGCAACGTATATTTTTTTTCAGCAAAGTGTTTTAAGTGTATCTGTTCACACCACTACCCTGTCGTTTCCCTTAGGGACAACTGACACGAGGACAAGCACGTCTTTCCACTGTCTTAGTAGGCCCTCAGGGGAGAGAGGGGGGCTCGCCGCTGTGCAGAGGCTTCACATCCCCAGCCAGCTCTCCCCAGCCTGTGCGTAACACACTGTCTCCCTTGCTCTCGCTGTAATTCTAAGGTAGCTCCACCTCTTCCACTGGTATCTGGCACTCAACCTGAGAACGCGGTCAGTGGCGGTCAATAAAGAGATATAGGAAACACGCAATTGGCTTTGGGGGTTTCATTTGTTCCTTTCTAAGGCTTTTGAAGTTGAAAGGTTGGTGCCGTGCCTAACACCGCTTGGAGGACGCGCTTTCCACTGCTGGAAGTACATTTTGTGATGATGACTTGCCCTTTCTTTCATGTTCCTGCTATCCTTCATGCAAGCAAAACAAAAGGATCAAAAAAAGAACAAAATTCAACAGCCCAACCACCACGCCATTTCCTAAGTTCATTGCGTCAGTAAAGACAGCAATGCAGACCTCGTTTGCATGAGACGATGTGATGGATCTAATCTGAAATGAATGATTAAAGCTGTTTGATGGCAGGGCGGGTAGGGCGTAGGTACTAGCTTTCCCTGCAATTGCCATGCATGAAATTGATGGCTCCCAAGCCTGCATAGATGTGAGTGCTCAAGATTGAAGGTTTCAGCACTCATGCTTGACTCAAATAGCTTTCCACACGGATGGAAATCCAGGGTGTTTAGGAAAAGCATAGCATCACTGATAACCCCGCATCCCCATAGTTAATCCCATAGGTAAAATCAGTTTGGACACCGAGTGCTTCTCCTCTTGGTAGAGATCTTCACATCCAAGACCTGCAATGTGAGATGGAGCTTCTGAGGTCCACCTTGGCTCTGAAGTAGAGAAGGTCACTTCTTCCCCAGGAGCAGACACAAGTTTGTCTCAATCGACATGTCTCTGGGGGCTCCTGGATCATGCCTACAAAACAAGGCAGGGAAACAACAAAACAAGCACATCCTTCCCTGGAAAGAGCACAGGTCCATGCCCTCACTGGGAGGTGAGGACATCTGGAGAAAGAGTGTTTGCTCTGCCAAAAAGACGAGCCTACCAACCTCCTCCCCTTGCCTGCGGATTAGCTGTGAATAAGAAAGAAAATACATGCAGGGTTTTTTTCCTCATCGCGTGGGTTTAAATGTTAATATGAGCCATAAACACAGAAGCTCTGGGCCTATTTAAAATGAAAAAGCTCTTTCTTCTGCCACATCTAGGCCAAAACTCAGGGAGGGCTGGGAGTCAGGAGCAAGGACATTGCCCCTTCTCCGGAGAAAGTGAGTGTGCCCCAGGGCTCAGCCCTGTCCCCTGCCTGAACCCCCTGAGGCCAGGGGTGGTGGGAGCGTTACTGGGACCAACATCAGAGCATCTGTGGCAGAGCCCACCGGGAACAGGGCGGCCGGGGGAGAGCCAGGGAGGGGGGCAAGGCTGCAGGAGGGGGAAAGTGCTGCAGAAGCAGGCGTGAGAGGGAAAGGAGGGAGATTACTGTCTGGTAATTAGAAAGCAGGGAATCCCCTCGGTGTCTGACGCTATTTTAAACCTATTTTTTACTGAGATTAATTATTGGGCAATCCCAAAGCTTTCTACCAAAAAATGTGCAGCCTGTTGCATTTTTGTCTCCAGGGGAAAGGCGTGAATGAGCGTGTTTGGGGAAAGGGCAATTTCGTACCAGGAGGGAGCTGTTACTACTGGCAGGGAAAGGGCATTTTAACAGCAGCTGCCTCTCGCTGCTTTGCCTGGCACTAACAGCCCCCCGGCCTCTGCTCCTTTCCCCTCGGAGGCATCTCCGTGTCCCCTCGGAGGCATCTCCCCGCCAGAGCCTTGGCACCTCCCCGCCGTGTGCTGACATCTCTCTCCTTCCTGACACAAACTCAGCAAAGCCAGGAGGAAAAAAACCCAAAACCCAGCCCCAAACATTTAGCCCCAATTCAAACCTCTCAGAGACGTAAAAATAGGGAAACATATTTTGAGCGTGAGCTGTGTGCAGACGTTAACTGCAGGTGTCTGAGCAGCGTGCATGTCTGTCTGTCCCATGAAATGACATTTGAACCATTTGTGGGCCCTTTGTCTGTCTGGATGGCAGAAAGCTAAAGTTTTGACGATGGGAAATCAGGGCAGGTTTGGGGCAAGCCGGGAGCCGTGCAGAGGGGCCAGTGGCTCTTGCAGCGGTTCTGGTGCTGCAATGCAGCGGGTGCCAAAGGACCCGTGCAGCCCCTCGCTTTCAGGGTAAATCCTGGGGACACTGGACCCCGACTGTCTCGCTGCTCTGAGAAAGGCTGATTTTAAAGCCCTTTGCAATCCATCAGCTGATTAAAAACATGAGCGGCTGGTAAAAGCATCTGTGCAAGGACATGCCGGGCGGCTGGCGGAGGCGGTGTTTTGTGCAGGAGGGGTGATGTGCTGCCGAAGGCTCCCCTGCCCATCCCCAGGCCCAGAGACACCCGAGGGGTTTGTCCACCTGCAGAAGAGCTTGAGCATGGACAGTAACGCCTCCCTGCTTACTAGTGTCGATGTGTCACTCAAAATATTTCACATTTTTCACCCTGCAGTCTCCCTAGTCATGCCGCTCTGGGATACTCCTCCTCCTCTTCTGTGCACTTGGCTCTGCAAAAATTATTGTTTCCCTTTGCTGAGATTAATTTTCATTTAAAGAAAGTCTCATCATTCAAAGCCTATGATCACAGTTTCAAGAGGGAGCTCTTCACCACAGCTTTCTATACAAATTCACCCGTTAATAAGGTGTTGCTAACACTTCAAGGATTAACAAAATTTCTTGGAAGTTTTTTGGTTAGAAACTCAGTCGATGATTTTATCATGGAGAGAAAGGCAGCAGAGACTCTGCCCCCACTGGCACCTTCCCGTGTCCAGGCAGTTTGGTGTTGGGTGGCCTGTAACCGGGGGTTTCTGCTCAGGGTGATTATTCATTCTTACTGCACTGCGTTTTTATTACCTGCTGTCCGTCTCCACTCTGAGTGCTAACCTTGCTTGCCTACAGCAAAGCAGAAATGACTTTAGCTTCCCCTCCAGAGAAACTGTTAAAGGATCCTGAGGTCTGATGCATCAGACAGTGGTCCAGGGGCATGCATCCTACTCCAAGCAATTCCTCCTCCTCCCACAGGCCCCAGTGACCCAGTGGTGGTGCCAGCGACGTGGGGGACAGCAGCAGCTCCTGGTGCTGTACCTGCCCCCTCCCCTCCTCAGCATTGCACTGCTTGGGCAGGGTTCGTCACCTCTGCCGGGATCCCGTTTCCTCCAAAAAGCTGGGAGCAAGAGCTGGCAGGATCCGACCTGCAGGCCTCCAGCCGGGAAGCTGTCCCTGAGCATCTCGGGCCAGGGGTCTCCCCTTGTCACCCCTCTTGGCAGGGGGATAAGGAGGACCCTCCTCATCCTTTTCGGGAGAAGGTGCACAGAGTTCACACAGCTCTCTCTGCAAGGGCTCGGGCAATCAGCAGATGCCACTTTCCCCCCTCTCGCCCCTGGTTTATCCATTAGTTTTGGACTTTTGTCCCCTGGCTTCTGGCAGAAGGACAGCCCAGGAGAGAGGGAAGGGTTTCCCAGCAAAGCCACAGGGCGGCTGCCTTTCCTGTGCTCTGGCACACCAAAGGGCTCCCTTTGCCCGCCCCGTGTTTCAGGATCTTCCCCAGARACTGAAACCCAGGGCACAAGGCAAGCAGGCACATGGACCCAACGAGGGTTGCACAACTCTGGCATTTCTTGGTTTCTGATTGATTTGCAAGTTAGCCAGCGTTACATAAAGTTAGGGAGTAGTCTGAAAGTTTACCAGCATTTTCCCCTTTTTTTTTTCTTTAAAGCAAATTCTGCTACATGCAACCACTATAACCCCTCATCTCCTTGGCATCATCATCAAGATTTGGGCTCTGCCACACAGGTCTCTACAATCTGAGGTTAAAAAAGCGGTAACTGCCTCCGTTGGCAACAAAAAGGGCTCCAAACACATCCCCAAAACCCCAGTATTCTCTCAAAAGTGCATAACACTGACACACTGGGCACACCTTTGCAGTTTATCGCTGCTGTGTTGGGCACGTAGATTTGGGAGAGACAGCCAGAGGAGACTGCGATGACGTGGGCTCTGCCCCCCCCAGCCCRGACTTTGTCCCTCCGGTGTGACCTCTTATCAGCACTGGCTTGGAAAACCACCAGCTCGCGTGAGAAGAGCAGGTAACTGCCGAGTCCCTCCTTTCCCAGCTCCTGATCCAGCTGCGAGGTTTTTCCCAGGGGAAGCGCAGTTGGGTCYGTACAGAACCCACACAGCAGGACTGGAGCCAGGGGCAGTCCTCTCCCCGTAGCTCAGGTTACGTGGCTGGCGCTTAGCTTGCAATTAACTGGCACTTTAATGGAAAAATGTGAGGCTGGGACATGGCGCAGATGTTTGTGGCGTATCTTAGAGTGCAGCACAAGCAGGGTAAAAATGAAACCTCAGTCAGAGAGGCTGAGGCAAGATGATGCAGTGATGTAACTCAACCAGAACTCAGGAGATTCGTCCCTGCCTCAAAGGCCATCCTCCAGCTGTCTTGCAGAGACCTACCACAAACCGTGAGGGCCCTGAATTCTTCAGCAAATAGTCCTTCTGCTCGGGAAGGGTGAGCTCAGCCYGGCCTGGAGGAGCTGCGCTGCCTCAGCAGAGGCGCTGACAGCTGGGCAGGGGCTCGGCAAAATCCGGCGCTGCTGGGGAAATCCCTGCCAGCTGCCGCACATCGCTCCGTGGCTCAGCCCRGCTTGCCCTTTCACAGCCCAGACTGCTGTGGGGACGGGGTGCCAGCGGGCGCTGCCACCACCACTGCCGTGCTGGGGGARCTGTAAATCAGGGGGGTGCCACCGAGGGAGGGGGCAGGGTGGGGGACACACAGCACCCACCAGCTCAGGGCCGCTGGGAGAGCCGTCAGCAACCACCTACAAGCGTCTGTCACGCCTGGCAGRGTGGCTGCCACCTCCAGCGTGCTGCGGAGCACACAGCTATAGATGTATCTCTTTGGCCAGGCAAGGAAATGATGGGGGCTTTAGTACAGGAGCTCTTTGAGATCCTGACACACAGGAGCATGCTGTACCCATTCCCCGCTCTCAACCCACAGTGTGCAAAGAGGTGATCTACCTAAACTGCAGTGACAGTAATGAGGAGGTGCAAGGGCCACGAGCCAGTACATGTCAATCGGCTGCTTTGGGGTCAGGGGAGAGACACGGGGGTATAAGGCAGAGGCTGATCTGCCAGGCCCTGGGGACCAGTGCAGGGACCCTTCTCCTTAAAGCACTCATTGCTTCCAGAGTGCGCTGCCATAACTTGCTGGAGCTGTTTTGGGATGGTTACTTGGTCCGTGTGAGGGTCCAGAGGTAGGGAGGCCCTGCGTGGGGTAGGTTCAGCATGCGACCTCTCGAGGGGCTCATGGAGAGCGTGCCATCGCGCCATCATGTGGGGTGGACTAGTATGTCCCAGGGGAACCAACGACTCCGCTGCAGTCGGGTCCCTCTTGGGAAAAAGGGAATTTCCATGCTTTGCTTGCAGTGCTTTCTCTGTGAACATTTCATAGGTGGTTGATCATTTCACTAGCCTCCTGTCGGGGGAAAAGGCACACAGCTTAATTCAGAGTCCCTGCTCTGTCTTTAAGGACATCAGTGTAGTAAAGTTATAGTTATCTGAACGTACGTGTAATTCAGCGTACACAAAACTTTGCATAGCTGACATAATATTTGCACGCATATAGTTTTATTTCCTTGCCTTAAATGCTGTGCTGAGAGATGCCGTACCAAAGGATTTTTACATATTCATCCAACCATTCCTGCTTGCTTTCAAACAAACGGCGCTGGCCTTGCACCTCGGTCCTTTCTCGGCGGGCTGATGCTTTCCCTCCCTGGCCGCCTGGCACCAGCGGGGCCGCTCCGCGGCACGTCCCGGCGGGCGGCCGGTGCCCGGCTCCGCTCCGCTCCCGGGCGGCTGCGGGAGCCCCTGCGGCCGGGAGCCGGGAGGTGGCAGCAGCCCCTCGTCTTTGGGGCTGAACGGCCTCCCCTGCTTGGGAGGAAACACCCGACTGAAAGGTCACGCTCGGTATTTTTCTGAGCATCTCCTGTATGTTCCTCCAGAGATTGCTTTTCTTTTTCTTCTTCTTTTTTTTTTCCCCAGCAGTAATGATTTCAGTTTTCTTTTTCCTTTTTTCTTTGACAATGTGCTCAAAAGGAAGCAGAGCAGCACCATTGTCCGCGCTGTCTCAGTTTTCCACCCACTCAGGCTGATGTCAGCCCTTCGCCGCAGGACTTAATGCACTGCTGTCTGCCCTCCAAATTGCTAATTGCAATGCCGTTTTTTTTTTTCKCTGGAGAAGTCGCTTAGAGCCAAAGCCTTGCTCCCACCTTTGACAGCCCTTTTCCAATGCCAAGCCGTGCCAAGCTGTGCCGGCATCTGGAGGACAGGGTGTGCAGGGTCACCCTGCCACCGAGCCACCCGGGTGGGAACAAGGGGAAGCTGAGGGGGGAAATGCTCCCCGCACTCCTTTGCTCTGCCCACATGCAGGCCATTGCTGTGCAGGAGGCTCTGGTCAAAGGGGTCCCTTTTCATCCACCCTTGTCCCTTGCATGAGCCCGGCTGAGGTCTTACACCGGAGCGGCATTTGGCTCCGACGGTGTTTATATTGAGATAACTCACCAGGCGTCTGTTGCCGGAGCTCAGAGGTGAGCTATAAAGATCTTCGAAAGAAGCCTGCTTCATGGGTTTTGGTGCTGACTAAGGAAGGTCTGGGGTTTAATTTCCTGCTTTTTTTGTTGTTGTTTTTACTTAAGGAGAAATATTTGGGATGTCTAGCCTTGTCTCCGCCAGTTTTGCTGGAAGGCTCCTTGGGCGTTTCAGAGGATTTGTATGTTGAACTCTCTCACACTGTAAACAAAGCGTGTCAAATCCTTCCCAAAGATGCTGATTTTCCAAAGCATTCATTAAGAGCCTGACCTTTCTTCTCCGATAATTTATGAACTACTTCCAAACAGTCCAAAAAACAGTAATGCAAAATGCCTGACTTATTTATGTGCTTCAGCGGGCCATAGGGGTAAGAAAAGCTATACATAGCTTTGTTTCAATCTCTGGATATGTCATTATTTCCCTTGTGAGGTTCACGACTCCAGAATATATGACCCTGTCCGTGGGACCTAAACCAGGAAGCCCAACAGGCTCATTCAGCTTCTCATTGATTTTCAACATATCAGCACAAAGTCTCACCTGAATTTAATGCAAAACGAATACCCTGTCTCATCAACACAGAGAAAATGGAATACAATGAACTTAATTAGCAATGGCAGGGTGATTCAGCGGAGTCTGGGAAAGGATTTTGTAAAGAAAAGCAATCATTCACAATTTCTTGCTAGGCAGTAGTTTCCCTAGCAGTACACACCAGAGGTGACTTGTAAGCCTGGCTTTTCTCTTCCAGACRCTACAAATGCCCTATCATTTTAACTTACTAAGAAAGGGAGCATAGAGTAAAAGAGACATAGACGGGGATGCATGGAAGACCCAAACAAGAAATGGTACCAATGGGTGAACCGGTGAAGTTGGCTATAACAAAGATTTCCATCTTCCTTGGAAAAAGCAGCCCAGCCACACTCCACCTTCTCCCCCGGGGAGCAGACAGATAACTCGGAGACAAAGTCTTTGGCTAAAGTAGTAAGTATAGATCAACTCGTTTATGGTTCAGCCGCACGAACTTAAAAAAAAACCACAACAGAGGCTATATGCGTTTTTCATCTCGTTCCTCCTTTGATAAGACAAAGTGCAGGAGCCACCCTAGCATCTGAAATACTTGTAAATGCTCTCCAGCAGAGCATAGCAGAAATCGGCCTGCGATCGTTGTGCAGCTGGACTGTACTGCTCTCCCTCCCTGCAGCTGACGCTCGGAGTCTGCTGGTGATGGGGGCTTAACCGTCATTTAAGCTTCTCATTCAAACTGATGCCTGGCAAATTGCAGAAGGTAGCCTCACCGTGTGACTTGCACACTTAGGTCGTTAACCAAGCGGCTGAAAAGGCGTTCATTTAACAGAGAGATTTAAAAAAAACAAAACAAAAAACCAAGACAGCAGAGTCTGACAGCACTTTACCTGTAAATTTTGGAATAAGACAGCATGAATGGAAGGAAAAATGCATATCCATAGCATTTGTGGTTTCATTTGCACGGGCCTTTCATCGCCAGCTGTTGCAGGAGGGGTTTGTATGCAGGGATGCTTTGGCGAGAGGGAGTCAGTCTGAGGTGAGCAGTTACTGTGGCGAAAACCCCTCTCCCTCTGACCCCCACAGCACTCGGGGCACAGAGGAGTTACTCACTGCGTGTTTGCACTGCAGAATAAAGTCCCCCAATAAATCAGACGTGAACTCACGTTTCTCAAGCATCTGAGGTGAAATGCTCTCTTTACCTTGGAAGAGAACCAGGCACCGAGGTCTCCAGCATATTTTGCTGTAGCTGCAATGTCTCAGGACACAGCCAGGTCAAAGGTTTGTAGGCAGAGGGAATATTTTTCTTCTTGCTAGAAGAGCTGGAAAAATTAGAGGAGGTTTTGGGCACCGAAGCCAATCTACAAGTCAGTGAGGGCTTTGAGATGAGCCTTGACCGTGGTTGTTATGGTGGGTTAGACACTACCCCCTTCCACTGCTGTAACCTCCGGTCTGCAGCGCTCGCCTCTGCGGAGGGCAGGGTGGTGCATGGGGGCCAGTGGCAGCAGCGAGATTTGCCAGACTATCTGCCAAAATTTTCCTGTGCAATGCCTATGATGCAGCCCTTCCAGGGGTTCACAGGCGCTGTCAGCATTTGGGTAACACAAGGTGTTGGCCAGTAAATGGGAGCAGAATTAGGAGCCCATGCAACAGCAGCAAAAATCTGGTTTAATCTCTAGCTCACTTCTCTGATAGATCTTAAGGAAAGAGAAGATGAAAGTCTGGAGAATACGGAGGGTATGACTTCTACGCTACTTCTTATTATAAGATAAGCATGAAAATTAGGCATAATTTTTTATATTAAGAAGTGCTCTGTAGATGTACAATATACAGGTGCTGGAGAGAAAACTCTTCTTGTATGTGAGGTTGCTTTAAGCCTGGAAGCGTTGGGTACAGAAACTGCACAAAGCGCTTCTGCTCAGATGGCTCTGTGCAGAGAGATTACTGGAGCTCAGGCAGCTGCACGAGCCCTGTGCGGGCAGAGTCAAGCTGGAGAGAGGGAATTATTGAGCTCCTTGACAGTAGGGACCAAAGCTTCAGCGTGACAAGGTTCAAGAAGCCAGTGGAAAGGCAGAAGAGGAGTTGCGTGAGCAAGTGCATGGGCAGGAAGGGGGCTCCTGGCGGCTGCATTTTCTTTTACAGGGCCAGTCTGCGAGTTAGCTCTTGCCAAGGGCACCCAGTGCCCAGGAAGGTACCAGAGATGGGGAACAGCTATTTGGTTACCAGCACCCAGGAGGATATTAAGGAAAAAGATCAAACGAGCTGAAGTTCCTCCATCAGCTTCATTAGCACCAACGGGGCACCGGCACCAACGCCAGCCAGTGATGCTCGCAGGGTTTTGCTGAGCCCGCTTGAGCCAGGCAGATCTGTGCCTGGAGGATGGCTTTTGTGGTATTTTGGACCTGGTGGATGGGTGCCTAGCAAAAAAGTGTGGCTGTTGTTACTCTCATTATATTCAGCTTTTTGGCAGCATCTGCTCCTACAGGGTGGACAAAACTTCAGACATGTCCTGGTGGGGAGAAAAAGCTCCGGGGGAAAGTCCCTGCAGCTAGCAATTCAGAGACTCCCTGGGAAACTCCCAAACTATTCCCAGCATGAGGCGGTGGAGAAGAGGCCTCAAGGGAGAAGACAAAGTTGTGCGTAGGTGGAAACCACCCTAGCCACCCCAGGGGAAGGGCCCAGAGCCTGACTTTGGGCTGGATTTGTGGGTGAGGGTACAGCGATGCTACCTGGGGCATCTCCGGGGCATCAGCTGGGCTCCTGCAGAGAGATCATGAAGAGAGGAAACAACAGCCACTTTTTTTTATTACTACATGCTACATGCTCCACAGCAAAGCACCAACTTTCCCTGTTCCAGAGAAGCTCAGGGTTTTTTTACTGGGTTCCCTTTGAACCTTCCTTCTGGCCAGCGTCTTTGCCGTAAAGGCCACTGCCTTTTTATCCACCCACCAGTCCCTGGTACTGCCCCGCACCCAAACCGGTGCAGCCTTTCTGACTCCAGCTCTCACTCTGCCTCCGCATTACCTCCCTTCTGCAGCCAACTCCCAGCTGCCCTCCAGCAGCTCGCTCCTGCTCACCTGGTGGTATTGGTTCCTGATGTTGCACTCCTGGGGCAACTGCTCGCAGGATGAATTTGGCAGCAGTCCTTTCCAAAGACTAGAGCCTTTCCTTCTGAGCTGGGAAGGAAAGATGGCAAGCAATGAACGGACACATCTGGTGTGCATAATGGAAGGCACTGATCTGTATGTTGTACACATGCAGTGGGAATGCCAAAGTAATAGAGATAGCGTGGATGTACCTACACGTATATGCAATGCATTTCCACCCTGCATTGGAGGCAACCAGGGTTGCACCTCCAGGGGAAACGCAGAGTCTTGCTGCCCTCTTGCCCGCGAAGGACTCGGATTCTCCCCAACCATGATTGCTTTGTGCCTATGCAGCAGATCATTCATAAAACGCTGCCAGGTCCAGGAGGCAAGGCTAGCTTTAGCCATGTATCTGCCCTTGTGCAGAGCCCTGCCCAGCCCCAGTTTCTCCAGGCATTCCTTGCAATGTCTCCGCAGGTCCCCAGAGCACCTCCGTCAGACCAAAGCTCACACAAAAAGCCTGCCTGCAAGTGCAGCCAGGGCTCCAGCTGCCTGCGTGTCCCCCGAGGCTTAATGCCGTACTCGTGGTGGGACCATACCTGCCAGGACAGAGGCACAGCAACGCAGACCAGACTGTAGCACACCATCTGGAAAGTGGAAAACCTTCCCTCCAGAAATGTATGGGGTGGAGGTGTACAGGAGCCATGGAAAATAAGAGGATGGTGAATAGCAACTGGCCTCGTGTTAATCCCAACTGAATCAAAGCAAGAAAATAGCCCTGCAGACAGTGTGGTTTATTAAAGCCTCTAATATAGAAGAAATATGTTCAGGTTGCAACTGGAAACCAAGAAACACGTCCCCTCTAGGAAGAAGAGACTGATCCGGTGATCTTTTAGAGGGCCGTTTTGATATGCCTGTCAGATTGAAATTGTACTTGCTGTTGACCATTAACCGTGCAAGACATCTGGCTCTTCCTTTTCCTTGCATCTTAGAGACAGCATCTCTCTGTCAAAACAATAAGCAGTTTTTTCCCCTCCTTTCTTTCCCCTCACCAAGTCGCTGGGCTCAGCTGGTTCTCAGGATGCATCCCTGCCGACTGCTGAAGAGCGACAAAGCCGTATTGTTTTTCAGCTGAGGAAAGAGCAAAGACTGCACCTTCACCAGTGCCAGACTGCTGACATTAATCAAGCTATCACTTCACCCTCGTTCGTGTGGATACAGTGACACCACCACGCCGGGAGGACTGTGGGAACCAGCAGGCACGAACAATTCAGCTAAGCCTTGCAAAATGCCGGGGCCCCTATTCAGAGCTTCCCCTTTTCAGCTAAAATCTGCTGCTGAAAATAACCTTCCCTTCCAAAGGATGGCCCTGTTTGAGTACTTGGTGTGCCCATGGTGCATGACAAGGGGGTTATTTATTGCCAGCATGCCGAGAATAGGATTTTATGGGGAGAGGGAGGGCGGCAAAGCCTATTCCTGAGCAAGCTGGGACTTTTTAACACCTGTTACTGAGGTAACCATTGCGTACACAGGCACCAGAGATGTCTGGAGTCATCAAGGTCTTCTGTAACACTTCCAAGCAACGTCCTTCCCGAGCCCGCAAACTTACTGGCTGCCACCGACACACTGGCTTGCGTTCAGCGCTCCCCTTGGACCCTGGTTGTACATTTACTCTGCATGCAGTTTGTTCTTGCTTGGCAGCAAAACTCACGCATGCTTAGAGGAGGCCAGCAGTAACATGAGATTTCCCTCACTTGTCCTTCAAGAATCAAAGCCACGGGCAAAAATCAGAAGGTAGTTGCACGTCAATAGGGCAGGTAAACTGGAGGCTGCCAAGCTGCTGACCTGTCCTACTGGTGCACTTAGGAACATTGGTGGGGAAGTGACCGCCTGGGTCACCCCGTCCAGTCCCCTGCTGTTACGAGCAACCACATACAAGCCTGTCCTGCCCGGCAGTGTTTGCAGAACATTTTCTTCCCATGCCTCAATGCACCCTAGACCACAAAGCACTTCCTGACCATCCTTGAGCCAACTTAGATCGATAGGGCAAAAGATCAAAAGCCACAAACTCTGCTGCCCTAGAGGGGGACGGCAGGCGAACTCAAGGGCCTTGCCAGTATCCCAACAGCATGGCAGGAGAAGGATGCTTGTGAGATGAAAACACAGGGAGAAGTCTGCAGAGGAAGAATGCTGGGAAACCTGCTTTCAGGTTGCTCGCTCTTTTAGGAAGTTTGTAGGAAATGTGGGGAAGTTTAAACTGCATGTGCAATGCGCAGCTGAGAAAGAGTTTGGGATCAGGTTGTGAATGGCAAGTCCCACCATGCATGCAGTTCCCACCCCCATTGCTTGCTCTTCTCTGGGCTGCAGGGGTAGGATTCAGCTCACCTAACATCAGAGGTCTACAGAGTAGACATCTCAGTCTGAACTCACTGTCCTTGTCTTCCTGGGTAGACAATGGAGAGAAATAGCCACTCCATGGGCACACTCCATCTAACCCATCTTAGCCATCTCCACCAAAAAGGGAGGTATTGCTCCCAGAATGGGCTATGTCCATTGGCTAGGGGGCAAGCTCAGAAGGCGGCAAGTGTTTACATCTGAGCAGGTGAATCTGATCCAAAGCACCCACCATGTGCTCAGGAAGAACTGAGTTCAGAAGACCTGCTGGAGGACTGGGCTTGGAGCATACTTGCTTCTTGTCTGAGCCCCTTGAACCCTTCCTGTGGATTGACTGAGAGCTGGGCTCTCCCCCTTCGTAGCATCCTGGAGCTCAGCTGAATGGTGTGCCCAAGCACAGCCTCATGTAGAACCCATGTGGCGGTGGAGAAAGTTGTGATAAAAATGTGAAGATTAGTGCGAAAGGAGAATGAATGGGAATATTGGAATGCAAAACTCCAAAAGGAGCAACTGGCAGGAGGGGGACAGAAGGGATGGCAGTTGTTGGTGGCAGCTGGGCTAGCAGGTGTTTGAGAAGCACATCTAGGCCCAGCCCCTCAGGACACGCAGATCAGGAGACAAAGGACTCGGGAGATAAAATCCTGATGACTCACAGAGAGGTGTGGCAGGATGGAGGCGACTCACCACTATCAGCTCTCAATGGGTAAAAAATAGCATATCTGAACCTGGACAGTGTCATTCAGGAGACTTGGTGAGGACTGGGTAGCCAGTGTTCCTGGTCCTCTGTGCCAGCACAAGGAATCCTGGCCAGATCGGGGGGATGCACACTTCTCAGTGCTTAGGGTTATGTGGGTATGACAGTATGAGGGAGTGAAATTAATTTTGTTTTAAAATAAATCACTCTTCCCCTCTTATCAGGTCTGGCACTGAACTTTGTTGCATTTTTATTCACATTGCAGCACTATTTCCTACAGGTGAGAATCAAGTCTGGACTTAGAAATGGGGTTGGACACATTGTCCTGGGCTTGAAAGAGTCTCAGAACAATCATCTAGTGGATTTGGACTTATAGCCCCTCTGTGCTGATAGCTCTATCAGAGTCTAAAGTTACCCTGCACTTTCCAAGTGAAAGGCATTGGCTCAGGTTTGCTTGAGACTTGGCCTTGGCTTGACTGAAAAATCTGTGAACCTCCACAAACCTTCAGTTTTGGCTTACTCATTTTATAGGCTTATGATGAAGTACAAGAAATTCACTGCTGCATTTTGATGTGCATAGTCATGTACGCCAGCGCAATGTTTGCAAGCCTGGGTCTCGAATGCTCGGCCATTGTGGAAGCATTGTGCAGCCTCTTTGTCTGTAGTTCCCATCCCTATGGAGAGCCTGACTCTGGGTTTCCAGTTTTTACTTGAATCTCCTTTTCCTTGAAGGTTTAAAGCACAGATTTTCATAGGAAAGACACCTTCCTTCTTTGGTCTGATGCTGGCTCAACATTTTCTAGTGACGACCTGGACACAAACCCACGGTTTCCCAAGGTAGAGAAGAGGGGAGAACTGTGGGAAACTGGATTGACCGATGACAGTTGTCTTCAAGGAAGCAAACAGCAGATTGGAAGTTGAGGGCGATGCAGCCAAACACACGGCTGCGACCCCGTGTCCAAGGAGAGTTTTGTCCAGGGGAGGATGGGAAACGTTCGTGCTCTTGGAGGGAGCTCTGGATCCTGCCACCATAGGACAACTCAAAGTACCTCCTGGGTCTGCAGTCACTGCCAGGGCACAGGAATTAATTGCTCCCTGGGGGTATACTTAACCAGCATGTCCTTGACCAGGAGTGCTCGTTTTCAAAGTCCTGCTGAAGGGCATCCTGCAAAGGTTTCAGATGCTCTTGGCTTCTCGATAGATGGCTGGGTTTTTTGCACACAGGGATAAACAAGCCAGTGTAATGTACGCTTAGTATGTACTCCATGGTTGAAGTTTCTGTTTTAGTGGTCTGTTAAAATCCTGCCCTATTCAGCTGCACACCTTTACCATTAACAGTGTTGCCACATTTTAAACAGCATTCTCCATATGGGGGCATATAGGACCTCCAAGTTTCTGAGTACCCCCCAAGCATTTCTTAATTTTTTAACACATATACACTTTAGAAATGGAGAAAAGTGGCCTAGAGTGATCAAACCTAGACCAGCTGACCAATTAGGCATTCAGTTCATCACAACCTTTTTGTCCAAAGGCCAGGCACAAAGATGGTTTTGCAAAAACCTTGCCAAACACGAACTCAAAGCAGTGGGATTAGTTTGCAGACTTTGTTCTTGCTTGTTCACCTCACCTGCCACATGGTGCAAGGATCAAAGGCTTTTGACACATCTCAGTCACACCTGGAAACAGGCTTAAAAGGAGATGAATCTTGGTTCTGTAAAGCCTGAAAACCAGAGGGCTGTTTGATCAGGGCTTTATTCACCCAACGGCTGCCAAGATCCAGAAGGAGGCAGGTGGACTCCTTGGCCCACTTGTAGATGTGGTGAGGAACATTGTGGCTTCGTGCGTCCCACGGATGCCAGAGAGACCTCCTGAAACATTGCCTTAATTCCCTCAAATGGCTTTGGCAGATGGGGGTCGAATGACTTAAAATGAGGCGCCTCCAAAGAAATGAGGCAGGATGCTGTCCCTACGGGGCTGCATTTTAAATGGTGGGCAGCCCGAATGTGGCAAAGAATCAACAGATAAGTGGGGAAGAGAAATGTGGGTTAGACTGTTTGGTTTAGAGGAGACTAGAGGCACAATCTGGGCTTGGATGTGTTTGTACACACATGGGAAGAATCTGTATCGCTGTTAAAATAGGAATTGCTGCTCTGTCAAGACATTATCACATTGGCTCTGGAGAAGCGAGGCTGCATACTGTAATAGGCTTGGGACATTCATTCCATGGCCTGCAGATGAGGGACTATTGACACAAACCTAGAACTGGTACCTCTTTTAGAAAATTGCCATTATGAGAAGACTCATTAAAGATAATATTCTCATTTCCTTTCTGGCAGCAAGTCTGCCAAATAAAACAAACAGTAGGATGCTTTTCACTGATAGGAAAAGACATATTCCTGTGTTGTAATCTAAAGGGATAAAATGTATTCATTTTTTAAAGCAGCACAGGTCATTCATCTGCATTGTGGCTTTAGCATAGGCAAGATTTTATGTAGTGTGTTTCCACAGCGCAGCCTTAGGTCTTGAAGGGAGTCTTCCAGTGGACAGGCTGAAGCTTTCGTTTTGGTTTTGAGCCATGCTCTGCGAGAGTCCCCAAGTTTCAGTTCTAGTTACTAGCCCTGGAGTCCCTTAGCCTTACCAAAGGGTTGGCTTATAAAAGTTAAGTAAGCCTGAGGTGAGAATCACATGAGTCTGGGCCAATTTCAGAAAACTCTCTGGATCTTAGGAAAGCAGTATTACCTTGGGTCAAGCCAGGCAAAAGGTCCATAACCATTTCTGACTGAGACAAAGTCAAATGCGAGGTATGTGTGCCAAGTCCCAGTGCCCATTGCCTGTGTTTTGTACAGCTTTGGTCGCTGCAGTTCATCTTAAAATGAGGATGTTTACTTCTCAGTGGTGTAACAGCTTTGCCAATGGGATTTTGGAGTGACTTTAGAGGACTGAAGCTTCTCCCTTCGCCAGCAATCCCTTCTGCCTGGCCTTGGCCCAGGACAACTCTTTTCTTGTCCCAGTTAGAAAATCGCCTTGCCCTAAGGGGAGAGATGTTTTCATTGCTTTCCTCACGCTGCGGTGCCCTGAGAGCACACGTAATGAGATAACATTGTGTTCGCGTTAAAAAAATGCCCCTAATTCCTGGTACTGCAAATCTGTGACAACTCACCAGCCAGTGCGTGCTCTTTGGAAAAGAAAAACAGTGCTGACCCTGGCTTGAGAGCAGGAGCCCAGCTCTTGTCACCAGCCATTGAAAGCTGGGAGCAGCTAGTGCTTCTTGAGCTGTCTGTGCAGGGAGGACCTGGGTCCCCCGGTGGGGAACCCCCACCGGCTGTTTCTGCCCTTGGTCATCCAGGCTTGGCACTGCTGAGGTCTGCCAGTGCRGCCATGGGTGGCCGCCTGTTGAACACCACCTCCTTCTTGCTTGGGAAGGGCTGCAGTACGTCGCCACGGGTGACTGCTGAGCAAACCACATTGCTGTCGTTTTGTGTTTGGCACGGGTCACTTAATCCAGGTGTTTATGGGCACAAATATCACGTGGGAGAGCCCAGAGATTCCTCTGGCTCAAGGTCACGGGCATGGTCAGCTCAGTTAAGGTTGGTGAGTTTAACCACACTAGAAGCAGGGCTTCTTTTTTCACTGAAGAAGGGCAGAAGTTATGGCGAGACGATTTTCGGAGAAGCGAGGCAGCCCCTGCTCGCCGTGCTCTCTCGCTCCCGTAGAGCTATGTGACAGTACCTCTGGCTGAAGCAACCGGGAAAAAATATTTCCAGTTTAAAAACACCTGTGCTCAGAAATACTCAGGCTGCTTATTCCCCACTGAAATCAAAGCAGGCAAAATATATGCATTTGGGGCTTCCCAAGTGAAATGTTGGGTACCTCACCCCACGGTTGCAAGTGGAGGCTGGTGGCTCCCAGTCAAAACCCAGCTCCCAATATAAAGCCAAGGATGGGCCACCCTCCGCTGCGGGCATCTGCCACGTGGCTCTGGAGTCGCTGTGCAGGCTGGGTGCCAGCACGCTGCTGGAGCGGGGCCAGAGCCCCAAGCCCCAGGACTCTGCCAGGTCTTCTGCCTACCCTTTGCTAAGGCAAACCTTTCAAGGTAACGTGGGGAAGTTTTGCCCGAATAGAGGTAAAAGTCCTCAGGATTTGGCTTCCGAGAGAGAGAGAGAGATTCCTTTTAATTGTGTTCCTACCCAGGATCCTCTTACTTGTTTAAAGAAGGTATTTGAAACAAATGAGGGTTCCTGCTTTGCTTCAACTAGCTGACACATCTCATCCTCTCTCATCCTCCCCAGGGAACYGTGCTGGCCCTCCTGCAGTGAACTGGGCTGTGGCCTCCTTCCCAGCCGTGCTTTTAACTGGGGCCACAACTCGCTGGAAGCCTTTATAAGGATTCCCATGAAGAATAAATCAAAACAACAGAATCAGACTGCAAATTAATTGCTTTTCCATCTGTTGAAAGTTTAAAACCCCCCAGCACCCCCTTTCATTAATCAGTCTGTTTTCTATCTGCTTTTGACACTCACCTGGTTTATTTAAAAATAAAATACAGGCAAGTGTTTTGATTATCTATTGTTGAGAAACTATTAATTCAAGGAAATGTTTGCAGTAGAAGGAAATTTAAGTCAAGCAAGATTTAATCTTGAAGTAGTGCTGGGAGCAGTCGGAGCATCTGCAGGGCTGGCGGTGTGGGACACAATGGCTGTGACACCCCCCCTGCCTCTGGGGTGTGCTTCACCCTGGTCCAGCACAGCCTGGGAGATGGCAGGAGGAGAACACCCAGTTATCCCTGCTTGCCATCAAGCCAGAAATCCCATGGAAAAAGGTCCCTTTCTAGCTGGTTTGGGGTCATCGCTCTGGTCCAAAAGAGAACAGGGAGACAAGACTGAGAGTGTCCYGCTGCTCCACACCTTTATACAGGATGGGAGCATTTTCAGATGTGCAAACGGGTTTTGACATGAGCTGTGTTTCCCCAGTGGGTGTCTGAAAGCAACTGATAACTCAGATTTTCTCTGCTAATGTCTGATATATGGTGCTAGTAGATCCAGATGGCAAACACTGCAGTGCAAGGTAGGATCGGAGTCTGGGGTTTTGATCCACCTCATCAGTATTGTAATGACAGAAGTCGTTTGGGTGACTCAGGCCTGAGTCAGATGCCACCACCACTGTCAATAGTTAGGGATATTCAGATCCACACAACGAGACCATCTTCAAAACTCGTTTCCGTGTCCTGAGATAGATTGCTCCGTCGCAGAACCCAGAATCCTAGCTCTGTAGTGCCTGGGGTGACAAAAAGCAGGTAGGAGTTATCCTCAAACGCTTTCTCAACTCATAGCCCAGCATAGGTGGAATAAAATAATAGTAATAGTTATAGTAATAGTATAAGTAATGATATAAATGGCAACAGTAACAACAACAATAATAATAGAGTTGAGGGAGAAAATAAATTTCTTTAACCTAAGAAATGCAGTTTCTGCCTAGAGCAATCTGAAGTCTTGGTTATGGAAAACTGCAAGGTATCTGTTAGTTTAAGTGCTCCAATGCCAACAGGAACCGAGTCAGAAAAGCAAGCAGGTGAGCAAGGCAGAGCAGGAGCTGATGTGACAGCAAGGATTGAATGGATTTTAATTTACCTAGACAGGTCTGACATCCCTGCCTGCCCAAAGGACGCTTTGGGTTGGGTGGCATGCTGCAGCAGTCCTGAACCTGGGCTCTCAGCCCGGCGAAGCAGCACACATCCCTCCCCTGGGAGAAACCCCACGTCCACCCCAGAGCGTAGGTCACGCGTCTGCGGGGCCGAACAGCTCAGCAGGGTGAACAGCAGGGGAGGAATGGGGGGGGACAAGGAGGGACCAGGTGCTCCCAGGCTGGAGGAAGCTGAGGAACAGCACAGTGCTGAGGTGACCCATGAGGGCTGAGCTTGGTTCAACCTCATCACACCAACCACCAGAGCAGAGCAGGACCAGCTGCTGGCCTCCCTGCCTTCACATGCCAGAAACTCCTCCAAGACCAATGTGGTGCAGGTTAGGGTTTTAACGAGGTAAATAGCAATGTCTGTGAGGGCCAGGAGAAACACGGGCTTGCAGGACTGCAGATGCCAAAACTCTCAGAGGTAGATTTCCCAACTCTTCCATCACCGGCCCTATTTATCTGCGTGCTCTGCTCAGCACCAAACCAGGAGGCAGCAAGGACCCACGCACCCTCCATTCCCCTGGAAACATCTCCACTCCTGAGCATGGCCCTGGAGGAGATGTTCAGGCCGAGTTGAGATGCAGGTACCCTCTATTCAAAGGCTCTCAGAAAAACCAAATGCCATGGTCTTCCACTAGCCCCTTTTACTTGCTCAGCTTCCCTCCTTCCCCCCTCTCCCGACTATAATTAGCGCTGAGCACAGACATGGAAAGACACTCCAAACAAATTCTTGTGCAATCCACAAATCTCTACCTGGGCTGATTGCTCAAGTTGCCTTATTAGCATCACACCTGCTTTAGGCGCTGACGCTGCCAAATTAGATGGAAAAACATGCAAATGCTGTGTAGCTTTCTGGCAAATTAGCATGCTTCCTGCACAAAGGTGAAGATTACTTGGAGGGGGAGAAGTACTAACATCATTTGGCTAATTATCGAAGCAAGCAAACTAGAAGAAAGGATGACTAAAGAAAAGGCATAAGTATCAACCCGATCATATAGACTAACTGCCGTAAGAGTGGCACAAAGAGCAGCTCTTCTGTATGGCCACTGGCATCAGTGAGGAGGCTGCTTACCTCCAGCTGGCTGACGAGACTATTTTAGTTTTCTGCTTTAATAAACAAAAGGGAGGCTTTGGCTGTTCCTGGTGGAAAGGGAGGTGCGAGACTCCAGTGATACGCACAAAAATGACGTTAAGAGAAAGATGGCAGCATCAGGAATGCTAATAGCGGGACATGCCAGATCTACGCTTGCCTGAGTGACCACAAAGTTTAGCCCTTTGAGTGCATATCCTAAACATTTAAAGATGTCAAGTGCTGTGGGAAAAAATCATAGGTACTCATAGAAATAAGTCTGTTTCATAAAGTGTAYGTAGAAGGAGGCTGTGCAGGCAGCCTTCACCCTGCCTACCTTCAGAGTGTTTGGCTTTGCAATCTAAACAATGTTTTTTTCATTGTTATTTGATTGAAAAGTCCCAAGGTTTTTGTTGCTCTTTTTTTCCTTAGGTAAATTTACAGTTTGTTAGAAGAAGCGTGAGGGGGAGAAAAAAAAGAGCAACTTTTGAGCAGTTGTGATCTCAGTGAAACCCAACAGATATCTCAGCCGCTTGCTGCAGCACCTGGGATCTCCAGCCCCTCTTTCCCAAATGAACGGCACACCTGGCCACATTGACTTTTTGGGTGGTCCATTCCTCTGGGACCAGCAGCCTTCAGCTCTCCCGTCTCCGGGGGGGTCTCTGCTGTCCCCAGCGGCAACACGTGCCCCCTAAATGCATGGGGCCACCTTCTCCCCACATGCCGCATCTTCAAAGGAGGCTCTCATCTGAAAGCTTTGATACCCTTCTTCTCAGAAAGCCACAGCTGGTTGGAATCATAGAATCATAAAGGTTGGAAAAGACCTCTAAGATCATCGAGTACAACCGTCAACCCAACACCACCATGCCCACTAAACCATGTCCCTTAGTGCCACATCTACACATCTTTTAAATACTTCCAGGGATGGTGACTCAACCACTTCCCTGGGCAGCCTGTTCCAATGTTTAACCACTCTTGCAGTAAAGAAATTTTTCCTAATGTCCAATCTAAACCTCCCCTGGWGCAACTTGAGGCCATTTCCTCTYGTCCTATCGCTAGTTACTTGGGAGAAGAGACCGACACCCACCTCGCTGCAACCTCCTTTCAGGTACCTGTAGAGAGCGATAAGGTCTCCCCTCAGTTTCCTTTTCTTCAGGCTAAACAACCCCAGTTCCCTCAGCCGTTCCTCACAAGACTTGTGCTCCAGACCCTTCACCAGCTTCGTTGCCCTTCTCTGGACACGCTCCAGCACCTCAATGTCCTTGTAGTGAGGGGCCCAAAACTGAACACAGTATTCAAGGTGCGGCCTCACCAGTGCCGAGTACAGGGGGACAATCACTTCCCTACTCCTGCTGGCCACACTATTTCTGATACAGGCCAGGATGCCGTTGGCCTTCTTGGCCACCTGGGCACACTGCCGGCTCATTTTCAGCCGGCTGTCGACCAAAACCCCCAGGTCCTTTTCCGCCRGGCAGCTTTCCAGCCACTCTTCCCCAAGCCTGTAGCGTTGCATGGGGTTGTTGTGGCCCAAGTGCAGGACCCGGCACTTGGCCTTGTTGAACCTCATACAGTTGGCCTCCGCCCATCTATCCAGCCTGTCCAGGTCCCTCTGCAGAGCCTTCCTACCCTCAAGCAGATCGACACTCCCGCCCAACTTGGTGTCGTCTGCAAACTTACTGAGGGAGCACTCGATCCCCTCATCCAGATCATTGATAAAGATATTGATCAAGACCGGCCCCAAAACTGAGCCCTGGGGGACACCGCTCATGACTGGCCGCCAACTGGATTTCATTCCATTCACCACAACTCTCTGGGCCCGGCTGTCCAGCCAATTTTTTACCCAGCGAAGAGTATGCCCGTCCAAGCCRTGAGCCGCCAGCTTCTCTAAGAGAATGCTGTGGGAGACAGCGTCAAAGGCTTTACTGAAGTCCAGGTAGACCACATCCACAGCCCTTCCCTCATCCACTAGGCAGGTCAYCTGGTCATAGAAGGAGATCAGGTTGGTCAAGCAGGACCTGCCCTTCATGAACCCGTGCTGGCTGGGCCTGATCCCCTGGTTGTCCTTCACATGGCTTGTGAGCACCCTCAAGATGACCTGCTCCATAATCTTCCCTGGTACTGAGGTCAGGCTGACAGGCCTGTAGTTCCCTGGATCCTCCTTCCAGCCCTTCTTGTAGATGGGCGTCACCTTGGCAAGCCTCCAGTCGTCTGGGACCTCCCCCGTTAACCAGGACTGCTGATAAATGATGGAGAGTGGCTTGGCAAGCTCCTCCGCCAGCTCCCTCAGCACTCTTGGGTGGATCCCATCTGGCCCCATAGACTTGTGAGTGTCCAGGTGGTGTAGCAGGTTGTTCACTGCTTCCTCTTGGATTATGGGSGGTTTATCCTGCTCGCCGTCCCTGTCTTCCAGCTCAGGGGGCTGAATACCCCGAGGATAACTGGTCTGACTATTACAGACTGAGGCAAAGAAGGCATTAAGTACCTCAGCCTTTTCCTCATCCTCGGTGGCAACGTTCCCCCCCGCATCCAATAGAGGATGGAGGTTCTCTTTTTGTCATTAATATATTTGTAAAAACATTTTTTATTGTCTCTAACGACAGCGGCCAGATTGAGTTCTAGCTGGGCTTTTGCCTTTCTGATTTTCTCTCTGCATGACCTAACGAGATCCCTGTACTCTTCTTGAGTCGCCTGCCCCTTCTTCCACAAGTGGTAAACGCTCCTTTTTTTCCTGAGTCCCAGCAAGAGCTCCCCGTTCAGCCAGGCCGGTCGTATTCTTCTTACAGCACATGGGGACAGCCTGCTCCTGCGTCTTTAAGACTTCCTTCTTGAAGAACGTCCAGCCTTCCTGGACCCCTTTGCCCTTCAGGACYGCCTCCCAAGGGACTCTCTCGACCAGTGCCCTGAACAGGCCGAAGTCCGCCCTCCGGAAGTCCATGGTAGCGGTTTTGCTGGCCCCCCTCCTTACTTCACCAAGAATTGAAAATCCTATCATTTCATGGTCGCTAAGCCCAAGACRGCCTCCGACCACCAYATCTCCCACCAGTCCTTCTCTGTCTGTAAACAGCAGGTCGAGCGAGGCACCTCCCCTGGTAGGCTCCCTCACCAGCTGCGTCAGGAAGTTGTCTTCCACACACTCCAGGAACCTCCCGGACTGTTTCCTCTCTGCCATGTTGTATTTCCAGCAGATGTCCAGGAAGTTGAAGTCCCCCACGAGAACAAGGGCTAGCGATCGCGAGACTTCTGCCAGCCGCTTGTAGAATGCTTCATCCGCCTTCGAACCATCTGATTTCTTTCTGTAAATAAATGCAGACAATTAGTTCTGCTAGAAACGGAGCATTGGAGGGTCCTAGCAGTTTCCTCCTCTACCTTTTGGGGCATCCCAGCAGGGTCCTGCCTGGGGAGCAGCTACGCTGCCATCCCCTGTGCCCTCCTCGTAGCTCCTGCTGCACGCCTCCTGCCGAGACCACCAGAAACGGGAGAGCGAGCGTGCAAGGAGCAACCGGCGTCGTTCCTCGAGGAACTGCTCCCTGAGATTACGCAGGCGGTGAGAAATACATGTGCCTAACGCCTGGGGCCAAACATATGGATCTCCTTCTCCCTTCAAGCAGAATTTTGTCCTATCTGGAAGTGGAGAGCGCGGGCCAAAAGAGCTGCCCGATATACTTACTTAGAAATGACTACCCCTCTGCTCCCTTTGTTCAGGATGAAACGGTCTGACTTTCATCACTGAGTAATATTGCAGTCAGCTGTCTGAAAAGCCTCCCCTTTCTTTGGGACGGTCTCAATTTTCATGCCTGCTTGCTGGAGCCTTAAAAGCTTGTTTTCAGTTGTTTTTGCTTGCAAAGTGCAATTAGCACTTTGCGCACATTTGATCAGGTGCTAATTTAACTCAGGGGACAATTTACCTTCCTAAATATGTGCTAATAGTTCTCTTCAAGAAAAGAAGGAAAAAAAAAGGCGGGGAAGGCAGCAGGATAGAGAGAAAGCTCCAGACAGAATATTTTTAACTGGATCAAAATGATGATATTCATTTTCCTACTCATCCCTGGCTGAGTCATGCAAATCGTCCCGAATAGGAGGATGTGCAGCAAGGACCGCACCAAGCAGCTCGGCGAAGGCAGGGCTGGAGGAGCACGCAGGGCCCAGGSAGCTGCACCTCCCAACCCCTTCCTGCCCCGCCACTGAGCACTCCGTGRCTTGGCTGCGGCAGGGCGTCCTGGGGCAGGCGTCACACTGCATCACCTAAACCCAAAATACAAAATTCTCCAAGAGACATTTACATACGTTCCTTTTAACCCAGGGCATTCAATGGACATGCAAACTTTTGCAGTGGGGCAGCTGAGAGGTCAATAATATGTCCTTGGTCTGGACAAGTGGGGCATAACAGCATCTCTTACTCCAGCCTTGCCAGGGAGGTGTTGTAACCAGCACTGCAGCCTCATCCTTTTCTCAAATGGCTTTTTAAAAAAAAAAAAAAATTTATTTTTTTTTTTTTTTTTTACAAAAGCTCTGGTCAAGGCTTGGCAATTAGTTGTTGAACCTTTGGTTCAACCAACATCTAGCGCATGGAGGGGGTTGCTTCTCACAGGTGCTGCTCAGTATTGTTTGGGAAAATAAAATCAGGTTTCAAAAAAAAAAGGGCTCTTGGAAGGAAGCTCCCCAAAATCTGAGGAGYGTGAACATCACAGGTCACTTCTGAAAGCTTTTGCCACTATTGTAATTTACATTGCCTGGTACAGTGGAGTCCCTGGTGAGCTTTGAATTTGTAGAAACTCTATAAAAATAGAGTCAAGGTTTTTTTCTCTACCCTCATTTTGTATGACTTAGGCTGTAGCAATTCCATCACTGCCTCAGACAGTTATTCAACAACTGAAAAATTTCCCTGCCAGAGATATTTCCCAATCCAATAACGTATTTCACATCACCTTTTTTTTTATGCAGTATTTAAAAAAAAAAAAGCTTTATGAGAGTGGAGACCAAGCCTAGCAGATCCCCTGCCATTTTTCCCTCTGTGATGCCACCCTTCAGAAACTCTCCTTTACCCTGAGAGTCATAAACCAATTTACTCTGTGGAGGGTTAATAAAAACTGCCAGATTATCACTGTAACACAGGGCAAAAGGGCAACAGGATCTCCGTAACTCTCCTCAGAACAGCAAAAATGCTTTCATTTCTGTGGTCTAGGGGCCTTGTGGGATGCCAGCAATTACCTGCTCCTGCGCTTAATGTTAGCAAACTAAAGAGAGAGCGTCATGGCACCATCCCAGTGCCGTGATGCKCTCTCTTCGGTTCACTAACATTAAAGGCGCTTTAGCCAAGGTTGCCAGCGGGTCCAAATTTCCACTGGGCTGTGGGCTGGGAAGRCAGGCTCAAGACTAGTAGTTTTCATGTTCTTTTCCCTCCTCTAATTTTAATTTGGTATAGCTCAAGCATCAGTGGCTTCATAATTTCCTTGAGAACATGGAGTCTCCTGGCCAAGGCAAGGCTATCTGGGGGTACGTGACAGGGGCCACATCCAACACTATGGAGATCCAAAATGCAGCATGATGCCTGCAGGCGTGACGTCCCAAGACACCACAGGCAGGGAGATGCTGTGGCGGTGCAGGGAGCATCCTGGGGTCCGTGGGGAACGGTGAGTCCTGCTGGAGAGCGGGAAGTGTGGTGGGGCCAGGTCACCTCTCGCTGGGTGATGGCACCCTTCGGAGGCTGTGGGACTCTGCTGAGGTTGGAGTACCTCTGCGGTTGCCATTTCAGAGGGCAGCAGTGGAAAAGTGAGCGTATTTTCCTTTTGCAGAACTTCTACCCATCCCACAAATATATTCATTTACATACTTTATCTAGCTTTCCTGCCCAAAACTATTTCCACGTATTTTCCTTACTCCGTTCAAATTGCTTTTACACCCTGTCTCATACCCCACAGGTCCCTTCAATTCACAACTGCTGTTATTTAGTGAAATGTTTTCCCTAGGTCAACAGACTTTCATTTCAGGGTAGATAATCCTCGGTATATCCCCTGCGGGAGGTAGGGCTCTGCTCTGCAACTGAGAGACTCTTTGTCAGGGTAATAAACTGAAAGCAGGATTTAGAAGAAATTACCTAGAAATGGAGTCCTTTGCTATAGCTTTTTATTCCTCCTTCAAGTCATGTTTTCCTAAGGGCTCTTCAAAAATAAGGATCAAGAACATGTATTACCTTTGCAGAACGAAACAAAGGCAGCAGACGGTTGAGTCTGCCGGGTGTGAAGGAGGGTTGGTAGAGAAGAGCATACATGCAAAGGCCACTACAAAGACAAAAAAGGCTCCACCTTTAAGTAAAGGTGAAAGAGTTATGTTTGCAGTTGCCTTCACATCAAAATGTGCACTCGAAAGCATTGTTTATTTGTCTGGTTTTTAACTCCTACACGGCTTTCCTAGAAAAATAACGTTCTTTAATATGGAGTCTCCCTAGCAAAATATGATTCATTACCTTGCTTAGCTTATGACAGCAGTGGATTTGCGTTTGAGTGTCTTTCCTAAGAGGCCATTCTTGGCTTAGTAGTACTGACCTCTAGGTTTCTTGTTGCTCTCTTGTTTCAAAGGCAGGCATTTTAAGCAATGACAAGGTGTCTGATTTCCATCTTCCCCATTTACATGCTCTCTTTAAAAAGTAACATAGTTTTCCTGGTCTCTCTTTCCCCTCTTGGGGACTTGCTCCCCTTTATGGCACTTGCTAGTGTCTGGTTATCTCTTACAAAGAGAGCAAACCCAGTTCTTAGAGAAAATATGACTGCTGAACAGGGTCATTTCAGTTCGTAAAAATATCTATGAATCAAGGAAACTCTTCCCTGACTGTCAATCCAGAAATGCTGAGGCCCTGCAAAAATGAATGACCTTTGACTCTGACAGGTTTTGCTGCCTTCTGTTGACTGAGCCCAGAACACAACATCCTTCTCAAAACCTCAGCAGTGCAGAGCTTTTAAGACCCTGCATTGTGGGCACTAAGCAGAATTTATTAATGGATTAACAGAAGTATTTTTACAAGCTCTGAGGGCCATCGCGATTTTGCGTGTCAGAGGCACATACAAAGCACAGAGCTGAAAGGAGCTCCTGGGTCGCTGAATTCGGGTCCCTGCTGTGGCAGACAGCCAAGTTGCATAAGCCTATGCATAAATTTACCAGATTGCAGCCTATGGATGCTGGGGTGCAGGGGGGGTCTTGCTGCCTCTCTTGCACTTTGGAAAATGTTCTAGGACCTCCTCAGCCTTAAAAACTAACTTCTAGCCTACATGTTTTTCTGATTATCTTAACTCATTYACTTTAGAAAATAAGGCTGACAGAGGGAGAAGATCTCTTCATCCCTTGTATTCAGTGTGAAGATGTAGAAAAAGGCACGAGCTCAGGTCTTTCAGTCTCCTTCTGTAAGGAGGCTGCTGTAAAAGTCTGTTGTGTGCCAGTGTCAGAGTCAAGTCACTTCACTGGAAGACCGGCAGCGTGCCCTGTATGTTCCTGTTGAACTCTCAGAAGTGACTGGTACAACAACATTGACTGTTTCGCCTTCCTCTAATGGAATCGTCATTTTAGGATAGACCTAAAAGCATTTTAAGATCAGWTAATTCTGTGAAAGACAGAGGTTAGCTTGAGCCTGTGGATGACTTTCAGCTGACCCATGTCTCTTCCTCCTTTACTGCCACACTTGTAATTATTTTTTCCTGAAACAATTACTCTGAGCCCACGTGTGACTGAGATCAGTTTAATGCACCTGTCATTTCCCCATTCTCGTCCCTGTCTTTACAAGCTGTTCTCCAACCATACGATGGTGGTCTTTGGTGAAGAGCACCTCTTGCCTGGTGGGTTTCTGTGCTTCTTTGCTCGGGTACCTATGTGTTACTTCGGTATAGAGAGGCAAACATGACACTGTGCTCTTGACATGCCATCGTTAACACATACACTCACTAGCAGCTGTGTTTTTTTAATGCTATATATAATTTCCCAGAAGTCAGGCAGCACAAGCTGAAATAAGTATTTAACAATATTTATGGTTCATGCCCACCGTCTGATTTGTCTTCCTGTCAGCCTTGCCTCTGCCAACATCGTCTGAAGATAATTTTCCATTTCGGTGAGAAGCTAATCTGTGAAAAGGGAGGGAGGAGGAGACCAGGAGAACTGGGGTCTATTGACAGAAGAGTTGTCTCAGTGAAAACACAAGCCGTGATTTCTTACCTGTTATCATAACAAGAAAACGCAAGTCAATACAAAGCAGGGGAAAGTCAAATGTTGTGAGATTGCCTGTGTGTTTCTCAGTCAATAGCCAAACCTTTCACCTTTGATATTTCACCCGATGCAGTAGCCGTTTGGATGATGCCTGCCTGCCCGCTCCGTGCCCGGGTGTGAGTCAGAGCTGATGGGTGCCAGGACATGGGTTTGGCAAGGGGGCAGGGGGGGAGCGAGGAGGCAGGGGAGGGAGCCACCTCACACTCTACTGAGCCCACTGCTCCCATGAATTACTATGTAAAAGGAACATTGTCATCTACAAAATAAAGAGATTATGTGAGAAAGAGACTGCTACTGAAATAAGAATAATCAAAACCGGATCAAAATCCTTCCTTGTCTTGACCAAGAAAAAAGTTCAAGAAAATTCATGGGAAGGTCAAGAATATTGTGGCTAACTAGCCTGAGCATAGACCTCTGGCATCTGGTAGCCATCTTGCTACCCTTGGCTGRTTAAAGTGGGGAGAGGAGCAGCAAAGGGGCTAGAGCCCCCTTAGACTTTGGGGTACGTGGTGCAGCCCTCTCCACCCTTATGCCAGTGGTGTCATGAGCTCCACAAGCAGTACCTGGAGCTGCATTCAGCTTTCATGGAGGTGGCCAGGTGACCATCTCCCTCATGCAGAGATGTCACCAAGGACCACCCTGTGGCCTCCTCTCCAGCTCCCAAAGAGTCTCCGTGAGCAAAGAGCCTCTTGTGAAAGGCCAAAAGGACCTTGGCCTCATCTGGATCAATCCTTCAGGAGTTTCCCTGCTCTATTGGGGAAGCTGGACCAGGACTGAGGGTGGCAGCAGCTTTCACCACCAGGCCTGGGGTACATTTAGATGCTGGTTGTTCCCATTGATCACTGTCTTCTGCACAATTCCCATGTTCCACTGGCTGAGTTTTTTTAACAAAACAGGGGTGTTTCCATCCACCTTTTTGCAAAACAAGTCTCAGATGGGAGACCTGTTCCTTACTTCACAGATTCAGTGATCTTGCTAGCTGGCAAGGGAACAAGGGGAACGAACAAGACTGTGGTCCCTGACAGCAGCCCTCCAGGGGCAAGACACTCCTCTGCAGAGAAAGACTAGAACTGGTTGGGTGGGGAGATGTCACTGGCAAGCGGGGACAGCCCACGTGGGATGTCATGTCAGAGGCGTGTAAGGAACAGGTGTAAACCCTGAGAGGCCTCAGCTGCCCCTGATCCATTAAACTTCTTATTCTGGTGGTGCTGATGTTCATTTTTCTCTAGAAACTGCCTTAGCTCTTGTGTCATCTTGCTTCAGGTTGCTGTCAAAATACCAATTTTTAGAGTAATTTTCCGTGCTCAAGACCTCCACTGGTCAGAGGTCTCTATAAATAAAATCAATGTAGTTCAAGGCATGGTATGTGGCCACCCTGACAGAAACAAACAATATGCGGGGGAGCAGGGGGGAGAAGTACTTTGGTCCCTGCTCTCCCCCAGGACCTCATGCTCATCCTGCTGGGGTCCCTGACAGCAGCCCTCCAGGGGCAAGACACTCCTCTGGAGAGAAAGGCTAGAGCCGGTTGGGTGGGGAGATGTCACGCACAGATTGGATTTCCTCAGCGTGGCGTTTTGTCCTTCCTGCCATGCTGCCACCAAGGCCCTAAACATTGGGCTATGGGGTCCATCTCTGCCAGGCTACTGCAAAACTGTATGTCGGGGCATCTTGAGGATGCAGGTGCCCCCGACCCTGCTCGCCCAGGTCACCCGGCTTTCGTGCGGCGTTGTGCAGCTCCTCTCTGCCCTGCTCATGAGGAGCGTGAGAGCTCCTTGCTCCTGCTTTTGAGCGAGCAGCTCCCCGTGCTTCTCTGGAGGCCACCTCTGGTGCAGCAAGAACTATCTGCAGGGAAGTTTTACCATTTTAATTTTTTTTTAATGGAACAATTTTTCCAAACCCGCTGCCTGCAAAGCCAGCTGACTTAGTCATCCTGGGCTCCAAATGTGCAGGACTCACTGGGAGACGGCAGCCGTCGTACAAGTGCTATAAAATGAATTATACTCTACAGCAGCCTCTGACATCTTTGGTCCTCCCAAGGCCAGAAGCGAGTGCCTTATGCGGAGATTTTTCCCTTTCCAGCGGTACAAAGTTCCCAGGTCACAACTGCTGCTACAACACGGGGTAAAGCCATGCTGAAATCAGTGATAAAAATCCCACAGATCATGGTGCGGACCTAGATTATACCCAGGAGATTCATTTATCCTTTCTATTTATCTTACGGGTCTCGTTCTTTTGCATATGCATATGCACACATCCAGATAGGGACACACACAGCATAAAATAGAGTTATTTCAATGCCTGTTTATTTTATAACAAAAGAGGCTAACTCCAGATCAAGAATCCTTTATTTTCAAGTTTCCAGCAAGTTTTGATGGGGTGTGGCATTCCTTACCTTTCACCAGAAATGCTGACACAGGAGTTATCACTAATATTTCAGATAATAGATTACAGGCAGAAACGTTTCCTTTACTCTCAGTCTGATAAATAAGGAGGAAGAAACTGCGTGCCTATGACCAGAAGATGAACAGCTGGGCATTTTTGCTTCACTGGGGCATGCAGAAAGCTCATGTCTTSTCTTCGTTTGCCTTAGATGTGGCTCTCAAAAAAATGGAGGTGAGCACGTGGTGAGCGGGGTGMTGTGACTGGAGGTGCACGTGCCCTGCCAGCGGCCACGGCTTGCCCGTGTTTCTGGGCTGCTGCCCCTGGGACCCCAGCACTGCAGATGGGCACAAGGCGCCYGGTCCTGTGCCTGAATACTCACAAGTATGGAAAGTTTTGCCGTAAAACTCCTCCCGACCCTCAGCCACTTTGCACAGAGCATACCAAGAGCGTGCAAACAGCTCTCAAACAGCTGTTTGCAGCCAGCGGTAATGATCCACCAATACCAACAGCCAAGCATCAGTCACGTGTGGCTGTCCTTGCGGTGACACAGGACCGGGGGTATTAATGCTGCAGCCAAGGCGTTTCAACAGATAGTTTTATATGGGCTTTATACCTCCCCTTTGGCTTAGCATCAAAGAAGCAGCACTCGTTTTGTGCCTGACTGCTGCAAGCCCTGATTTTTCCTCAGAGGATAATGCTGTCCCAGCCAGCCAGGGAAAAGCCTTGCCATGTGCCCAGCCCTTGGAGGAAAGCCTAGGTAGACAGCAAGTGTCAAGTGAGGTCAAGTGAGACCTCCACTCAAGCCTCTTCCTTCAAGCCCAGACGTCGGAGTAGTGTCTCTCGCTCCTCCGGCCGGCTGTCTGGGGAGCCGGCAAGGAGAGACTGCTAGCTCAAGTGGAAGAGGTGGGATGCGAGGCTTGGAAATACTTCTTTTAAATGAGTTTTTTTCTGGGTAATGGTATCATGAAATAAATCAGGATGGAGCATCTCATCCTTGAATCACTGTGGAGCCCACCTGTGACATGACTCACGGCCTTGATGACTTATTTAGGATGACTGAACCTCATGAGGGCCCTGTGATTAAGCAACCACCAGCACTCGTGAAGTGCCCTAGCTTGTCAGGGCCCCAAAAATAGAAGGTTTTGGTCGGACCGGGGGAAAGTTTTGATGAATAAAGATTTCCATGGGAGCCCACGTTCGCCAACAGCAGGAAGAACAGTGATTTCTTAAAGTGATGCTCCCAGCCCAAATTGGGCCCTAATTTAGCTAAGAAGGAAGATAATCTAAGCAATTCCAGCATGAGTGCTAATGTAAACACCCTCACCATCTGTTTTATTTGCACACACACACACTCAGTTTATAAAATGCCAATTCTCCCCTGTTGCTTTTGCAAGCCGCACATCCCGCTGCAATGGGAGAAGCGGAGCAACCGGAGTCGGGGCTGTCCCAAGCATGGGTCCCGGCCTGGATCCGACCACAGGTGTGCTGTGCCCGTGCCGTGGCAGGCGCCGGGGTGCCGCCTGCTCTCTGCTTTCGCTGGGGAAACCACGGTTTCATGAGCCGGGGTGCGAGGCGGTGCCAACTGCGTGCCCCCCATGCCTGCCCCTACCTCCAAGGGGATTCGCGGCCCTGCTCTCTGCCCCAGCTGTTGGGGTTGACCCGGGGGGAGCCAGTGCAGGCAGGCAACGCTCCCGGGTGGCTCTGGCCGTTCCCACAATGCCAGCGCCGCCGGGTACTRGCACAGCCAGGAGTCACGCCGGGATGCCCCGGCCCCAAGCCCTGCTCTGGCGGAGGGAAGGGCTGGGTCTGCCTCCGCCAGCCCACATGCTGGAGGGATTAAGATGCGCTTCACACATATTTCAGCGTGACTGCAGAAAGCGGTGTCCTTTAGCAAATGGTAAATAATTGACACTTTACTCTGCTGGCAGCCAGCACCCCCACCGGCAGCTGGGTTTGTCATTTGGCATCCCCTCGGTGGCTCTAATTTCAAATTTACAGTAACATATGCCCAGAGAGCTGCCGGCCTTCTCCCGGCATCGCRAATGCTTATTCCCTGCTGCCCTGCACCGTGACGGGTGAGGAGTGAGTGACATTTCTGCTTCTGCCACAGGTCGTCTCTTGACCTCCTGTGGTGGGAGAACAGAACCTTTTTGTTCCTTCCCCTCTGGTTTTTTTTTATTATTATTGTTATTATTTAGACTGGGCAGCTGGAGACCAGGGTATTTCCAGTACGCTTATTTAGCTGCATGGCTCCCATTAATGTAAATGACAGTTGCACAGCTAAAACTGTGCAGATCCTGTTGAAGATTTACCCCTGGGGTTATCATTTTACAGAGATTTCCCCCTCCCCCTTGCAGAGCCTTTGCCGCAATCATTGCGTGGAGAGAAAATTGGAAGCCTCTGCACAAGAGGAACGAGCGGCTCGCTTAGGAAATGGAAATTTGCATCAGGTGAGTGTCACGGAGGGACAGGCGGCGTGGGGAGGGAGGAGCCTGGATTTCCCCCTCCAGYCTTACTGTGCCATCCCAATGCAGGCGACGTTTGCTGAGATGCCGCAGATCCTTGCGCTGCGAAGGTATTAAAACAGGATTGGCAGAAGAAATTTTTTTTATTTTTATTTTCAAACCTCGTTTGCAAAACAAAATCTGCCTAAAAGATAAGCAAAACATTTATCATCCCTTTCCTTCTGACAGCTCACGCTCCCGGTTTCAGCGAGGGCTTTGGGTCGTGTAGGACTCTCCCCCTCCGCGGTAAGCCCGGAGGAGGATGGGGGCCATGTCCCCACGTTGCTACCCGGCACAGCATCGGTGGCTGCGGTGCCTCTGCCACGCAGCCGCACAGGACGGATGGGGCCACCTGGGCAGCATCTCTGCCACGCTCTCCTTGAAGATGGCCATGCCCCGGGAGCTCTCTCTCCTCCAGCAGGCACAATAGAGTTATTTGTTCCTCTGACACCRGCCATAAATTTCAAGGCCAGAAGGAGCCATTACAGTCGGCTAGCATGACCCCTGATATAACACAGAGCATGATTTGTGCGTCAAGCCCAGGACTTTCTTTAGAGATCTAATAAATCTTTGGGAAAGGCAGTCAGTCCTGATTTAAAGGCTGCAAGCCATTGCGCCGTGTCCCTGGGTAAGCTGTTGAAGTGGTTAATTATCCTCGTGGCGTGAATGCACGCCTTTATTCCTGATCTGAGCTGGCCTGCCTGGGTGCAGACGCGGCCGCGGCATCACGTCGTGCCTCTTCTCGCAGGAGCGGCGGATCTGCCGGGCACACGGCTCTTTCTGGGGGGGTTGTCAGCCGTGGTCAAGTCACCTCCCCACTTTCCCTCTGACAAGCTGAACAAATTGAATTTCTTTAGACTGATGGATCAGCTCACTTCTGAGAGGCGTAATGTGGCTACATGGATTTTTTTCCATGCAGCATGTATCTTCCATCAGGACGTCGTGTGGGTCTGAGTCAAACATAAAATGGAAGAGGGACCAGGAGMTTTGCTGGTCACCCTGCGCCAGCACCCGTGCTCTCAGGTGGGTGCCCAAGCCCACCTGCTGTGCCCGCTGCACCCGCCTCTTCTGCAGGGGGTGAGAGGGGGACAAGGATGCTGTGGGTCAGATGCTGATGTCCAGGTGAGGGGAATGGTGGCATCTCATGGGCTGGGGACCTGCCAGTGCTGCCTGACTGCTGTTTCCAAGACATGCAGGTCTGGTGTTAACTAGGGCAGGTGACAGAAGAGAAACATCCTCTCTGGTTAACTTTCTGGCCCAAGGTGGAAGAGCAGAGAGCAGCGTTTCTGAAAATCATGTCCTGGGAGGGCAGGGAGTGAACGTGCCAAGGATAAGAGACCCTCTGACAGGGCACTCTTCTCAAATAAAACACATGAAAGAGGTTAAAGCTTCTCTGACATCTKCAGGAGCTAAGCGAGCCCCAGCCTGGCTGCAGGGATGCTTACCCCTCTCCAGCTCAGCTGGGGGTGACCCTGACCCGTTCCCCAAGCCAGCCCACCTGGTGCTGTGCAAGACCTTCTGCCATGGGGAGAGAGGAGCCAGCTACTGAGGAAGTTCTTACTTCCTCCAACTGGTTTTAGCGGGACCAGAGCCTGTTAACACGTAGAGTTTATTCAGAACTGCTCTCGTTTCCTGAACGAGGATCAAAGGGTTTGATTTTCTTTTGTTTAGCAGAAGATAAACCGCTAAAGGGAGTGTTACTTCAGGCTGCCAGGTTGATCCACGAGGAGCCGGAGGAGTCTGCCTTGCACTGGGGAGGGCAGGAGGTGAACCTAAGTGGAGGATTCTCACAGGGCCAGTACTTTAAAAGCAATCTAGAGGCCAGAGTGAATTGGCAGCTAGATTTTAAATAGATCCTTCCACTCTTGAGGGAAAAAAACAAATTCCCCTAAAAGGGTCAAAGATAGTGGAATTAGTCTGCATCTTTTCACTGGAGGTCGTTGTATCTTCCCAGCTGCTGTAGGATGGAGTGCTGTGGGTACTTGGGTGTTCAGCAGCTGATCCTTCATCACCCGCATTTCAGGTTTAACGCTAGACAGAGGGTCTAAGAAATTCTCCTGTTCTTGTTCCTGTACTCCAGCCTGCCCTGCCCCCTGCAGTGAGTCAAGGAGGCAAAATGATTTCCAGGGTGGGTACATCTTACAGTGGTGGGCTGTCACGTCAGCAAGCACGCCTCAAAGCACAAGACATGGCAGGAAGGGGAAAGGATCAGTGAGGGATTTAACCAGATGCTGCAGTCTCGCTCCCCTGGAGAAGAAAGGCTTGGGAGAGCTGGAGGTCTGCTCAGACAAGTCCCCCAGTGCCACTTGGCCCCACCAGGGGCTGGTGGCTTTGTCAGCTTGTGCAATGAGGATGTGCCTGGGGCTGGCAGGTCACTGCAGAGGTGTCAGTGCAGCCTGGGTCTCCAGTGCAGGGGTGGTAGGGACTGGGGACAACCGCCAGAGAGTCTGTACACACATATTTGCTGTCAGGTCATCATGAGACAGGGTACAGAGATTAACTACAGCAGGGCTGGGTGGTCTGGGATGTGACAGCATGGAGGATGGGAATCAGGTGGGGGCATTATTTGGCCCCTTTTCTGCATTACTTTTGCTCTTGTGCCAAACTCAGTACTCTACAGCTGAAGCATTGAGAGCAAAGCTGGTGTGTGCATATAGGGGGCTTGGAGGGGCACCCCAACACTTTTGCTGTCAAGACCAGATTTCCACTCCTTTGCATACAAAAAGAAGTGTTGCCCTTGGTGTGGTTGGAAAGTCACTCTCTACAGGGGCCTTAGTGTCCTAGAGCATTAAGACCCAAGGCATCCATGAACTCATGGTGTGCTCTCATGCCACAAGCTCTATCTGCTATTAACTCCAGAGAGTACCTAAGAGATGGGAGAAAAATACAGCCCCCAGGCAAAAGGTGATCATCTCTTGCATGTTATTTCCTGCAATTACTCTCCATTTACTCCTCCTTCTGATGGTCCTGTCGTCACTGTCGGAATAAAAAACTGAATCACGTATTTGTAGAAGGACAGCTAAAGCTTTCTGAAAGCCCATCTGCAGCACGGAAGTCAACTGCTATTTTCAGTGCAATCACAAGTCCCAGAATTTCTCTTCTGCAGGTCCCCACCATCCCCTGATGCTTTTCCTGTTGGTCTATTGTACAGGTCAGCTTGACCATCAGGACACCTTTGGGGAAGGTGGGGTGCAGGAGGGATTAAGGGAAGAAGGTTCCCTCTCAAACTACACTTTGACAGCAGATATGTTAATGAAAACCTCTCACAAGAGACAACAGTGCCACGGATGAACTAGGCAACAGGGACAGGAGGAGCCTTTTTAAATTAAACAAAATGAACAGAAGAGGTAGCATGTCCCAGCCCTAACAGTGCAGTGAAGGTGAAGGACAGTGTCCTTCTTGGCCTAAGCCACCCTCTAAACATCTTGTCACACATGAGCCCAAAGGATGCTGTGTCCCCTCTGGGTGAAGATACCTGCTCCATAACTAAAGGTATCACCAACATCCTCTAGGGATGTCAGTCCCTATGCTGTGGGCTGGGGACCCTCTACCTTTACACAAACTGTCTTCTGATACTCTTGGTATACCGACCCTTTTTTCAGGTGGCTGTTTCCCTTTTCTGTACACATGGTGCGTGATGGGTCTGTCACACCAGAGATGCTGATGGCATCCCACGCATCCTTGGAAATCGCTGGCTTACCTTGAGCCAAGTATGCCCCAAAACCCCAACCCTGGGGACAGCAGAGATGCACCACAGCCCTTGAGACAYTCCCCTTGCTATGGACCTCCTTGGACCCTCCAGCCACCACTGATCCTGAGAGATGACCACCCTGCTTGCCTCGACACGTGTTGGCCATCCCAATCCACTCAGGGGACATGCAGTGATGGGTAAAGCTGGTCACCGTCCTTTAGGTCATGACTGGCTATTTTGATTAAAAAGGGTGTGATAGGAACATTTATGTTTTTCAATTGACTCCAAGTGATCACCATAAAAATTCCCTTTGCGTTGAGGGCAGACCGTAGGATAAGGTAACAATCAGGTAGATCCTTGTTATGGCTTTGTTTTTTGCCCACTTTATATGACTAATGAGTTGGATTAAGAGGACAGGCTGGTTTTGGGCTTTCTAGTCTGGGCAGCCCTGGCAGGAATAGAGGTCCCTTCAAGCCTGTGGGACAGCTGGCACAGGTAAGAGCTGTATCTGTCCTGATATTGCCTTTTTAGGAGCACAGCAGAGATCTGCACTGCTCTGCAAAGGAGGCATTTTGATGCAGTGGCTTTGTCTATCTTGGTTTCCTTTTCTTGCCTTGCCCTGGAGACTCTAAATTCTCAGGTCATGAGTGGGGCTTTCCAAAGATAAGTCTGAAATAAACCATACCTTGTTTATTTGCCCCAAAGTACTGGCCATGATTCATCTGCAGATTTAATACCAATGCCTAGCTGGATGCCCCTGTTCTATTGATTTCTATAGTTCTGCTTAGAGATAACGAGTTTAAAATCATGGGACCGGACAGGATCTCCCAGGTTGTTGTGTCGCATCTTCTTCTGTCACACATAGTCATGTTATGCAATCCCCTTCACAGGCTTGCAAAGCTCCAGCTTTAAACTAGGCAGCGCTTTGCTCCTAGGATTCCTGCAGGAAAGCCTTCACAAAATTTCATTCCTCCAGCAGTCAGTAATTCTGCCATTTCTCGTCTAAACATAGTCAAGGATAGTTTAGAGGCATTTGCTCAATGGCCAACATTATCCTCAAGCTTAAATAACTCACCTCCCTGCTTAGTCGACATGTTGGAAAAAAAAGGGTTTATGGAGGGTGGCCACGTCCCCATGCAGCCCCCCAAGCTGCAGGGAGATGTGGGGTCCATCAGGTCACAGGGCAGAGGGCTGAGCTGGCACAAGGAGATGTCCCCAGCAGCTTGGGCACGTTCCTGAGCACTGCTGGGGTCTCAGCGGGTCCTCGTCCCCTGGCACCGCTCTATCCAGGCCCTTCTGGAAATATTCTAGCTGATGCTGCCTCCGTTTGCATTTGCCTTTTCTTAGCCGTGAGGCGCTCGTGGCTCAGAGCCATCTCATGCCTGAGTGATCTATCTCTGCTGCTTTGTGGATAAACTGCCAGCATATAGCAGAAATTGTTGTTTCTAGTGTCCAAGTACATGGCGGCGCATTTTTTACTGCTAAATTACATCCCATTTGTCTCAGTCTCATCCTTAAGGGCACCCAGCTCCTCCTACATAATATTCCAACCCTTTTCAGTACCAGCAGTGACTCCCAACTTCACGTCATTCCTGCTTTCTCTGCTAGGGTCGTTTAAAGAAAATACAGATTAAGATAGCRTCCAAGACAGCTCCTCGATGAACTCCACCAGGAGCTTGCTGCCAAATTTTAATTCCCCTTTCAGCACAGCCTGTTTTCTACCCATTGGCAGGTTCTTGACCCAGACTAAATCTCTTTCACTACACCTCATCTTAATGAGCACATTCCTGCTTGGCAACAAGGAATCAGGCAGACCTGGTCTCCCCCATGTCCTGACTCAAGCAAGTCAGGCACAGACTACAGCTGGGAAACCTATCCCCTCCTTTGTTTGATTTATCATGCGCCGTCTCGTATTTCTCCATCCTTCCTGCAGAGTTTGTCCCAATACCTTTCTCCTGCGGAGGCCAGATGAATCGGTGCATGGCTACCCCCACTGCCTTTCCCAGTCCCTTCTCCTTCCCTGACCCCAGCTACGACATCGGCTCTTCTCCTGTCCCCTTCCACAGTCCCCGTCTTGGTGGCTTCATGAAAAGCCGTAGCTATCAGCCTTGCAATTGCAAATGGTGGTTCTTTCTGCACACCGGGTTGGAGATATCCTTGTCCCCTTGACCTGATGTGCTCTCTCTTTATCTCTGCTTCTCTCTCGGCTCATAAACCCCAGGCCTTTACACCCATTTCCCTTTGCCCCATGCTCTCCCCAATAGCTATCACTGACAAAAGAGACAAAACATTTAGTTCACGTTGGGGTGACAAAGTATTTAGTTCGTGTTGGGCCGATGCCTAGAGTACCTGAGCTAAGCCACATATTTTTGTGTATTTCCTCCTGCCAGGTTCTTCTTTTCTTTACTGCTCTGCCTTTTGCTCTCTGTTGGTCCCCTCTGTGTTTTTAATACTACCACTGTTAAAGTTTTATAAGCTCGGGCTGGCTTTTTTATGGATGTGATATTCTTACAGTTCAGAATGTTTTTGCGATATTATCTTTATTTTTTCCCACACTCAAAGCTCCTTCAGTTGGCTCCTTCAGATGGAGGTGGCTTTAAAACTTTAAGCGAGGGAAAAAACCTGTCTTCCTCCTCCTCCCCTTTTTGGAGCTCTGAAACTTTTTAATGCCAGAGTATGCTTGTGTATCTGAGGGCAAAGAAAGTGGGAAAACAGAGGAAAAGCAACAGATGACTAATATTGCTGGGAAACGAACTCTGTGACATTCATTTGGTCTGTTCCAGCCCTCCTGAACTTATTTGGGAGTTAGAGCCAGTTGCTCTCTCTTGTTACGCTGTGGRAAGCTGAGAGACACCAGCTTTTTCAAGCTCCGAGCTGGATACCTCCCGCAGTCACTAAGGTGACTGCCACTTGCAGCCAGGGAAAAATCAACCATGCCAAGTATGGTGCACAAACCCTCCAGCAAAAGAGGTGGGTGCTGGCAGGGGTGGGTGGATGGGGGTCCTAAAGGTTGTGCTTCAAGCTCCATCTGCCCCCATAAAACATTCCCCAGAGATGCAGCTTTGTGGAGAAACAGATCTGCTGTGGTGGGACAGGCACCCAGGCCACTTGCTTGAGAGAAAGATGGAGTGTGATCTCTTTAAAAATCTCGTCTTTTTGGTTCTCATCACATTGCCCCCAAGATAAGTCTGATTTAAAAAAAAAAAGAAAAAAAGAAAAAGAAACACAGTGGTGACATTTTTTGCTGTTATGGAGTATATCTCCTAATACATATTCCCTTTGCAGAGTAGATCATACATCAGCTGGATGGACAAGACCCCGAGAATGGATAAGAATTTGCAGGCTGCATGGAAACACCCCCGAGGTACACAGGGAGTGGCATTAGATCCAGTAAATACATGGCAGCCTCTTTCTACCTGTTTTGTAGGAAGCAATCACAGAGCTTTTTCAGTGCAGGGGAAAGTACACCTGTGCTCACTGACCAAACAAATTCTTTCTTCACTGTTGAGCCAGCTCAAATCCTGTGCCCTAAAGGGACGCCACATCACGAAAGTCCATTTTTCTTGTCCTGAACCATTTCCAGCCAGCCTGAGGTGCTGAGCTTTGAAATAATTTCAATAGTGGTTTCTTTCTAGAATGCTAGCACAGCTTCTTAAACCACCTTACTAGTAATTACAAAGTGAGCTGGCAGCGGATCTGGGTGATGGGTGGTGCTATTCCAGAAAATGAGACACAGTGCACAAGGCACAAGGTCATGCAGAAGGGCTGTAGCAGAGCAGCGCTTCCCCATGCACTAATTCTGAGCTTTCGTCTAGTCAGTATAACCAAATGCAATCAGCCACTGCCTAAACGTTTACCTCCGGGCGGATTTTGGTACCCTTAGGATTGGCTGACACTCATGCAAAGCACCAGTTCTCCACCTCTTTGCAGTTCTGCGCGCTCCTGGCAGCAGGTGCGTTAAAAATGGGTAGAAGAGCTCATTCAGTTATAAGGAGGGGAAAGACAGTTTCTTTGACTTTTCAGTCGTGTCTACTTCAGTTTCACTTGAGGGAGTTATCTCAGCAATTAAACCTTAAGTCAGCCACTGCATGGCACCACGACATGTACTTCCCACACCCCCTTCAGGTGAATACGCCTTTCAAAGCCTCGTATGACGCACAGCACAAGCTGGTGGTGGTTACTACTGTGAAACACCAGCAAAGCTACTTTTTAATCACCATTTTTCTGTGATATGATATGCATCTAGCTCAGAGATGTTTGCTGCATGTATATTAACAGGAGCAAGCTACTGTGTATGGGCAGACAGCAAAAGGCCTCGTGTTGGCCCTAAACGGGATGCCAACCAGCCTGGTGGTTTGGCACATGTCTGTGTGCTCTCTGCCAAATTGGCCAAACATCTCTCTGGACTGGCACAGATGCGGTGGGATGGAGGGCAGGGCCACGACCACATGTCTTCCCGCAGCCTTACCTGCTTGTGGCTGAGGGATGGTGATGCATTCAGGGGATGCTCCCAGTTCCCATGTGGAGATCAGATTTACATGAATGCGAGGCAGAGATGCATAGAAGAAGTCTTTGTTTCTCTACAGTCACAGATCTGGTGGGGACAACTTGCTTTTGATCTGGTTCACCTGGAGAGCTCCATGTCTCTCTTCTTGGTGCTTTGACAGCTGGTACTGCTCAGGACAAGGAGGGGCCAGGGTTTCCCAGTGGCTGTGCAGCCCTCAGGCTTGTGATGGGCACCTCTGGGCTCCCCAGGGCTCCCCGCAGACTCACGGCTGTGGCTTGAGCTACCCTCACTTCCCAGGGCTTTTCTCTCCCTCCCAGGGCACCTCTTGATCTGCCCRAGGGAAGAAAGCACATTTCATTGGGAGAAACATTTGATGAGCAGCTTCATTCATTTTCAACCAATTAGCACTGGTAAACCAACCATCAAAAAATCAGGCATGGGTTAACAACCTCATTTAAAGCCTATGTGGGTGCATTTACAACAGTCAATACTCTATAAATACAGCTACAGCTTCCGTACACATGGTGGTAGTACTGTAGTTTGTGCACAGGATTTGCTAGAAAGTGGTTCATTACACTGGCCGGTACTGCAGATAATGTTTGTGCAAAAGCTTTGTGCCTCCTAAGTAGCTGGAGGAAGATCATGAAGCCTTGGAAATGTTTTCAGGCTTCCTGTCCCCACCAGCAACAGCAAGAGTGGTCAGTGCTACCTCTCGCAGCTGGGACAAGCCGGCATCCTTCTCCCCACGGTGACCAGCTCCGGTGGCACAGATTTGCTCCTTTCCTTATGTCCAGCCCCGTGTGCCTTTCCAGAGGAAACTGGGGCAGGAGGCTTCTGCTCTGTGTCTGTAACTGGCTTCCACCTTGGCAGAAGATGAGACATGGTCTGATTTCCTATTTATCTGAGCCCAGATGGGTTTTCTCAGTTGCACAGCGTTGGACAGGAAAGCGTCTTTGCACATCTGTAGCCCAGAAGTCACACAGTGAAAGGGTCAGGCGTGGGGCTGGGAGTCACGGCACGGATGCGGACCTTGCCGGCGTGGCCCCCCGCGAGGGCCAGGGGACAAGGTGTGCCTTAATTCTGGTTATGGGGATGGCACAGAGTGGGGACACCCCTGCTTGGGAGCTTGGCACTGGAGGAGCTCATGGCCAAGGACTCCCCCTCTCCACGGCTCCTTCTGCCTGCCCTGTGGGAAGCATTGGAGGGCCCTTCTGGCCCACCACCAAGCACAAAGGCCATGGGGCAAGGCTGGAAAACTATCTTTTCCCTCCTCCAGCCCTGAGCAGGTGCAGCCCACCCCATGTAACATGAGTGGGATTGTCCTGGTGTTAGACCGAGGGTCAAACCCTGAACCCCTGGCCCTGGGCATGCTCCCGAGGCTTTCACCAGGGCCTTGCTCCAGCTCTCCTCACCCTTGAGACCTTGTGGCTTCCAGCCAGGCACTGCTGCACAGCCTCAGGCATCACTCAGCATCCCTGGCAGCACGCAGCCGGCTGGAGGCGAGCAACCTGTGGCTGACAGCTCCGGCTTCTTACGCAAGCTCTGGGACGCAATATTTCCCTCCTTTTAAGAGCAGGGTGATGCTCTGGAGGACAGCTCTGCTTATCTAAGGCAGGACTGGAGCGGGACAGCCTGCAATCTGTCTGGGTCTCAGCTGCCCTTGGGAACCTCATGAGGATCCTGCCAGCAGCTGATAAATGCCAACAAAAAGGATGTCAAGCGTGAGCGGTTGCTTCCAGGTTTGTTTATTCCTCTGATTTCTACAGAGGCACACAAAGAGTCCACACGCAATCTGCACAGAGTGCTCTTTATAAAAATAAATAAAAAGGCCCTTGCTGTTCAAAATCAACTTCCCTCTGGGTCTATTTTAGCCCATCGCCTTAGCAGCAGCTTCTTCAGACGCCGGGACTCTGCTGATGAGAGTTAGTCACTTCTGTCCCTCAGCAGGCGTCTCGGTAATTTTCCCCAGCCGGTTACGTCAGTGAAGCCCTGCACCAGCAGCGCTCACCGATTATGCAAGCTACATTCGCAGATATGCTCGGGGTTGGTCTTTTTAACCTTTATTCACTGGCTCATCGCAGGGAGAGCTGCAATAAAAGCTTTGCTGATAAAGCTCAGTAATATATTGACAAAAGAAAAGCATGGYATTGGTAATAGATTATATTTGTGGGAAACTGAAAGAAGAAACAAAGAAGCCAATTGCAGCCTATAGGCACAGCTGAATCTGTAGTAGTACCRTCTCTTGAAAAGAAAGACACTTTTCTGGTTCATCCAGGCAAAAGCAGGGACAAAGATTTTATCTGGGGTTTCAGTTCATTATCCAAACGCTTTGCAGTCAGGGGTTTTGCARGACTGAGCTACCTCTCTGCTCCCTGTGAGGCACCCTAGAGCTTGCTCACAGATAGTGCAGGAACTCCTGAATTACAACGTAGGAGCCTTCTGATTTTTTTTTTTTTTTAAATTTATGTCCCCCCTTTTTTTTTTTTGGATGGCCATGTTCATTTAATCTTTGTAAAAGGGCATTGGAAGGGGGAAGATGTCAGCAATTTTCTGCACCAGGAGCATCTGGAAATATTTTTATTCACCCAGCTCCAACATCTCCTCAGTAGTCCAAGTCTGTTCTTCATCCCCACTGTCCCCAGGTGATAGAAAAGCAGGGGACTGGGATAGAGTCACTTGCCTGGGTCTCCAGTCGAAAAATTCCCCCTTTGACCTTCCTGCCTTGCAGGCTGCCAAGTCCTCCCTCCTGGTCCGTGGCAAGTGCTGTGAAAAGGCTTGTGCCTGACAGTCCCACTGCAGAGATCCTCCTACAGACCCCTGCTTGTGGTGGGATCTGCATCCCTCATCRTCCCAATGCTAATGTCTGAGATCTCTCCTATGTCTGCAGTGCTGAAGTGTAGGAGGCGTCGTGATGCCCTCTCCTCTTTCCTCCTTGCCCCAACAAGCCAAAGGGTGGGCATGAAGCAGGGGGCTGATACCTTAAAAACTTGTGTTGTGGGAGGTGTTTTGCCATGTAGCTCCACGCCAAGTCCAGTTCAAAAGGAATAGTGTGATTCTGCTGACCATTCRTTTCTGGATCGGGCACTAAATCTGGCTGCAAAGAGAAATAATTGACTGACTGGTTGGGCTTTCTTAGGGCAGCAAGTAACTATAGAAACTCCCTGCCTGTCAGACGTAGGTGTAGCAGAGCTGCGTTTGGCTGATTGGAGCCAGATCATGTCAGTCGATGCAGCAAAGTTTGCAATAGGTGCTCAGTGCAAAATGCCATGTGCTAGTGTTTCCCCGTGGATACCAGGATAACTAATGTAATGCTGGAAATAGGAAAAAATCACTTATTGTCTCTAGCTGTGAGTGTCACAGCAGAGTAAACGTTAATATCCGTATAACTGAGCTCAAGAGGTTCCTGTTAGCTACGGTGTTCTTGTTGGAGTGATGGGGAGCTGAGCCCGACAAATAAAACTGGTTGACATTTTTCGAACAAATAGTTTAYAGGTCCTGAAACCCTGCAGTCCTGGTTTGAAAGAAACTGGCAGTAGATTTGTGCTCCATTGGGCAAATATTTCTGCCCAAAGAAAAATCCAAGCACTTCCTTTTTGACATYTTAAAGAAAACTGCTTACTGTTGGGACATTTCAAAACTTCCCCAACATCATCAAAAAGGATAACGATGAGAAAGAGAAAGATAGAAGCAAAGCATTGCAAAGCATGTGTTGCAGATTGAATCGAATACTTTAAGTTACTCAAAGTCGTCAGGGTTTCTCATTTACCAAAGAAGAAAGGCAGTCCTTTGCATCCATCTGCAATGACACTGTCTTCCCCTTCTTTGCTCGTCCAGCATGGTCCGGCAGCGACACAGCCTGGAGTTGTGTGCCCTGAGGGGAGAACTTGGAAATAGCAGCGCTCTGCCAGTATACGCCGGGAAATCTTGAAACTGCAAGATTTCGAATATGTTATCTGAACCAGTGCTGAGTGCATGGGGAAAAAAAAAAACAATGCAGGGAAAGGGTAAGGCGTGCTAGAAAGTTTGAGAATTACATGTGCATGGTCAAACCGAGGTAAATGCTGGCTGCTGGTCAGAGGGCTGGAGGCTGCCTTGTGCCCCTGAGGAGCCCTGAGAGCCCATGTAGGTCAAATCCGTCTCCTCCTTCCCACATGCACCTGCCTGTGGTCCCATCCCTGTCCCCTCCACCWGCCTGCAGCCTCCCTCCCAAACAGCAGGGTGGTAGATAAAGCTGGAAGCTTAAACTGTTCATGCCAAGCCAGCGATTAGCAAGCAGCATGCCGATGTTTACAAGGGGAATGAGGACAGCTTACTCTGCAAGCCAACAAGAAGCCATCAAGCCTTGCAGGAGGGATCGGGCCGGGGCTAACATGCCACAGGCTCTGCAGATGCTTAGCCTTCGTGCCGGTGAGCTGGTCGGTATTGCACCAGCTCCATCAAATGTCAATGCACCYTATATGGGTCTCGGTGGGAGAGCAGGCTCCAGGAGAGCTCGTTCCCACCTGAGATCCTGCCAGTACCACTGCAAGACCCAAACACAGGAGTAATGTGAGACCAGGGGAGCGTGTTTGGGGCTCCAATAGGCTTCTGAGATGCTCCCCTCGCATACACAGTGCCTGTCCCAGGGAGCAGCACTCTCAGGAAGGCTGACCTCRACCAGGTCCCACACTGGCCCCAAGCAGTTTTCCTCTTCTGCCACATGATCGCACGTTTTGAGCCCTCCCAACTATTCAGTGTCAAAAGCATCAAGCACTAAATTGCTTTTGAGGTAGCATGTTCCCACGCGGCACTGTGAAATATTTAATATTAGGATGCTGTATTTGGGACAGGCAGCATTTTTAACAAATGGGACGCAGTGAAACAGCGCTCTTTTGGCTCACCAGGCAAACTGCCTGCAAGGAGGATGAGCAGGTACAAAGCAATGAAAGAGATCTTTATGTCCTTTGAACGAAGAATAAACTCCTTGAATTAATAACTAGCACTTACATCCAGAAGCAGACCCAGTGTTATTAGGAGGATTAACAGTAGCCAGGCATTTTTCATTAAGTGTGGAGCTGCAAACCGCTCCCGTGACACGGGCCTTGTTACAGAGGATGTGTCAATCCATCTGGGGCTGAAGGCAACAGAAATAAAACGCGACAGTATCAGGCAAGCCCACCCAGCCCCTGCATGGGTCTTCCTTAGCTCTGGCGCCTGATGCCCACGACATGGCAGCACGGCTTGGCTGCAGACAAAAATGTGCTTTTGGGGACTTGCTACATCCTGCTGATGTCTCCCATGATGATTGCTTTGATCCATGTAGAGATCAATCCTGCTCACCCTGGGGTTTGCAACATGCCACAGCTGGAGCATCAGATATGAACGTTGATGTAAATTTTCCCCAAAGACAGGCTTGACACTAACTTGATACTCCCATTTGATCTCCTTTCTAATGAGGGCTTTGCCCATGCTTAGTAATGCAATTAGCACACACACTCGGTGGTTAATAAACCTGCTTACAGAGCCGTGAGCATCTGCTCTCAAGTGGGGGAGGCAGGGGGACACACGCATGGCCACCACATCTGTGACGCCAAGGTCCCCTCTGCTTGGGATATTTCAGCTCACTAATGCCATCACCTCCCTTGCCTCTCCTACGCAGAGCGTTTCCGATGCAGATACCACCTCCTTGGCCCTGACGGGTGTCCTTCGCAGAGCAGGAGGAGGACGAGGAGGAGGAGGAGGAGGAGGAGGGCTGGGTCCCACGCTTATGCCATGGCTGGGTTCGAGCGGCCCATGGGAGGCATAGGGACACTTCCCGGCTGTCCCACGTGTGCCGCAGCCACTCGTGTGCCACACGCCAGACCCAGGACTTCACACGTGGCCGCTCCGCGGCATCGCCAGCCACCCTTCTAATAAGCGCTAATTCAATTTTCAGCTTTGCTCCTTGATCCTTTCATGCCGCCTCCTGAGCTGCTTTGCACCGACGTCTGCTGATGTCAGCGGCTGCGGGATGGGGAGGAGAGGGACTGGCTGCCGAGGGGGGCCCAGAGGGTCACCTCCACCCCCAGGCTGGGGTGCACAGGCTCCCCAGGAGCCTCCCGAACGACGAGAGGGGCATTATGAGTGGGTACTGCGCGGCTGGATCCGGGCATGGGATTAAAATTTTGTGTCAGCGGTATGAGAAGTCGTCTGTCATGCTCTGAGGGGAAGATTAGTGAGCTCAAACTCGGCATGTAATTCAGGAAGAAAATCTTATCACATGCCAAAAAATTTTTGCCACGTGCTCTAATCCTCCTGGAGGGGACTGAATAACAAGCAACGCAGCCTGAAGGGGCCCTGCTTGGCTATCTCAGCCCAGGTCCTGGATAGCACACCTCTACAAACCCGGCTAATCACCCCCGTTTCAGCCATCACCGCTGAGCTGGCCACAGGCCTGATCCAGCGCTTGCTGATATCAGTGAAAACCTGATTTCAGTGGCTGCGGCGCTGGTCACGTGCAGGGGGTGGGCATCCTTCCCCCTCGCTCGCTGCCCTCCTCCTGCCTTGTCTGAGCTCCCACAGGGAGAAGCAGGCGGTGGGAAAGCTAGACAGACATGGAAGGGAACAATAAACCCTCAGCAGCCTGGTTTTGAGCATACTCAAGAGCAAAGCAAGCACCTGGAAGCCCAAGGACACAGCCCAGTACTGCCGAACCTCGGCATTTGCCTTGCCCCAGTTCGCACTGCTGCCAGGGCTCGGCGTGCAGCCGGCGCTGCCCGAGGCTGGCTGAGCGCTGCTGCAGCTCTGGGGCTGGCCATCCTCCTCCTCCTCTCACCCTGCCGACTGCTGCCTGCCCAAGGGAATTCCAGGGACCCACAAGTCCTGGAGTAGGACAGGAGCATTAGCCTAGCCATATTAATTAATTAATAAATTAGTTAATTAATTCATTCACTCAGACAGAGAATGCCAAAGGAGTGCACCTGGAAACATGCAACCTTTCTGCTCTTACATGCGGCACATGAATCCAGAGCCAATGTTGCACATCTTCAGGCCCCAGAGGTCTGGGGTTTTACGTGGCAGTAGGCGGAGGGGTTTTCAGTGGCTACTGCAGTGCTCTTGGACTCGTAGTCCCAGCTTTGGTGGCAAAGCCCAAATGTAATGCCCCCCCATATTCATCTCCTCTTTCTCTCTCTTAGGGTTCACATTACTCACAGCTGAACCCAGCCATACCACTGGCTCGTCTCTGCATCCAATGCCATCATCACCCCTGTTGAGACTTGTCTTCTACAAACTGCTTTTTCTGCCACCAGTCAGAAGTGGCCAAGTGACAGGGCAATGCAATATGACAGGAGCCAGGAGCCTTCCACCGTGTACCACATGCATACACAAAGCATCCCTGGCTGGACTGTGTTTCAGGACAGCAGCAGGCTACCGGTCGGCCTGGAGAACAGATGAGTCATTACTTAATGCCATGGACAGGCTAAGATCTTCACAAAGCTTCATGGTCCTTGTGACAGACAGAGCAAAGGCATCTGGCATTATAAATGATTTTAAAAATCTAGAAAACATAAGAAACCAGTTGGGCTGGAGCAATTCATAAAGCAAAGAGGTTGTGGGTAACCTCCTCAAAGCTGGGAAAAGCGGAGACACGTTGCCCTCACCCATGAATTCACTCTGCAGCCCTACCCCAGTGCTGCCACCAGAGGCAGATGTGACATGCCACTGCAGAACAAGGTCCCAGAGATAGCCCTACCTTTTTGTGTGGATCCCGGGGTTTGTCGGAGGGCTAGAGATGCCTTCCTCATCTCCTGTGCCTCCCCTGCACAAAGGAGAGGAGCAGACCACAGCTTTTGTACGTCATATCTAAGAGGCAACTTTGCTTCCGTCTGCAATGAGGTGCGGCAAAAACATTTTCAATCAAGAGGAGAGATGTAACACAAAGAAATATCCCTGTGAAAGAATTATCATGGGCAAGACAGAAAGAGAACTTACAAAAAGCCACAAAGCTCTAGCAGGATCCTTTTGAGCTTGCCATGCGCCCAAAGGAGATACTTAGCCTTATGTCAGCATTGCCCTAATTATGCAAATTGCTCATTGGTTTGTGCACCAGGACACCAGCATTTTGTTTGCTTTGCTCCCAGCCCCCAGCCTGCAGGCCAGTGTTTTGCTCCTTTGCACTGGCTGTGCGGTGTGTCATCGGGGGACAGCAGGGCTTGAGTTTCAGAGCTCCCCCTCCCACCGCATGCACACCTGTTTTAAAAACAGGGCTTGTTTCTAAGGCAAATGGGATGGGGCATCTCAGGAAGGTGGTTATGGATAATAATGCATGTTATAATGATTCCAGCTGTCTCCTATGTGCTGGGTACCAATGTGAGTGTCCCCCAGTGCAGCCATCCTGGTCAGGCTCACAGGGCACGAGGCACGCTCATCCTCTAGCACCGTGTCTGTTCTCCTTCAGGCTGCAAGCAGTGGAAGATGGTATAGAGACACTGACCCCATCACTTGTCCTGTGCCACTGATAGCCTGGAAATTGCCTCACTGCTTGGTGAGAGCCATCTTTGCCACAGCTACGTGGTAAATCTGTTGGGAAAGCAGTTTCAGTGGGCGGCTCAAGGAAATGAATTTCCCACATCCATGGATGATACAACATAGGGAAAAAATCCTCATTTCTTTTCAAGATTCATGTGGGATATTAGGAAATTCTACTGAGAAAGTTCAGAGCCAAGAGAAAAAAAATCCTAACAGCTTCCATCCTGCAAATATATCAAAGGCAGCAATAACACTAGCCAAATGTTAGATATATATGGCACCTTAACCATTCTTTTTTTCCTGTAACGTGCTTTCAGCTTTTTGCCCTGTTCCTGCTCCTAGAGACATGCAGGGAAGCTTTTAAACCAGGAAGACCCTTGAAGTCTGTCAAAACTGCTTGTAAATCCCCAGTTTATGCTACAATTCAGTGACAAACTATGCCAGTTTCAACAATTTTTCTCTGCAACCTAATCTCAGTAGTCTTCTTGGACTGGACCTTGCCTTCATAAATTTGACAGTAATGCTCCACTTGAATCCAGGGCCCATGGGCTAAGCCTCAGCAATTAATGCTCACTGATTTATTCACATACATATTCACCACAAGGGTATAGAACCCTCCGCAGACACTATGCAAATAATGTATATTAATAAATGCAAATGCCCCACTTGAATTTATAATATCAATATTCATACTTTGAAAATTAAGACCTTCGTTAGTCTATTAGCATATAGTTATTAACGGCCAGTAAAAAGGGCTGCAGCTGTATACAAACAAACATTTCCCTTTGTAGGAAACCAGTAGCAACAATCCCACAAACAGTGCTGTTTCCTGGGAGAAAACTGAGCTTTGAAAAACCTGCGGGGAGCATATTTTGTGTGCAAGTACAGAACTTCTGATCTTGAAATATGTAATTATCTGGGGAAACCACCTTATTGTTATTTTTTGGTTTTGCATGTCTGAACTTTTTATTTTTAGATKAAACTTTTTTCCATGGAAAATTTGGCCTGAAAGCCAATAGGGCTGTATCTCCTTTGAAATCCCAGCTCTCAGGCTTTCTAGAGTGTCTGAGAGCTGTGGTCTCATGTGTCCACAACCAGGTGACCACTTGTCCCCAGCAAGGTGAGATGCTGCTGTAGATTTTCTGGTGGAGTTGTTATTTCTCGTTGACAAGCTCACTGCCTGTTAAGCCTCCTGGCCAAATCAGACAGTGTCACTGCTCCCTAGATGCTGTGAAACTCAAATCTCTTGGAAATGTACATTTATGGGACTGAGGTATGGATAGTCCTCATAAAATGGCCCACTGACACTGCACTGCCAGACCACCTCATCCGCCACCACCACCAAGGGGGAAGGAAAGGAGAGCAACAGTGGTTGGAAAACATCATTTTCTCTAGGAAGGAAAAAATTTCCTAAGCGCTGAGGTGCTTCAATACCTGGACATGTGATCAGGCTGATTTCTGCCAAGTTTGTTTCCCTTTTCCTCTTGACACCAAACAAGAAAGCCGAAGGATTTGCAATGATATTTATTTGGTTACTACTGTAAAATGCAGAATACCAGAACACCTCCTGGACCTGACACTTTGGCAGTTCAGTGCCCCCAGGAACATGTGGCCTGCTAGCAGGGAATGAACTCTTACTAATACMCCAAATAAACTGGGATGAGCCCTGGTGTCATCTTCGTCTGCTGAGTCTCCAGGCAATGGAGAGGCTGACTCCTCTTTCACAGCTCCCTCTGGATTTTTAACCCAGTGGGCAGTCAGGTTGGTCCGGCATGGTTTACCCTGGGTCAATCCATGCTGGCTGTTCCCAACCACCTTCTTCTCCTTCCTGCGTCCAGAAACATGCTCTAAGAGGACTCACTCCATGTTTTTCCTAGGGACTGACATGAGGCTGACTGGGCTGCGGTCTCCTGGATCATCCTTCTGGCCTTTCCTGAAGATGGGTACAATGTTTGCCTTTCTCCAATTGCCGGGGTTCTCCCCTGATCTCCATAATCTTTCAAACATGATAGAGAGCAGCCTTGCAAGGACCACAGCCATCTCCCTTGGCACCCTTGGGTGCAGCCCAGTGGGTCCTCTGTGCGGGACGTTCTCTCAAGCAAACCCTGATTTGATCGTCATCCACTGATGGTTGTTCTCCTCCCCTTTCAACCCTTTCTCTAAGCATAGAGGCCTGGAAGACCTTGGTGAAGACTGAAGCAAAGAAGGCAAGGAGTGCCTCAGCCTTACCTGTCTCTGCTGTCACTAAATCACCTGCCCCATTCAGCAGTGGGCCCCCATTTTCCTTATTCAGCCTTTTACCACTAATGTAGGGGTAGAGACTCTTCTTGTTGCCCTTGATGCCTCTTGCAAGTGTCAACTCTAGGTGAGCTTTGTCTTTCCTAGCACCGCCCTACACACCCAGTCAGTGTTTCCAAATCCCTTCTTCGTAGCCCACCCTTGCTTGCACCTCCTGTTACTGCCTTTTTGTATTGGAGGCCAGTGGTGAGTTCCCAGTTCATCAATTATCCATAGCCCTTGCTCTGCTGCACACCGCGTGGACCCAACAGCTGCCTTCTAATGGAAGAGAGGGAGAGATGCATAACTTGCATAAATTAGCTTCTAAATTAAATTGTAGCCTCATAAAGTACCACTGCAGCACACAGCTAACTCTTACAGCCTGGTGAAACCTAGCCAGAAAGCAAGCTGAATGCTTTTTAGAATGGCATGTGAAAAGGGCACCGAAGGAGACGCAGCAAGATTTGTCCCGTTTTCATTTCTCTGTGCTCGGCGCTGCTTTTTTCCCACCGGCCAAAGTCAGAGATGTCTGATAGGGAGCACTGTAAGATGAGATGTAAAGGTGTGGTCGCAGCCAATTTACAGTAACAGGAAAAATCACATTATATCCAATTCAAAGTGCTGACTCTGCCTGCCCCGCAGAGCCTCTTCGGCTATATAAATACAGATCAAATATCATGTTCATTCAGATCTTACTGGATCAATAGCCTACAGCCTCCCTCTGCAACTTCACTCCTACACCTGAGCCTAAAACAAGCTGATCAGTCCTTTTCTGCTGTGACCTGAAGCATTGAAGGTTCCTGAAGGAGGATCGAAGTAAGGGCATAACAGCTAGGAGGCAAGAGGATGTCCAGCATTCAGGGACGAAAATGCATTTGTTAAAATGCCCTATTAGAAAAAACCAAAAAACCAAACCCAAAACACCAAGAAAAAGCAAGCAAACGACCCTTTCCCCTCGCCCCTGAGCAATGAACTTTCAGATCCTCCAGGCTGTTCGGTGGGTAGTTTCTCTAGCAGGGCGCAGCGCATACCCAGCACAGCTCCTGTTACAGCAACAAAAAAATCTCCCAGGTGATTTTATAATGTAGCGGCGTCTGAGCTTAGGACCTTTTTCTGTTGCCCTTTCTTCTGCAAGCAGATTACTTGTGGGAATAAAGCTGGCTGAGTGAAGAGGGAGAGGACTACCTGCAAAAGCAATTTTGTGTAAATGGTGTTCCTGTACTCGCTGGCTGGGGGAAAATTTCTGCGCCAAAGTTTTTTCACCTCCAAGTAAAATTATACGGGTTTGGAAAGGAGTTGTTGAACGTGGCATGGTCTAGCAAGTGAGGTGAGCCCTGGTACGCAGGGAGAGGTGGAACGGATGGGGTTGGAGTAAGGTGGCTTGCTGGGGGCAAGCCAGGGGGAAAATCACAATGCACCCTGAAACCAGCATGTCAGGTGAACCCCAACTTTTTTAACATCCAGTAGAGTTCCTCTAAGAGAAAGTGAAGCCTTTGCACATGGGATTCCCGAAAGCCCGAAAGTGGAGCTCCTCCAGGCCCCTAGGAGGAGGCGTAGGGCTGAAGGACCTGTCTGGACCCTGCGGTAGAGGCAGCTGAGGAAGAGCTCGCTGTGAATTGAGGCACGTTAAGAGACTTTCCCAGCATAAAACTAACCATGAATTTTGGCTCCAGCCCTCCATGGGGGCACATCAACAGGTTCATGTGGGAGCCGGGTATCCAGGGGTCCCCTCTGGACACAGTCCTGGTTTAGCAATGAGCCCCAGGGGAGTCAGGCGTTGGGGAAGGTTTGCCAAGCCCCCGTAGCTTGGCTTGGCACAGAGGCAAGGGAAGGTGAAGCTGAGAGGCCCTGCCACTGGCACTGGTCTGACCGCCACAGTGGTTTTACCACATGACTCATTCAACAAAAAAAGCCTGTTAATCCTCACGCAAACCCTCTCCAAGATCCATCCTCATCTCCATGCTGTAACACACCCCCCCCAACTCATGCCAGGACCACTCTCTATAGAGCCATGTTATGGAGCTCCAGGAAGTCAATCCAACTAAAAAAAAAACCCAACCCAAAACTTGCAAATGAAAGTGCTATCAGTTCTCTGATCTGGCTCGCGGCACAGCCCGACAGGCGCCGGCGGGGTGTCCGCTCGCAGAGCAGGAGGGAGCACCACAGATCGGGGTGGGAGTGGTGAACGTGCTCCTGGCACGTATCGCAGCTGAATGCTTTGCCTTGCAAAACCACAGCCAGAGGGTCTAATTTGGCCAGCTGCTCCTCCATTATAGGTGATAATGCAGGAGGTGGAACGATCCCAGATTGCCTGTCGGAATCCAGGGCGGGTTTGCCAAGCTGGCAGCGAGAGCCAAGCGTCCCCTCCTGCACACTGCCTTCTCCTCGGTGCAAGCTGAGCATGTCAGGGAGCCAGGGAAACACCACGGCTTTGGGGCCCCTTTCCTGCTATGGTCCCCTCCCTGGCAGCACCATTTTTGCCACAGAAAACTGCATGTTCTCTGGTCATCTTTTACAGCAAGCTAGTGCTTTAGAAATATTTTTCTTTTCACGTATGACTTGCAGAGTAGCATTCCGACTTGGAGGACGATGGACTGTATTAACAGGACCCCAGCATCCCTTTGGTGTCTGGTTCTTACTTTCCCTCCAACAGTGCACCCAATCCTGCTCGAAACATGACTCAGGAGAGCTTATGTGACAACAGACGTCATCACTGCTCACAATTGCGCACTCTGTTTTGTGCTTTTTCCCCTCCTTTTTTTTTTCTGCCAGGTTATCCTAAGAGAGGCAGTTTCTGACTGGCGATGTGAAATGTTACCTTTATCACTTCTCCACAGCACCAGCAGTATTATAGGTTGTCAGTCTAAAAAAAGCAGCATTGTTTGACTGTGCAGAGCAGGCGTTGCAACAGCAGCGCAGGCTCGCCACATCAGGATCCAGAGGTGGAAAGGGCCCCATCAGGTGTTGACACGAACGCGGCGCGGTTCGCTCGAGACAACTCTTGCAAGGCTGAGCCCACTCAGACGTTAAATGTATAAATATAGATCCACGCAAAGGCAGTGCCGTTCAGGCAAGACCCACATGCACCGCCCCGCCCCCTCCTAGGATATGAGCAGAAAAGTGGAGGGAGATTGCTCAGTGCTGAAACATCACCAGTGACGCAGATCTCTAAGTGGGTCAGATGGAAAAGTGATGATAATGAGTTTACATGAGAAGTTTGGGAAGAAAACCCATCTGACGGTGAAGGTGAAGTGAAGACAAAGCCAGGGGTTTTTAGTATGCTAGGCTAGTGAGTGAGCAACAGGGTACGAGCCTTCCTCCCCTCCCTCCGACATGGGCTTTTTTATTTCTTCACTACAGATATGAAACAGATGGGGAGAAAGGGAGGACAGGCCCAGTTGGGGATTATTTAAAAGCAGCAACAACTAAAAAGTTTCCATAATGGAATTTGATTCTTGCAGAGAGCATGTGTGTGCTGGCTCTTGACTATCTCAGGGCAACCAGCTGAATGCACGGCACGCTTGTTATCTCCACGCAAGTCTTCCCTTTGCTGAGATGCCATTGCAGAGAGGCGCACAATTCAAGGAGCATCACAGAAAGCAGTATCTGGATTTATGGCTGCCATATTTCAGGGCTGCGTGAGAGGTGCTAGCCGTTTCAAATGACTTCTCTGCAGTTTCAAATGACTTCTTTTCTTCAAATGACTTCTCTGAAGCAAACTGAAGGCACTGATGTTAGTATCCCCATCTGTCATCTTAAAAAGACAGAGCTACTGCCCACCCGCCTTCTTTTCAGCAATAGGCCACACTGAATATTGTCAAAAGCAATCATTTCCCCTGCTAAATCTTTCCCTAGGGCTACAACATTTCTGTCTGTGAAGAATACAGGAGAGGCTAAAATAAACCATATGACAATAAAGACTCACAGAATGGGAACCATGGAGATCATCTAGTCCACCCCTGCCCCACCCCGAAAGCAGGGCTATAGCTAACATGCGGTCAGCTCAGCCATGGTTACTGGAGTCCTTAAACCTTCAAGGACACTCTACCTCTTCTGGGCAACTTGTTTGACTAAGTCACCAAATACAAAAATGGGCCAGCCTGTTTGGTTGACCAGAAGGGTGTTTGTTATTCTTTCTGGATCGAGGCAGAGATGACGCCATGGCCGGTGAAGTGCAGTGGGAAGTGTCGGGCTCATCAGGTCTTGTGAGAGCTGTGTCACTTGGTTATCCCCAAGGTACAGGGAGGCCTGATGTCTTCAGGGTCTGGTCAAAGTGCAGTGGCCCTGCAAGCGGCCTGGTCTCCATTGCAACACCATGCTCTGGCTGTTCCCCAGCTCCACACCCTGAGCAGCTGGGCTCAGTTCTGCAGAGGTATCAAGGGTGATGTCTGGGGTCAGAAGGTGCGAGAGAGGCCATGCACTGAGCTGCAAATAAAGCAGTCCTGGCTTTGAGGGAGCAAGAGGCAGGCCAGATGTACAGGTCTTGAGGTTACTGAGTAAGAATTCACAGCTCTGCAGAGGGAGGAATGGGCAGCATCATTTGCAACAGACAGCCCTGATATTAATGGGAAAGGGACGAAGAGGAGCAGGGCTGGAGGCAATGCTGACTGCAGCCTGACATCAACCAAAAGACCAAGTCCCGCTCCCAGGGAGGAAGCATATCCCCTTGAGAAGAGAATTTCATCAGAGGAAGCCCGCACCAGAACCTGCACCACCATGCCGGCTGTCCTCCCTGCACAGGACGCAGCGTGCAAAACGCTGCAAAGTCACAGCTATGTCTTTGCAGACGTCGGTATGTGATTGCAGAGTCCCCCTAGGCTGTCCCAGGCAACTCCAAAGGCTTTGCTGCTGCACCTTCCCGCCTAGACATCCCTCAGTGATTTAGCTTAGCCCCAGCTCATGCATACCCACGAGTTGCTGGGGTCGATATAGATGTAACTCGTCTGTAACAGTGCTGCCTAGTGATTTTTGCCATGCCGTGCATATACACAAGCATTTCCTGGAGCTGGGGAAGAGCTGCTCAGGGAGCCTGGAAGATGCCTGCAGTTTTGTGTTAGCCCTGAAATGCCATCTGAAAAGCAAATGAAATCGGCACCTTTCCGAAGGGGAGAGCGCTGACTCACCCGGTGTTTGCTTCCCTGCACTCTACCCCTGCAGACTACCTAGCAGCAGTTTTCTTCTGCTCTTTGTAAGTGCTCTGGGTCTCCTTCACCTCCTTTGCCTGTCTCCAGCTGCATGGGCACATCCCTTCCCTTTTCACAGCACTCACATGCAAGCCCTGTGCGCTCATCAGCGATGGCGTAGCCCACACCCTGGGGCTGGAGATGGTCCACTTAACTGGTTTCTCTGCACCCAGTTTGATGACACACAGCAGATGCCCACTTCCACTGCCATCATTGCAGGGAAGCTAAGGGGAACAAGCACCCTTTATGCTAAGCCTGGACCATTCGAGTCTTGTAGACACAGTCAAAGGTCACTGCCTGCCACGGACCAAAACACCACGTGGGATTCCGAGAGAAAACCATTTCCAGTGATGTCTCTGAGGGATAAAGTCATCAGCTGACTAGGGAAAAAAAAAAGTCACAGTTAAATGTCAGGAGATGTGTGGAAGCATTTACTCTTAAGTAGCGCTGGTGGCTGGTGCCCCAGTAAGAGTCTCATTATGTCCAATAAGTTGCTCCCTGAAAAGCTCCCAGAGCTCTTATTATCTCTGGAGTGATATGCAGAAGTGGTCTGATCTCTCATAGAGCTTGCAGGAGGATTCAGCTCTTTGTTTCAGATTAACTACCTTTCTGAAAAGAAAATTCATATCAGAAGCCTGGAAAAAAATAGAGGGTAAATACTGAATAAAAGTGGTGTAAAATTAGGGTAAAATTCTGTCACACCACTGTTTGCAATAGGAGGACTCTTAACATTACGCTGGCTGAAATGAGAGGAAAATTCTCTATCTCACCTTGTAGGGAAAGACCCCCCTCCACCAGACACCTCGGCTGGATTAAAATTTTAACTAAGAACATTTTCTGAGGAAGGAGAATAATAGCTTCATAAATGTATGTACCTTACATCTGAAATCTCCCTGGCTTTGAATTAGCCATGCATTCTCAGGCCCTTTTGGTCTGACACTCTTTTGTGTGAGATTATTTATTTTATTTCTATTTCTAAGAAGCTTTGTGTAATAAGGTGTTAAGCTCAAGATAGCTTAAACTAATATTTGGTTGTGGAAAAGGGTAATATCACTGAATAAGGTTAAAAGTAGGTGCTTATAAAATTAAAAATTGTTCCTGCTCTGCTTTGGCAGATTAGGCCTGTGAAACTATAATAGGATTTCTCTCTCTGTCTCTCTCTCTCTTTCGGTCAGGCTTTAGCTTTTCCCTTGGAGGAGCAGAAGACAGACGACAGACAGCGTGCTCAGCCTAATGTCCAAACGCTGGAGAAGTGCACATGAGACTTCGGATCAAAAATCCCTCACGGTGGGTTACCGCTTTGGCTGTAAAGAGCAAACAAGCAGGAGACCCGGTTAAGCCCCCCGACAGGCTTGAAAATTAAAGCGCTAAGGCCTGAGCGTTAAGGTAAAGAGCAGGCAGCTGTTTTGAGCACTGCAGCCTGCCCAAATGTGCCTAGTGAAGTGAATAACCATTTCCAAACGCTCTGGTTGAGAGCGAGCTGCGATGTAAGTGAAAACTTGGATGGGTTATTCAGAGACTGCATTTTTGAGAGCCAAAGCCCTGGGCTGGGAACACAAGAGTGATTTGTTCTCCCCGAGCATGATTACCTGCTCGCCTCTCCTTTCCTTCTCGTGACTAGAAGCTGCCCAGCAAGCGCCGCTGCAGAAGAGAGCCGCTCCTCCCAATTGCTCCCGCGATTGCTGTGGCAGGGAAACAGACCCTGGCCCCTTGCCAAGCAGAGGCTGGTCCCCTGCGCCACGCACAGCTGGATGCAGACACCCACCGCCCCATCCCCGGCCATGGCGGGGGCAGAGGGGAGCCCAAGAGCTTGAAGCCCGCTTCGCACGACAGAGCTGGCACAGGAGGTTGGGTGAGTGACATTACCGTGCGGGACCACCTTCGGACTGCATTTTTAGTCAGCTCTGCCTGTTAAATTTATTTCATAATGAAAAAGTGAAGAGTTGTTCTAAACCAAAATCAGCCTGAGGTGGGAGCGATGGCTCTGGCTGCAAGCAGAGCCACCCTATTGCAGCAGCACCAGTCTGTGCCCCAGAGCAGCATTTTGTCCTACAAAAGGAAACCACGTTTGTCTTTTTGGGACAATGAATGCCCCAAACATCTGCCTATTGCAGCCATCCCGTACAGCCACTTTCTGCACTAGAAGGTGAAGCCGGGCATCAGCGAGACCCGAGGTGGTGGAAAGCACACCAGCAGCCTGCCTTCATGGCTCACCTCACGCCATCTGAAGCTCCCCCTGGAAGGTGACTCCTCTCGCCATTAGTCACGAATGCTGTGAGGACTGCGTTCCCCATGCAGATGTGTGTGTGAGGAGCAGTTAAGTGAAACCGATCTTTTCTTACCAGAAGATGGGGTCACCTCATGACCCTGAGGCATAATGGCAAAAAAAGGGGCCATCTTCTGGCTTGCCACAAAAAGGTAAAAGGGAGCCCCCCTTCCCCTGCAGCAGGAGAGGCGGGGGCAGCTCGGGGGGTCTGAGCTCTGCCCTCGCTGGCCAGAGCTGAGGAGCAAGAAGAAGCAGTGCCTTCACCCAGGGGCAGGGCTGGTGATGGTGACGCCGCTCTCGGGCAGCAAGTGGGATGGCCACGGCCTGAGCAGACCGTCACCGTCCCTTAGCTTGTTAGTGGCGGGTTGCATTTTACAGCACGGGATAGCAATAACTTAAGCCGTTCACAAAAATGAGGGGCTGAGAATGATTATTCCTGTATTGTAGGCAGTGAAGGAAGGGAAGAGCAAAGCGACTTGCTGACGGCCATGCAGCCAGCCCGTGGCGGAGCCGGGTTAGTATGTGGGTCCCCGTTGGTGTGACCAGCCCTCAGCACGTGCCTCCTGGCCTTGTGGCCTTTCCAAGGAGAAACCTGATGTGGCAAGGGGGAGAGTGGCAGGGAAAGGAGTGGAGAAACTCAATCCTGCAACCCCAGCCCTGAAGTACTGGAAAAAGACACACGATGGTGAGATGCTCGTTGCTCTGCCAGGTCATCTGCACCCCACTGCCGGCAGGAGCCAGCTGTGATGGACTCAGCCTGCCTCCACCCCAAGAAGCAGCCTCCCCATGCCTCCAGTGATCCCCTCTGTAAGAGGAGGGGAACAGGGTAAGAGAAACAGGGGAAATGACAAGAATATGACAAGATAATATTATCCCTGCTTCAGCACCTTATCAAAGCAAAGCAAGCCCTTTTCAGAGAAATGAGCTCAGGTGCATTTCTTGTGAGACGACAGCATTTAGAGTTCGAACTGAACAGTGCAGAGTCTTGATAGTGTCTTTCTACAGTGTTTCCATGGACTAGTACTGCCCAGTACTAGTCCATGGAAATAATCTAAGATTTTTAGTACTGTGCCCATGTGTTTTCCAAAGAGAATTGCTACAGCAAGCGTGACTCCCCATTTCAAAAGTGCCTGCAGTGGTCAGTGAGAAGGTGGGCAGGCTGCCTGCCTTCCTGAAGCGCCTTCCTCTCTAAAATACCTCCCAGTGCCTTGCAGTGCTACTGTGTCCCCAGTGACAGCTCCCCGATAGGGCTGGCAGGACAGGAGCAGCATGGCATGGAGACCAGAGTGCTGACAGCCCTGCTTTCAGTGGACGCCGCAGGCAGCTCAGCTGGTGCTGAGGGTTCAGAGACACCATCAGGGAGAAGTGCAGGAAAACGATTTTGCAGTGCAAGTCCTGAGTAGTGAATGCAGCTTGTCTGTATAGCAGATTTTATCATCATGCAATGCCTTTGAAGTCGTAGTAGCRTAATGGGACAGGTGATGCAATCTCTCGTATTAGCAAAGTCCAGGGGGAATGACCGGCATTAAAGTCTCCAGGTAACGCTCTGGTTTCTGTTTCCTCCCCAGCTATCTGATTATTCAGATTCGGTAGAAAGACCTGGAAGGCATTAAAGTGACTGCTGCTCCTGGCTCCTTAGCCTGCTCTAGAGTAGCAGACCCCATGCCAGGCAGAGCAAGGGGTCGGATATTTTGCTGGATGCCAATGGGCAGGCAGAGCTCCCCGATGCGCTCTGGGGACCTCCTTTCTGTATGTGCCACCCATGATAACCACCACCTCCTGAAGCCCTGTGAGGGTTAAAAGGAAGTCTGACCCCCAAAATCCTCTCTTCGGAAAGGAGTGACCTACAGTGAATAATGCCAATGGAGAGACGTGCAGGCAATGTCAAGTGAAATGTGATATAAAAATTATGATGGCTGAGAAGGGTCCAGAACAGGCAAGTGCTGAAGATATTAAAGCAAACAAGAACATTTCAGGCACACGGGAAACATGAAGCTTGCCAGAGGGTTGCTGAACTACAGGTCTGTAAATGAGCTGACAGGGCAATTTAAAAGGCTAAGGACACTGCAGAGAAAAGGATCTCTTTGGGTTGTTGCAGAGGATGTTTGGAGAGGTATTTGCATGCCAGATATATGACTTTCAGGTTAAAAAAGGCTGAGGCTTCATCAGGAATTGAGGTACCAAAAGAAGGGAACTGGCCCAAACCAATATATTGAATAACAAGTTGAGAGGACCCAAACTTTTAAAACTGTCCCCCAGGAACCGTGTTACATCTATAAATTGCACCTATGAAAAAATGATACATAATTAAGTTTTTGCAAAGGGATAAAGAAATGTAATAGCTAAACTGATAACAAAATATGCAGTCTCTCTTTAAAGTGTGTTATTTTATCTGAGAACCAAAAAGGAAAAAAAATCTTGCACTCATCTGTAGAAAGGATGCCAGTGTGACTACACAGCCTAGTGAATCTTACTGCAGGCTCAGGAAAACTGGATGAAAGGGTAATTAAAATATAGTTATTAACAGCGTGTACTAGTTCAACATAAACGAACTGGCAGAGCTTCAGTATGTCTGAATTCTTCCACCAGATGAACCATGAGTAGCTAAAGAAAAGTACGTGACAATGCCAAGCTGAATTTTAGAAGGCCTCTGACTGAGATCCCAAGGAGAAGACTTTGGTAAACCAACATATTGTCGAGGTGAAAGGCGCGGCAATAACATGGACCAGAACTGGAGTGATGTGATGGGGCGTGTGGCAAAAGCATGAAGTTTAATGGGATCATCAGTATGGAGGGCACCGACATCTGAGGAGGTGGCAGAGGAAATCCATGGATTCAGCCGACCAGAAAACACCATCCCAAACTATTAGGAAAGCAGGCATTTGACGTTACCTGCCTAGCAGCCAGTCTTTCGGACGAGTCTGTGCAAGCAAGCAGGGGCCACAAAGCTGGAGAACAGCTGAGGCTGCACATTTCAAAGACGGTGCAGGGGGAGGGAAATTAATCCAGGCAATAATTGATCTGTTAGCTTAACCTCAGGAGTATGACAGGCATTTGACTAATTTTGAAGGGAGGAATAATGCAAGATGTAGAGTTTAATAGAAAATGGTATAAAATACAACAAGGAGGTTACCAAAAATAGATCTGACCTGACTAACTCAATGTATTTTTTGATAAAAATAGCTGAGGTTCCAGACAAGAAAATGCCATGGATCTCATCTATCAGGCCCCCTCTTCAGTAATTAGTGGAGGAGTGGGTTAGTAAGAATTAAGAGGTAAGGAGTAGGCCAAGGAGAAGATGCCTACAGATTGTGCTGAAAGCCCTCTCCGTTAGCAATAGTAGCTTTTACACTCAAAACGAAGGTCCAGACACCTCCTTGTGGATGCTCATCTTGGGGGGGAATCAGATGTGCTGCTTGGCATCTGGCTGTGTGGCCACCCATCTCTCGCGGACTCGTAGCCTGTGATGTCCCTGCCTGCAGTGTCGGGGACCTCCGCAGCCAGCCCGCCCGACCTCCCGCAGCCTTCGGCCCACAGGAGGTACTGCTTCACAGACGGCATGTTATCGCTGAGAAAGAAAATATCCCATGGCTAATTAAAATTTCCTAGCGATGACTAAAACCACAACAACCCCTCTTAAGTTGTTCCAATGGTTATTAATTAATCTTGTTGTTACCATGGCAGGGCTTTGGTCACTGCCTTTTCACCAGATGCCCACAAAACACAGCCTTTGCTCTGCCACCGAGGGAAAAGGTGAGCATTTACCCGCCTGGCAAGCCTGTGCCGTGCTGCYGGCATTGGGGCTCTCACCCTCTGCTGCAGGGAGAAGGGCTTGCCAGGGGCTGGCATCTGGTTGGGCTTGGCAGGCGGACACGGGGCTGAAGTAAGCACTGCCAGCACCGAGGCTGAGAAATTGGGTTGGCACCAAACGGGTCAGCATCTCTCCGTGCCTGGCCAGGCGCTTCCTCTGACGTCCTCTCCCCTTCCCTTCCCGCAGGTTTCCCTGCGCACACGAGCAGCGGCCGCCACTCCGCTCTGCCTTGGGATTGATTATTTCTCTCTCTCCAGCCTCATCCATTAATGACGCACGTCGATTCAAATGCTGTTGCTTTTTACTTCTCTCCCTTTTTTTTTTTTTTTCTTCTATTCCCCCTATTTTTATGACGCATGAAGTCAGGGTTGTCATTATTCTATATTTGCATGGATTAAGCTGCCTTCATCATCTATTAGCTTCCAAGTGATAAGAGCCCACATGCAGACTCCCTTGTTATGTACGCTGCCTCTGCCCGCCGTTCCTGATTACTTCTGGCCCATATTCTAGCTCTAGGAGCCAAACGGCTGTCTCATGCAGAAATGCCTCAAAACGATTTTTTTAAGATGTTCTTTTCAGAAAAGGAGATGTGTTTTCTTCCACGTTTGTCTGTCTTGGCTGCCTCTTTCTGCGTTACCAAACTGTTCAGGCTTCCTCTCAATTTTTCATGTTTTCCTTTTTGGCCCAGTAAAACAGTTATACATGAGGTGAAACAACCTGACCTATCGGTTGATCTCCTCCTTTTATTTGCAGGCCTAACATCTCAGACACCGTGGGGGGGGGTGGTTCTCAAGTCTTTTACAGTAGTGTCCTATCTTCCCACTTAAAAATACTTCCTGTTATTTACTCAGCTTGCTGGTTTAAAATAAGATTTAAAAAGAGAAAAAAAAATAGACTATCCTGGAAGAGGAGTTAGAGAGATGGAGTAACCCAGGAAAACAGACAGAGGTGATGGATAGAAGAAGGATTTCTCCACTTCCCTTAGCTCCTGGGACATGGTGGATTTGTCTGCATTAGAGAAGCTGCTGAGTATGAACGCGGTTGTATACCCGGTAACCAGCAAACCTGGCAATATCCTTGAAGTCTGTAACAGCCAAGGTTYGACCGACCAAAAAAAAGCTATCTGATAACTGAAGTGAGAGGATGACCTACCAGAAATACCCTCCCAGCCGTGCAGCGAGTTGGTGCCCGTGTGTGCCTGGGGAAGGCAGGAAAGGCTGGAGCCCATCAGGGATGTCTGTAGGGTACAAGTTTCCCTGCCTCCTCACCAGTCTTGAGGTGGAGCTGCCTGCCTGGAGGTGGTGTTGCCCAGTGGGCTGGAGCTCCAGCAGGGAGTTTGCAAGAGCTCGGTATCGAGCAGGGGTTGCTGGTGGGTTTTTCATCAAATCCTGGTCTGCTATCGCTTCCATTTATGGGTATTTTATGCATGCAACTAAATGATGGCTTCAAAGCTGATAATAAAACAGCTTCCCCTTTCCTTTGGTGCATGTACAAGTCAGTAAACACAATTCCACTGAACTCCACCACGCTAGCGTGAGGACGGTGTTCTGCCTGGAAGCTGCCATGTATTTTGTTTTTGGAATGAATGAATTACTCACTGAAAAAAGGGCATTTTAGGTCAAATGAAACCCTTTTCAAATTTAAACCAAAGAAGTGCAGAGTTTCTCTGCTAAAACAATCAGGAGGAAAAAAATCAGAACTAAAAAACCTCAGAGCGTTGTTGGGTACTTTCAGAATTAAACATCTGACTTCTCATTTTCCAGTCCCGTTTTGTTGATCAAATGTGATTAAATCATGACTTAAAGGTTACGAAGACATAAATAAAAAACATAAAACAGCTTCTCCAACTGAAGTCTCTTTCTTCACCCGAGAAAGTGGGAGAAGGCAGCTCAATCCCTGTCACAGCTGTGCATGTATATACCTGGTGACTTCAGGTGAGAGCCAAAGAGGTTACCTCTGCTTTTTGGGGTGTCAGGCGGGCACAGATAGGCTCACCCTGCCTGCATTCTGAGATTTCGTCCCTCCATTCGGGGTTTAGGGGCTGTACTATAGTTACCACAGCTATTCCGACCGGGACCGACTCATGCATGTGCTGTCCATACGGACGTCCCCGCTGAGGCAGGAAGAATGTGCATCTTCCCCCAGTTCCCACAGCACTGCCTCTGTCATTCATAAAAATATCTGTACCCCGCAGGAATAAAATCCCCTAGGAAAGGACAAAGGGACTCGGGCACTCTGGGATAACGAGGTCTCTGTGTCAGGGACAGCAAGATGGAAATGACTTTGGAGGATTTCAGGATCCCTATGCTGCTGACATTGCAAGATTGAGGGACCGAAAGGGCAGCAGGATTGGCGGATGGTGAGGAAATAAGGATGGGGGGAAAGCATCCAAGTTTTCAGCTGCAGAAAGCACCAGGCTGTGCAGGATATTTTTCACCGTGCTCCCTGAAAAACACTTGTCCTTTGAAGCAGCTCCTTGTGTGAGGAGTCCCTTGCAGCCCCCCTCCACCCCGTCCCAGGCCTCCGTGCAGCTTTGTCCCTCCCTGCGGGCGGCCAGGGGAAAATCGGTGGCCGTCGCTTCTAATGACACCTAAGGAGTGGCTAATGGAAATCTGTTTTGCATAGAGCGAGCGCTACAGGACCCAATCTCCGTGTCTGGCATGCTGCAGTAGTTACATATATTGTCATCTTTAAGTGTTACAAATGGCTCAGAGAGTTGCTAAGAGTTTCACCCATGCAATTCATGACATGAAGTAGCCAAGTCCCTACATTTCTGAGGGAAGGCAGCCACACAGGATGGAGAGAACCGCTCAGGCACCAGAGAAGCACTGCGTAGCTCTCCCCAATCCTCCTGAGAGCCTGACTCACAACATGTAGAAATACTGGAAGCCCAGCCTCCAAAATAGCAGCAGGTAGCACCAAGCATCCTCCCAGCTCCCATGTTTTCCTTGCGGGCTCGCGCAGTTCAGGCCGATGCATGGCTGCAGCGGATGAGTCCCTGCCTGCGAAGCGAAAGGGGCCAAGAGCAAGCGAGCCCCAGGCTTTGTGGCTCTGCTGCCCACTCCGGACAAAGGATTTGGAAATAGCTTACAGACGCGTTGCAAAGAGGCTGGAGCCTGGACCACTAAGAAGGTGGCAAAGCAACGGAGGAAGAAGAAAGGTGATACCAGTATGGGCAGCAGACTGGGAAGGTGCTGCTCTACCAGAAGGGCGAAGCAGGCCCTTCCAGGCATGGGCTGCCATACCATGGCAAGCAGCAATCCTTTCCACAGGTGATCATGCAGGGACAGGAGGCAGGCAGGCAGGCTCTTCTCCTGGGCTGGTATGGTTTTGGGGCACACAGCAGGTAGGGTACAGGTGAGGCCCAGGGCTGGAACCTGCCCCAGTTGGGACCAGTACAAGGGCCAGTACAAGACCTTGCGCAGCCTGTGGGTCTCACCGAGGGCACAGGTGCCYGTGGCTCTCCTGCTCCTTGCAGCAGTCGTCAGGTTATGGCTAAGCTGTGCCTGGCAGCATCGCCCTTGCCGGTGGTGCTGGCTCCCTCCCTGCGTTGCTCCCCTGCCGACGAAGAGCCTTTGGGCAGGTGCTCACAGGCATCCCTCTGTGTCCACACTGTGGTGCTTCCTGCACAAGGAAGTAATTTCTGTGTCCTCTCCTTGCTGCTGGCTGTGGAGTCCTCCTTGACAAGGTCCCTTCCCACCTCTCCTTCCTAAAATGCAGCAACCAGGTGTTTCTGTAGTTCTCTCATTCCCCATCCTCTCACTTCCCTGTCCCCACCAGCCCTAGAGAAGGACACGAACTCGTCTCATTTTGAGGTGGCATTTTTTCCGCATCTCCCTGCAAAACCTCCCTCTCATTTTTTTCTCCTCGAGGCGGGGGTGAAAGGGAACATATCTGTGACTGGAAACACGACTTCAAATCAAAATGGTTTGTCAGATCTCCGTAACAGTGCAACGGCAGAGAGCTGGCTGGACAGGCTAAAACTGGCAGGACCTTATGACAGATAAAACATACCCCCAACTTCAGCGTAAAAACTCTTTCAGAGGCTCTAGAAAAACAGCTGAAATGCATTTGGCATTTTTTTGGAAACGCTCATTTCTGGAGAGGAGCAAACGCCTGGAAAGCATTTGCTGTATGTGAATGCTGATTTGCATTCTGGGGTCTGAAAGTTTCCTAAAAGTTAAAAAAACAGACAGCAAGTAAATCCAGAATATACTAGCCAAACTCACATTGGTTTCTCGTATATCGAGTTCAGTGGGACCAAGACTTTTACCCCTTACTGTAAAACTGTCTTCTGCTTTTAGGCCTAGAAACGGGTGCCCTACGTGGGCAGGAAGGTAAAACGCCGGCAGCCTGTGATGCTGCCTCAGCTCCCGCCAGCTGAGCGCGGTCCAGGTCGCAATGCCTGGCGGGAAGGAGGGAGGGAGGGAGGAGAGGGGCTGCGAGGACCTCCTTGCATCCAGTGCCATGTTTTAATGCCAGGGATTAATGCGGGGCCGCGACAAGCGGGAGTGCTTTTCCATATTGGGTATCCGCCTGGGTGAAGCGCTGCATCGGCTCTGCACTTCTGCCGAGGATGGTGGGCAATTAGACCATGGCTTATCAGAAGTAAAAGTCAGTTTCCAGATAAGCAGAGTGTAACATGTGGATTAAAGTTGTCAGTTAATTAAACAGGCCAGGGTTTAAGCCGCGGATAGGACTGCGTTTAGTGAAGTAATACTAAAAGAGGTAGTGCTGTTCTGATGAGCCGGGAGGAGGATAGCATAGCACAGGGTGCAAAGATGCTCAGTTAATTACCAAAACTAATTACAAATGCAATGTCTGAGGGTTCCAGGCCAGGCTCCAGGCCTGTGCATTGTGGAGCAGACGCTGAGGTGAGGACCTCAGATGCGGAGACAGATCTTCCCATCCAGGCGCTGATCAGGCTTGCTGCAAGCAGTGATGGAGCAACTAACACGGACCTGAGAGCTTGGCATGGAACCTTCTCTAACCCCAGAGAAAGCGATGGCCTGCTGGATTGACAGACCTTCCAAGCAGAGATAACACATTTTATTTGCAACCTGATTGTATTTTGTCTCTTTCTAATGAGCAGGAAATTTCTGCCCCTGACAGGCAGCTCCGGGGCACAGCTGGCAGCACACCTGGCTGGCAGGAGCAGCAGACCTCCAGGGTGGGCAGCCACGTGCACCATCTCCATAGAGAACAAGAAAGACGGGCAGCAGTATTTTATCTGCCTGGGGCAGAAAGACATCCTTGGGGAGCCCTGCTTTGCAGTGGATGGCAGCCTCAGTTCACATATTAGAGCCGTTCAATGTTTCATTATAATTTTGCATTCTTTAAATGAGAGGTCTGTGCAAGGCACACCAAAAAAGGCAGACGCCGCTTTGAAGAGCTCACATTTGAAGCCAGRATCTCCTGACTCATCCACATGCATTGTACCTAGGTGCACTTTGAATCTCGTGGCATTTCTTGCGTAAAAGCAGCATCTTCCTCAGTTGCGCCCTATGTTTCCATGGGCAGGCAATACAATTCACTTTAAAGTGAATAAATAAAAACGGATTCCTAATTCTCACTGCTCCTAGATGGCAGTGGACAAAATGATGTTAACTTTGTTTCCAGTTTTCTCTTTCTGCAGATTTCTCACAGCAGGGCAACAGCTCAGGCAAACGACCGTGCACAGCAGTACCCTCCAGGATGAGTCACACCAGCTCTGGCTCTGAAGGAGGTGTAACTGCACTGGGAGTAAAAGAAGAGGTTGTAAACTTCAGAGCATGAGAGTGGAGGATTTAAATAAGGGTCAAGTCAGATGAAATTCACCTTCCTTTCAATTAGATCATGAAAGCCTCAAGCACCCTGCCAAGTCTCCCTCGGCTTGCTCCCCTTATTCTTCTCCCGAAGTTAGAGCTCTTCCAAGCTGCCCTACAGCCCATGGAGCAATGCATTACTTCTGAGACTGGCTGATAGGGAAAAGCCAAGGTGGAATAACTAATGTCAAAAATTGTTTATTTTGAGCTAAGTATCAAAGAACAATTTAAGTTGGAAGGGACCTCTGGAGGTCACCTGGTCCCACCCCCAGCTCAGAGCAGGGCCAGCTTCACAGTTAGATTGGGTTGCTCAGGGCCTTGTGCTCTTCATTTGTGACTATCTCCAAGGATAGAGATCTCCCAGCCTTTTTGGACAGCCTCTTCCTGTGCCGAACCACTCTCACATAAAGCTAACTGGAGTTTTCCCTCTTGCACCTTGTGCCTGTTGCCCCCCGCTGCTCTGGACATTCAGAAAGGGCCCAGCTGCATCTTCTGCACGAGCCTACACCAGGGGGGCTCGTTGCCACCGGGCTCCCCAAATCCTCTCCTGCAAAGCTGTTTTTCTCCCCATTGGCCCCCAGCCTGCCCTGCTGCGTGGGACCCATCCATCCTGCCTGCAGGATTTTGTACTTCGCTTCAGGGATCCTCACCGATGGTCCTGGCAGCCCCTGTCTGCAGCCTGCCCAGGTGGCTCTGAGGAGCAGCCCTGCCCTCCAGCGTCCCCACTGCCCCCCGGTTGTGTATCGGCCCCATGCCTGTCGAGGTACCTCCTGCCCCACTGCTCAGGTGGGCGATGAGGACAAGGACCAGTACCGGCTCCCATATTGACCCCGGCCTCCAGCTTATTCCCAGGAAGACATGACAGCCGGAGGACATCAAGGCCCTCCCGGCGTTGGTTGTGCCAGCACAGCCCTTCCTGCGCTCGCGCGGGGCTCCACAGAGCACCTCTCCTCCTGGGTAGCTTTCCAGCCAGGGCTGCACAGGGTGCACCAAGCAGAGCCGTTAGCAGGATCCGGCTCGCGTTTCTCATGCACTTGCACTGCAAAGATCTCAGTGCCCATTACGAGCGTTGCAGCGAAACTGATCTGAGGGAGAAAGCTTCAAGCATCTAAAGCTTCAGGCTGAAACACTCCCAAAGACAGAAAATTAATTCTGTGCCTCCAGAGAGATGTTAAAGTTATCGCCAAGACTGAAGACTAAACCCAGAAACTCCAGTCCTATCAAATGTATGACAGATACGTAGTACTTAGCTTGATCTATCTGAAAAAAACCCCARACTTACTGATGGAGTAGGAAATGGATACTAAACTTTTCCAGCTCCACATCCCTGTCATTTAATATTCTTTTTCAGTTTCCTTTACTGTACATTTCAATATAACTCTATTGCAAATTGAGACCAGTAACTGCCTACATGGGGATTCAAAGGCTAACCTGGGGAACAGAGCAGTAGCAGTGAATTGTAATACTGTGGAGAGATTATAGATTTATGAGGCCCTTTTGAAATATTAATGAATCAGGACAATCTCTCTTCCTCACTCAGGTAGATGTTATAATTTTCATTTTAAAAAAAGAGGAAGCCCTAGCTTCCTAAAACATAGAACTTCTTAAAAATTATTCACAAAGACAAGGGAAGATCTGGCAAAGCTGGGAAGGGAGTTTAGTCCTCAGCTCCCAGGCATTGCCTGGACGGGTCGGGATTGCCCACCTCCTCACAGGGCAGAAAAGGGCAGCGTAAGTGACTGTGAACACAGAGGAAAGGTCTGAGAAAACTTCTCCTGTGGCAGTTTTAGCAGAGATTTTTCTCCTTTATTATTTGCTGTATGCGCTCATTCTTAAATGGACTGTTCATTAATATTGTGCAATGGCAGAGTTAGAAAAACTGTAAGATGAAGCAGGAGAAGGAACGGCTGGTATTTACAGAGATTTCAAACTGCCAGAGAGACCATTAAACAACCTAAAGAAGAAACACTGCACATAAAAAAGGTAAAAGATTACCATGAATGGCTATGGGAGGAGTACAAAATAAATAATTATTTTTAAAGTCTGGTTATTACAATAAAGAAGAGGGAAAGGGAAAAGATTGAGGTCAAACTGTATTTGCTTTTCCAGTTACGTACGAAAAATGAAAAATTTCATTTGGAGTTGTTGCAAAATGCTTCACTGCATCCAAAAGAGGACATTTCATTTGTTGAATGATGTCACCCTTTTTAACCCTTTAAATGGTGGCCTACRTATTTTTGAACAAAAATAAATGGACAGAAAATTCTTCAAACYGTATTTTCCAGCGTGTTTATTACATTCTCCCCAAAAAGCAATTCTCAGCTCAACTTAACAAAGGCCTGGGGAGGGGGGTAAAGACATCATTTTGTGGATATTTGACACAACTGGTTTTTAACACCCTGCATGAAGTGGCCAAAACCCAAGCTGCTGAAGGAAGAGAGAACGTAGTAGGTCATGCTTCAGAGCCATGAAGTCATGGGGCTCTTTTCCAAGCATGCACTGTGCTCTAGCAGGTCCCAGGAGCATGCACCGAGAAACTTTATGTGAACTTAATAATATTGAAGTGATTTAGTCATAGACAGAGTAAGGAGAGGAAATGCCTCTGTCACTGTCCGCTTTCAGTATGGATGAGCGTGCCAGAGACTCCTTCCAGTCCAAGTTTTATCTTGACAGATGTCTAAAATATGCAAGAGCTAAACTTAGCCTTCCCCTTGCGGCATGGTARTTTATGGGAGTTCAGGTTTATTGGATTAGTGTGCAGCAACAAATAATGCAGCGAAACAGCAAATACCTTGGGGCTGGGGGCCTTAGGGACAGAGGTGGTTAAAATATGTAAGACATGAGAAAATAAACTACTTTTATTCTTGTTTTCTGTTGCAATGTGGAAAAAAATAGCAGGTAGAAATTGTGGATATCATTGATATGTCAACCAGATTAACAAAGGGGAACCAGCCATGCTGCTGGCACTTGGGCAATCGAGCTGTCCCTAGGGAAAGGTAGGTGGAAGGACGGGAAAAGAGGGAGAGCCAGATTTGTTTGTGCTTGTCTTCAGGCCAATCTCCTGTACCAGTGCCTCTGGAGATGCTGGTACAGGAGAGTCCCCTGTCTGCAACTTGGCGGGGAGTCTGGAAGGCACGTCTTTAATTTTGTTATAACCCTTCCCCTTCTTGCCCAGAGGATACAGGCTCTGTGTACTACTCTGTGTACCGCTTTCTCAGAGTGCATTTTTTGTTATTATAGTTGCATAAACTGTTGCAGTCCCTAAAAAACAGTCAATAACAGATGGGGTGGGGGAAACAAAACACGGAGAGAAACTATAGTGGAATGTTGTCAAAAAACGTCAGGCAGAAATTGCAAAGGCATCCCCAACCTSCCACAGCGTGGGAGAGGCCTCCTGGCACCAAACCATCCTCCAGCATCCTTGCCATCCCTGTGCACCTCTCTCTGCTCGGTGGCCAGCTGTGGCCCCTGTGATCTTCCTCTAGYGAGAGGCTGAGCCTAAAACCTGGGGTGATTCCCCGGGGTGATGTGATTACCCACGAGGGGTCAAGGAGGAGCGTGCAGGGCGTGTGAGAGGTTTATGTCACCAGCCTCTAAAGAGCAAAGGCACCGGCAATTGTATTACTGCTGTTTTGGGGTAGGCAGTATCCAGTATTCGCATTTCCATCTCGGCCGTGGCTACTGTCCAACATAACGTAATGGTCTCCTTTGTTTTATTTTCCAGATCATAATTGACCTTAGACTAATAAATGAAGAAAAATGAAAACACATTACCAAAAATGGATGCAGAATGAAAATCCTGAAAAATAGCTTTATCAGGATAAATTGAATCCAGGAGTCCCTCGATGTCTTTGATGCCACCCTGCAGCATGATGGGGAAGTGATTTAGCAGTGCCTGCAGGCATGTTTGCTTCAAACACTTCTATGCATTGGTAGCCACTCATTTGTGAGATGGACATGTTAACCAAAACGCAACCGAAATGCCAGGACTCGCTGCTCTTTCCCTCCAAGGAGTGGAAAAGCGACTGGATGCCTGGAGCCAGGCACAGCTATTCTAATTTCACTAGGGCCTCCTCTTTTTTCCCAGCTCTTTGGCCTGATGAACTTGGATTAGGTGTCCTAACATCTCTCATGTTTTCCTGGTGTGCTTCAGCATGACCATCAGACGCAGCTGGCCCGGGCACAGGATGGAAACCAGGGGGGTGCAGGGAACCTGCCCCAAGAAGCCAGGCTCTCCAGTCATAGTGACAAGAGAAGGACCTGYGAAGGAAAATAAATAAGTGTTTAGGTCAGAAACTACAGTATTACCCCAAAGCATGCTCTGGTGGGGTGCGGGCTCCAGGCAGCACGCGTGGCCAGCCAGCTCCAGGTGCTTGCACCCTGCCCATTCAGAGAGGGACCGTCCCCCACATCGTGGGCTTGGTTTCCCTTTGCATATGCCCCTCTGTGCAGCCCCAGCCCCAGCCACACAAGGGCTGAGATTCACCTGGGACTTTCCTCCTCCGGCCCTCCCAAGCATGCAGGGAGAGCGTGGATCACCCCGTGCCCCATCCAGGGTCCTTGCCTGCTTCTGGCCATGCTGTTTTGTAAACACTAACTCCAGCAAGCTGCTTTTCCACTGCTGTTCAAACCAGTGTAGCCTTGGCAGGAAAGAAGACACTGGTGGTCAATCTATCCAGAAATATCCTGGCACTCCACACTTGCTGGTATGGTTAAAACAGCGGCTTCTGCTCCTTCAGAGTTACACCAGTGTAAAAGTGCTTCCAGCAAACACTGCTCATTTCTGCTTGGGAAAGAATAACCTACCAGCAGGTAGCAACTTTCTTTATGCCTGTGGTATTTGGGTTCTCACTGAGACGGTGACCCCTGCAGAAAGCCCACCTGAACCTGAGGGTAGCGCAGGGCAGCTCCTAACACCAGCAGCAGATAAAAGCGGAGGCTCCATTGACCGTTCTCTCTGAAACCATTTTAGCTCACAGGCTTCAAAGGCTAACGATAACTCTGGCGAGCTGCACAGTGAGCTTGTTAAGGAAAGTCTGCTGGTGATTCACAGACCTTTGCTCACCCCTGGCACCCCCTGAAGTCACTTGTCGTTCTGTGGTGACGGTGGCACCACGTGCCCCCTCTCACAGAGCTGGGGGGTGAGAGGGCTGCGGGCAGCCTCTGAGCATCACTGTGGATGAGCAAAGTGATGAAGCCTTTGATAAAACTTGGGTTGTGAGTAGGTGCAGGCAAGTGGTGGGTTTGAGAAAGGCGGGGAGCCGCTCCACGGGAAAGGGGAGGATGGTCCCGCTGCAGAGGATGGCTAGTTGTCAGGGCAGTGAGGTAGCAGCTTGTGCAAAGCTGTGCCACCATCTCCCCTAACTCCAGCATGAAAAACCTCTGGGGGAAGATCCTACCATGCAGGAAGGGCTCACCTCTGCTGTTTGTCACTACGAACTGAGGAAATATGCTCGTCCCATATGGGATGGTGCACAAAAGTGGTGGTGCCTGCAGAACTGCCACATGTCTGTCGAGGGAGGCTGCTCTCTCACCCGCCTGGCTCGGGGCAGCCACCTCACCTCCCCGCCAGCCCAAGGACCGCACGGAGGAGGATGCGCTCCCAGGCTGGCAGACTTTTCCCTACGGAGTTAACCAGGATTTATAAAGTTCCTGATAGACAAATTGCTTTAGGAAGCCGGGCGCAGTAATTGGTTGTCGGTGACTAATCGCAGCCTGATTACAGAGCAGCGGTTGCACAGGTATGAATCAGAACCCGCAATTGTCAGCCCGCCACCTGAAACCTCCCCCAAAACAGGGGCTTTTTCTTTTCCGGTTTGATAAAGTTGAGCCATTGTGTACCAGTGACAGTTCACTCCTTACACTCGTTGAAAGAAAATATAATTATGGTGCATTCAGGGGAAGGAGAAAAAGATCAATATACAGAAAAAGAAATAATTACATACAAATCCACAACCCCTGTGAAGAGAGACATCTAGGAAATTTCAGGGAGGAGGGGAAGAACAGGCCATTTCAGTTTCATAAATCTRTCTGATATCGGCATCTACAAATGCGTTACTATCATGGAGCAAAACTGTCTCCAGATGAAGCCCCTTAAAAGAAAATGCCTTTCCCCCTGAGCCGGGGCTCTACAAAGCAGCACGAAGCCACTGCGGGCTTCAGAGCATCTTCCTCTCCTCCTTCGTGGGGCGGTTTCACTGCCCCTTCCTTATTCTTACACTGTGCCGGAAGGGCTGAGGGTGCCAACCCAACCTTTTCCCGAAAGCATTTATCCAGTTTCCGAAGCTGAGCTTACAAACTGTGGGCTCTCGCTTCCCGCTGGGACTCCCGGGCAGGGGAAGAGCTGCCCCCCGCAGTGACCCAGCAGAGCGGCTCGGCAACCACCCTAGTACCTGTCCAGGGAAACCAAACCCGGGCAAAGCTCAATACCTGCCCGCCTGGGGACACCCCAGAGGGAAGGAGGGAACAGCCCCCCAGGGAGCAAGAGCCACCCTCCACCCTGCCAGATCCTGCCTCTGCTTTGGGAGCTGGGGAAGCTGGCATGGGAAGCAAATGGGAGAGGTCAAGGCTTGGCCTTTTGGGGGATGTTTCGCCCCAAAAAGCGAGGGAGGAGTAGTCATCGTCATCTAGTTTCCCATGTAGACACAGAGAAAGCAATGTTTCAAAGAGGTCTAAAACGCACCCCATGAATAGGAAGAGCTGGATATTTGAGTGCTAAATGGGACTTCTTTCAGGACTTCTGCAAATGCACAGAGAAGATGTAGCCAGTGGAGACATTTACTGTAAAATGCATTTTAGGAACACTTCTCCATTCGGACATTAACTACAAATGCTAAAATGAGCATGTTAGCCCCTGCTTTATTTTTTTAAATCACACAAACTGTTCTCCACTTGGAAGAAATAAAGCCCTTTGTGTATCCTCATTTGCAGATCTTTGTGCTTGCCATCCTAGAATTACCATCCAGGAGCTCTGCAATAGCTAATGAAATTTTAATCCCCCGGTACTCAGCGTATATGTACATAATGAATGTTTGCACATACGTGTGACTCTCTGTCACCTGAAAGCAGCAATACTCACCTCCTATACGCACACGTATGTGTTAGTCAGTGCTATGACTTATTGCTTTGGGCTATTATAGGATGTCTGTACTCCAGATCTGAGTCGTGTGACTCGTTAATTGACAGACTTGGGGATCAGACAAGTCGGTGCTTCGTCACGCAGCCTCATGTGCCGTCAGTAACTGGTGCTTCAAAATGCAGTGCTAATATTCCCACCAAAATCCATATGCAGTTCCTCTCTCTCTCTTGGAGGGACCAGCCCCATAGCTGCCATTTCAATACTTCCCCTGCAGACAAGCAAAAGGAGAATTTTATAGTTGAGTTTAAACCAGTAATTTCTTTCTTCATGGAAGTTCTTGTTTTGTACAAGTTGGTTCCTTCTTCCTATACACAGGGCGTTGATAATGTTTTTTTCATGTGTGGATACCTAAAACTTGGGCTTCAAAACTACATTTGGTATCTTAAAAAAAGCAATCTGTTTTTCATAATACCTCAGTCCTGGGGAAATTCTGTTGAGGTTGTCAGATGTATCTCCAAAATTCAGGTCATTTATTAGGCAATGGAGCTAATGAAGGCTGGCTCCTATGAAATTTGTTATACAGGCTCACGCCTCCTGCCAAAATAATCACAGTTCATCCTTAGCCCTATCCATCCTTACCGCAGTGTACCTAGCGAAAGGCAGGTGTGTTGTTTCTGAGCAACATGTGCATGGACTGATCAGCGAGATTTGGGTGCCAAATGGCACATATACCAGCATTGCCACCTTTGCTTCACGTTGCCAGTGGCCTCACTTTGAGGACCTCTCTTGTCCACACAGCTATAGACCTTCCTAAAGCACGTAGGAGCTTCATTCCTTTGAGATACCCTGCACTTCTGCCAGGTTTGATTGAACTTGGTCATTGAGTTAAAGACGGGATGGAGACAGCCTGGTCAGTATAATCCTTTTTTCCTTTGGAAACTAGTCAAAAAACTGGCACTTTTGGTGTAAGCTGGGCTCAGCTGCAGCCATGCAGGAGCACAGAGAAGCACYGGAGCCAGCTGTCACCCATAAGCTGGAATATGATAGGAGATGTCACCTAGTCCCCTAGGTAGCCCAAGAAGGTTACAGGCTTGTTTTTAAAGATTAACATCCAAGCAGGCAAATGTGAACACACTGTTAACGATAACAGAAGTTCTTCTAGCAAACTCCCTGCTGAAACAAGGTGAGCAATAAGCCCAGGCAAACTGCAGAAACCTCTGCTTCTTCACCGACACAGAGTTTATTCTCTCCTGAAGGTCTCGTGCCATTTAGTCCAGTGTGTGTTTCTCCTGGTCCATCCCCTCTCCCTTGTAGGGCAGTTAGTGATGTGAGCAGAAATCAGAGATCAATGGATTTCACATCATTTTTTCACCTCTGAAAACAAATCTGAAGCAAAGCTTCATGGAGCAGTTCCCTGCCCTTATCAGTCTTCAGGAGCTTCAAAATATGGGACAGTGCACACAGTCACACAGGCATCATGAGCAGGGAACTTAAGCCTCGTTTGTTCAGAAGATGTAGAATTGCAGCCTGAAAGAGGTGTGCAACTCTGAAAATGTCCTTAAAACAATAACTTCCAAATCAGGCAGCAATAATAGGTTTTCCCACTCCGGGGCCTCTGAGGAGTTATTAAATACAATTTTCCAGACTCATTCAAATGTCAACTCATTACAGCCTGTGCAAATAGGAAGGCAGACCGTGGGATTTGTGTTTTTGTTATAACTATTTTTGTATTAAATCTATAAAATGTATAAAGGAGCACTAAGCCCTGTTATTCCCTTTTTTTTTCCTTTCCCCATAGCTGCCCATCCTCTTTTTGAAAAGGATCATTCAAAAGCAGCCAAATAATAAAGGCTGGATGAGGACATTCCAATCCCTCCTTATCCACTTAAAAATACAATATTTCAAAGGCAATTCTGGAGTGCTTCTTTTGGCAGCTACAAGTGGAGTCACAGTAGAAACCTTTCAGTGGGTCAGCCTGATGGATGGCCTCTTACATCAATGAGCCAGCTGTCCCCATTAGGAGTGGGAGTCATCTGAGCAGTCCGAGGAGACTTTAAAGGAACATTTATCATACAAAGGAAAAAAGGTATCTTGCACTTGTATGGCTCTTTGCAGCAGTAGATCTCAAAAGGTCTGCAGAGAGGAGGTCAGTTTTATTATTAGGCATGGAGAAGTGGAAACCCCCCCAGCCCAGAAAGGCTTGCTGAAAGTCCCCCTGTGGTTTGAGCAGCAGAGCTGGGACTAAGGCACTCAAATTCCAGTTTGGTGCTAGCCCTGTTTCATCCTCCTCCTCCTCCTTGAGCCTCCTCGTCCTCCTCCTGCCCATTCCCTGTGGAGTCACAGTACTGAAACTAAAGACATGAACACACTTGCGTTTATTTCTCCCTCTTCCACAGCCACATTTTTTCAAGCATTTTTGGGTGGTGATTCTGCAGGCTGGCAGCAAATGTCCTTTTGATGAGTTTGTTGGACTGCCAGGGCTGTGAAGACATCTCCAGCATCCTCAGCTCTCCCTCCCTGTCCTTTCTCTTCATGCACCGGTCCCCACTGAGACATCCAAGTGTGCACCACCTCCACCACAGGAGCTACTGCGGGCTTTGGTCTCCCAGATACTCTAGGGCTACCTCCACTTCTACATATACCACACACCAGACCACCACAAGGGCTCACCCAGTCTCACCGCCTTTGTCAAAATTCCAGGCAGCAGCCAGGCAAAGCCCAACATCAGTCTGTTTTGGGGGCAAAGGGGTGTTTTGTTTTATTTGTAAGGTTTTGCCAGTCTTCATCTCCTTGAAAACAGATGAGCAGATCTCGTGTAGAATGGTAAAAACTGAGTTTGCTGCTGAGGGAGAGCAAGAAACCAGTCTTATTTCAGCTGAAAAGTAAACTACTGACAAAGTCCTAAGCAACCAAAAATGGCCTTGACTGGAAACAAATGTCTAAGTTCTTGCAAGTCCAAAGGACTTGCAGGAGTCCCTGGGGCTTTGAATTCCTCAATTTCTCAGAAGTCCTGGGTTTTTAAAAGAAGTACAGTAGCAGATAAACAGGATTAGGGACTTTAAGAGCAGATTTATAAACCTTTCCAGGGCTACCCAGGCTGTGCCCACTAGACGGTTCCTAGAAAATTAGTCTCCCTTAAGATTTCCTGGCTGGGTACAGACTTAAAATTTAATTTTCTTTAATAACAGTCCCACAGAGTAATTGTTTGTACATGCATGGACATGCTGAGATGGATGTGGTTATTTGGCTCATTTAATTGTCTTTGCGCCGGGGATCTGGCAAGAGGACCTGCTGTGTCAAGTGGTGTCTAATCTCCCATAAAACCTAACACTTCTGGCACAAACACTCAAGCTCACAAGTTTTAAGCACCCTTCCTCGCCAGTTATACAAGCGACGTGTGATCTTCTGCGTGCTTGCAAAGAAAGGCTGTGAGTTGTCTGACTGGCTCTGTCCTACCAACACCTGCCCTGCCATCCCACGTGGACCTGGAGCAATGCTGCCAACTCAGCAATGCGAGCAGGGGGCTCCTCACGTCTGGTGGCTTTCCCCAAACTCCACTTGCCGGTTTTTTTAAGTGTGGATCTCAACTTTCACTCGTTAAAAAAAAAGAGTTGGGAGAGAAGGACTTTCTGATGGCAGAGAAAAGCTTGAAAATATTGATGCTGTAACATCTGAAGGCAAATAAAATCAACTCAGAGATATGTACTTTTAAAAGTTCCTAACTTGTGACTGTCATGATTCTGGGGGTCAGATTGGTCCTTAAAAGCCCTTTAAGACTGTTGAAGACTATGTGCCCAAATAATGCATCACTTGACCATGCTGTTGTCCCTTTTAGGACTGTGATTGACCACGTGGATACAGCCTAGTGCCTATCTTTGTGCTATCACCTCTTCTGTTCATGGTCTTAACAAGAGCTCTGTGAAAAGGGGGAGTTTCACCATCTCTAAAGCATGCAGAAAAAAAGCTAAAAGACGTAGTTTCAAGACCAGTTTGAGCTGATTTAAGTCTGAAATGCCACAGAAAAACACAGCCTTGCCTTCGGGCACCTGATCTCATTGAAAACCAATGTTTTCTGGGGAGATGAGGACTGGTTTTCCAAAACAGGTTGCTGGACTGGTTTTCTGCCTAGGCTCGCCAAAGGCTGGGTGAATGCTATTGCTGGCACGAGGGAGAGGAAAGGAGCACGTGTCTGGGAAGGTGGACAGGGCTGCTCCTTTTTCCAGCAGCAGGGACTGTGATGCTGCAGGGATTGCCAGCCGGCCTCAACGGCTTGTTGCAATCACAGGCAGAGAAGCTGGCTTTGGTCTCCAGACCCCAAGAATAGCCCCCGAACAATAGATGATTGCTCCCCTCTCCCCAGGAGAGAAGCACAGGTCAGGGGGAAAAGCAGCCTTTGTGCCTTCTCTCCTGATTTCTCCAAGTTCCCAGCTAAGTCATTAGAAATAAATAAATGAATGAATGAATATCTGGAGGCTCTTCTGTTCCAGCTACGTAATCAACAAAATGCTATATCCTTCCCCACTGATGAGCATTTAAATGTTCTGTCCCCTAGCTGCAGCCTGCTAATAGGGATCATGAGGCCCAGCTGTGCTGCCAAGAAGAAAGCTCCAGCACTGCTTTTTCCAAATCTCCATAGGCGCCTGATCTGTGTGCAAATGCTTTCTGGATTGTTTTTTAATGCTCTGTTTTGTTAGGTTTTGCACTTCCACATAATAATTCCACAGACAGGATAGCCACATGTTGGCCGTTAAAGGCAGGAGGGTCATCAGCAGGAGATCTGGATGCTCTTCTGCTGCCCCCTACCAAATTGGGTTGGGAGGGAGCTAAACAGCCTGCATGATCTAGCTTCGTGGGTTAGTTCTTTTCTGGTTTTCATTTGTAAGCCAGAATGAATTAGCATATTTCTCTCTTCTTTTACGTGGCTGGTGCTAATTATTTTATGAGTTGCAAGAACAAACCAAATTTGTGATTATTAATGTCGGTAGAAATCTCAGTGTGCTCACAGACATACTTGGGAGGTTTTACGCTATTTTTTGAGATAAGAAACAAGTGACTACAGCAGTGATTACAACTATTATTTTAATCTTTCACACAGCTGGAGAGTTCAGTGTCCACGGCTGTGGTGTCATTCTCCTCTTTCCCTGCTGAAAGTTCTTCCAGTTCAGTACGTTTCAGTGGGAGTCAGGACAATGAGTTCGTATCCCTCCAAAGGTTAAGATGTCCAGTGTTGCTTTTACGTATGCAGTATTATTACTCAGATTTCACAATCAGTCAGACACAAAAATGTTAGGTAGCTTGCCAGGGGAAGAAAGGGGATAGACAGGAGGATAAGAAACCCAGATAATTGAAAAAATTTAAACCAGGAAATATGGGAAACGAAGGAAAATATATCACTAACTGTATTCAAAAGAGCAGGGAATGGCCAGTCATTAGATGTTACCTGTAGTTCTCATATATGAGTCATATCTAAGCTCTGTCCTCATCTGTAAATGGAGGCAAAAGACAAGATCTTAAATTCATACAAATCCTTTTTACATAGTCAGGACCTGACTCATCCTGGTGAAGTTTAGCCAGTGGGCAGAGATGCCCCGTTTACAAGTCTAAAGGGTGAAGSTTTCTGGTACAGCTGAAGCCATGGTAGTGACTCGCAGAAGTGGGAAGGATGGGCCAGCTCCCGTCTGTGTCCTGTCCCACTGCCCTCGCCCCTCTCATCCCAGCTCATGCCAATGGCTTCAAATGAACCCAGAGGAGAAAAGAAGACCCATTTGCTGCTGGTTTCGTGAGCTGAACTGGTTCTCCAAGGGGTCAAGCCAGTGCCAGAGCCGATGCAAAAGGAGGAGTCAGGAGAGGGCAGCTGCGGGCAGGGGATGGTGCTGGCGAGGGTGCTGTCCCTCTGCAGCTGCAGCTGCATCAAGCTGATGCATCGGCTGGGCTGCATCACCCGCCCTTGCTCTGGTGTCAGCAACGGAGGAGGACACAGACACCCCCAGAGGGCATTTCAGCCCACCTCTGTTCCCTCCTGTGAGCGCCTATTTTCTCCACTGATGTTAGGGCAGACCAAGTCACCTCCAGGAGTAGCTCTAGCACTTCAGTGGAGGGCTTGAAGAGAGGCTGGCTGAAGTCAGACCTCAGCCTGATCACAGCAAGAGTGCCCTGTTGCAGTACAACTTCAACTGATACCAGGCACGCTTCAGTAATCTTAAGATCAACCACTTCTTCCACAACAAGAGATTTGCAGTGCAATTAGGCACAAACAAACCATCAGAAGCGGACGTGGGCAATTCAGTGCGACTACCCTCGTATGCACTCTTGAATCAGTTACCTTGGGTCTGTATCAAAGACATTGATATAGTGGTTCTCAAGTGGAAAAAGGTTGCAGCGACTCCACAACTTTGTGGCTTAAGCTGATATACAGCCTGTGTGCCTAGACAAGACTGAAGGATCTCCCATGACTTATGCCTGTGCTGGGAGAGAGAATGTGCTGCATCCAGGTTTGTCTTTAGCGCAATGACATGTCAAACGTGGCGACATAACCATTCTGCTTAGGAGCTGACCCCTCTTAATATTACATCTTGGTTCACGATCTCCGTTAAGTTGTTTCAGGTCCCTCTAACTGAAGCCTGATGCAGGCATTAAGTGATTCATATACATTAGAGATGCCTGTGCAAACATGTCTAGGTAACACAGAAACAACTGATGCCAAGAGCCACCCAGTTTCAGATTCCCAGACTTCCCTACTCATAACTCCAGAGAAAAACAGAGGGAGGAGGAAGAAGAGGTACAGAAAGAGAAGCAGGACTCTTCATTAGCAGCATGAAGACTTACTTTCACAATGATTTTATCACAGGGCAGAAACCACAGCGTAGTCATTGGGTGGCTGTAAGTTAAGACAATATTGGGCTCAAACTTCAGCTAATTAAGTTCTTTGAAAACCACAGCTGCAGGAAGCCAGACACTTGTTAAATAGATTGCATTTTTCTTTGCTTATGTATTTTTGATACCCGTCATCTCCATTTCCACCAGGCACACTCATACCTTTTCTTTTCCATTTCTCAGCATATGGACCGTCCAGATACACAACACAGTTCTCACCAGCAAAAAGCCCACACCAAGTGGGGCACAATGACCATTGGACCCTTTGTAAATAATTTAAGATTTTTCTTCAGGAATGCTATCCTGTTATTTGTATGTGGAAGGTATTTTTCAAAGACAGTGAATCTCCGTTGCTGCTGACCGCTCCCACCGTGCTGAGGAAGGTACACGGCACCTCGCACACAAACACCCAGCCATCACRGAGGAAAGATGGGCTCGGAGCAGAGCAGCCCCCAGGGACTTCCCAGCACAGGTTTTTCCTGACCAGCAGCCTGGCATCTCTTCAGCCTCCAYGTGCTGCCTCCCAGGAGACCCAGGACACACGGGTGCTCGCCGTGCGGGTGCATCGAGCCCCCCTGCTCATGAAGTGAAGCTGCTGCAAGGTCTGCCAGTGTCCAGCCAGCAAAGCTTGGCTTGGCGCTAAGGTCCAAGCGGTCCCTTCCCTTTTAGGCAGAGCACGGTGAAACTCTTGGCTGGTAGCCTGAAGGCCTGGCCTGGCCCAGCTTAGGACCACAAGCTCAGAGCACCTTCCAAGTGGCTGTGCTTTCCGTGGGGCGCCCACGCTGGGCAGGTAAAAGGAAGTAGAGGTGGGGGCACTTCCAGCACCACCGAAACACAYGTGCAGCTCTGCACCACCCCGAGCAGACAGCTCCTGAAAGCAGAACTAAATACAACCACCACACAAATATTTAAATGAGCAGGCTCTTGCTGCCTGAGCTGGGGGTCTGGTCTAGTGCTTRGGTGGAAAGCCACGTGCATTTAACCCCACGACTCTTGCAGGGTGTCTTTTAAGGTCTTTGTTCATCATGTACAATTCGAGGAGCTCTGCATTTCAGCAGCAGCAGCAGCAGACCAGATCTCAAGGGGCCGTTGCCTCACAAGGTCTATTAACATGCTGCAAAACCCTTTTGCCGCAACTGGTGTGGTTGAGATGTGTCTAACATCTGATGCCAGTAGTTGTTCAGCRGAGTTTCAGAAGATGCGTTTCCTCTCCCTCACAGGAAAAAGAAAAGGGTTTCTGTTAGATGTGCTGAGAAAAGCCTTCCCTGGCCAGCTGCACCCTGCAGAGCTCTGTTTGGTACACATAATTATCTGCTTTGTAATGCATATTTACTGCAAATGCAATGGTGTGCTCTGTTTATAAAATACCTGTGGAAGGCCGCACCCGAGCACACCTGCGTGCGGCCATGACGGGCGCCTGCTAGGAGGTGACTGCCGTGCAGGCTGCCCCACAGCTCCTCCGGGCCCCTGACCTATTTTGGCGGYGATAAGCCGTCCCTCCATTATCACTGCTGTTTCACAGGCGCCAAAAGATAACAGCGGATGCTCCCGCGCGCTGGCGAGGAGCTGCAGCAGAGCAGCTTTGCATAATGACAGCAGAAGGTGCACGCACAGAAAGGATAATTGGTGATGGTGAGCAGAGTCAACACAACCGAAGCACACGACACCCCCAAAGCTCACTGTGAATGCGGTAGGGACGGACATGATGGGTATCTGGCTCCACGGCGTCTTAGCTTTTGCTGGGTACTGCTTACGTCCAGCACAAGACGTAACACATATTCATCTGTATGCAAAACTGAGGCTGGGTTTAGGAGAAACAAAGGAGGAAGCTGTGGAGCGCAGCAGGCTATGAAAGTGGTAAAACCCCAGATGGTGAGGGGAGAGGGGTTTCATGCGTGCACTGGGCACCAGCAAGCGGTGCTGGAAGGGAGGGAGGGGTAGATGGATTTTGCCTGCCCCTCCAAGAAGCAGTAGGTGCCCTGCACAACATAACCCCTACACAGCACGGGGGCAGGACAGCGAGGGCATGTGTGGGTTTTTTTAACCTGCGTTCGAACTCTTCCTGTGCAAACTGTGTTGCCGTCAAGGCTTCAGTCAGAGCAGCTTGCCAAGCCAAACCCCGCTCTGTTACTCAGTTCACCTGCACCCTTTTCCTGCGTTGCTGGCTGAGGCAAAGAAAGGGTTAAATTATCAGGAGGCTTCTGACATGGAAAACATCTATCTCTTTGCAAGTTTTCCAAGGGGAAAGGGAGGGGGTTTTCCAGGGTGAGAGGATCTTCAAGGGGCCCTGAGGAGCAGGACTCTGGGTTCGGCGGGGGCTCAGAGCACAGGCTGCGGGGTGCCTGTGCCGTCCCCCACTGATGACCCTGTTGCTCATATCCAGACCAAGTTTGGGGATGTTTAGATGTAGGATTTGGGTTCAGTCCCATCTCCAGTTCAGCCATGTGTGCCCCGTTGCACAGACATGGCGGTGAGCCGAAGGTCTGGAGCATGCGCAGCTCCTGGAGCATGTGGCCTTAATTTCCTGACGCAAGGGTCGCTTGCCGGGGCTTTTGTACAGGGGTCCTGTGTCTGGCACTAAGACAAATGATGCTGTGTGCTTTGCCAACCCCGATAGACAAAGCAGATGGATTTCAGTGTTTCTGAGGTAAAAGTTGCGTAACCATCGACCTCTAGAAAATGCCCTTCTGATGCATAACTACACCGCTGCTTGGCTCTTTGCAATGCGGGTGCAGTCCTTAGGCACGCTCCGTGACTCCGGATAATCTGCAGCCTAGCAGAGGCAGCGATGGCTCAAAATGTTTGCCAAGCCTCTGCGACACGCTCTGCTTTATCTGCTCCGTACGGTACTTTCTTTACATGAGGCCAAGATGTTTTTCATGCTCYGCATGGCAGATAGCAATGAATGGGCCAGATGAGCGAAACTACTTGCATGCAATTGAGGTAGACTAGATAAGGTTTGTGCAAATAAAGGGTCGCCAGGCTCAGCTGGATGGGGGTAAAGCTGCCAGCCTCTTCACAAGGCTCTGTCAGCACAGCCCAGTTCAAACCCAATGCGACAGACGCTGCRGACTCATGGTATATTCACAGAGTGTTGTACAAGCTTGATACGTGTGATTTGTATCTTTACGAGTTTGTTAGCAATTGTATTCCTGCCCAGATGGGCAAGGTAAAGGAGTGCTTCATGCCAAAACTCAGGGGGCAAAGGGTAATTAATGCACATCTTCAGCGCCAAAACACCACCAGCAGCAGTTGTTGGGAAACTGTGGGCCCCCATCCCCAAAAATGGGCAGAGTCCCGTCTCACTCAGTTGAAGTCCCTAACAGACAAGAGACCTGAAGCTGTATAACACCGGGGCCTAGCAAGACCTGTCACCCTGGGAGCGACGGGCACCGGGCTGCGGCCAGCAGACGGGCTCTGAAAGGGGCTRCACAAGAGCCCTGAGCTACCTGGTCCCTGGGGATGTGACAGCCTGGGGGTGGGCATCAGGAAGGTTGTCTTTTAAATGCAAGCAGAAGAGGTACAGCACAGTCCCTTGGGGGAACATGATGCCAGGCTCCCCAAAAGCCCAGTATTTCTTAAGAATATAGACCCAAAGGGAGGTAGCACCTGCAGAATATTTGGAAAACATTTGTACTACGTTGAAGGGTACAATATAACAAGTCATTTTTTAAATTGTCACTTAAAAATTGGATTTTATTTTAGGTCATTTTAAAATTGTGTTTCTTCTACAGTGAGTAAGCAGGCATGACATACTGGGACAAGTGAGTCCAAACTCCTGTCATTAATATGTTACAGAAACGGTCAAAGTTTAAAACAAATGACTGAAGTCAAATATGTGCATTCATTACTAGCAACTCCCCTAAAATATCATGCATTTTTCTTTTTCTTAAAGGAGAATCACTTGTTTAATCAACTCAACTCTATTTTTCCTTTGAATGCTTTCTCTTTCCAGCAGTAGTCCATCTTGATTGGTGGCCTATTAGTATTTTTTTCTGAGTGAAAACAATTTCCTAGGATTTCCTTGTATTCATTACAGAGGGGGTGTATGTAAGGTAGAAAAGCTGTGGTAGTGTAAAATGGAAGCAAAGCACGCTCTTAAAAGTAGGTTCTTTACATGATTATTTTAATCAGGGGTATTGTTTTTAAAGGGTGGAAGACTGTCCATAGGCCTTGGCTTATGTCCAACTATTTAGTCATAAATCTTAAAAAGAAAACACCAGCCACTACCTTGCTTGATTTTTTTTTTCTCAGTTTTTAAATTAATCTGTTTTAAAATATTTGACAATAGCTGATTCTGGAGGAAATAATGAATGCATTTAGCATGATAAATATACAGTCACAGCTGTAAGCAAGAAACAGCTATTTACAGATCTTTGCACACATCCATAATCCATTCCACTACATTTCACGCACACAAAAGCCAAGTTAAACAGCAAAAACCTCAAAAAAACCCCAAAACAACAAAAAACCCCCCATTCATCCAGAGTAGGATTGCAAAGTCTTTAACTAGACCAGGAAAGGACTAATAGTTTATCCAGTTGACCTGTTCAAGCCACAATTGCAACTGCCTTTTCCAAACTTCAGGGTTCAGAAAYGAGGTCTAGACCGAGGAGAAAAAACCAGGTTAATGTGACCAGGGTTTTCTCAGATTTGATCCATTCTCTCCAGCTCAGCTGTCCCTTAGCGTGAATTACAGGTGCTAAGAGGAACCAGGGCTGCTGGAGGGACAACAGAAGCATCCCCCAGCTGTCTGGGGGAGAGGAGCACTGGCATCTACTGCTTCCCAGCCCCGTTTCACCCCGCTGGACCGTRCTGCTCCCCCTAATAAGGTGGGAGCTGTAATCCTCACTTCAGCAGGACACTGACCCCCAGAAAGGACTGGTGTGTCTGGCTATGTAGATGCCACGCTAACCTAGCTCTTGGCAGCTGATCTAGGGATGCAGAGCCATCAGCCAAGACACACCAGCACCTCTTCTGATAGACACCGCAGCGCCGGGAGTGGGTGCTGCAGGAAGAAGCAAGCCATCCTTGCCACACCAGACATAATGAACAAGACGAACATTGTCTTCACAGGAATCTGCAGAGGCAGGTGTTACGCTCCCAGGGATGAAAAAGAAGGTATGAGGCAAGGCAGGAGCAGAAGGAGACACGGACTGCCAGCAAGGGGGAGGCTAGGAGATGGAGACCTCTGGCAGTAGACAGTTCCTCCTTTGTGGATGCCAAAAGTGGCTGTAGTGACTGGGTTGATCCCAGGAGACATGACTGTGCAGAACTGCTAACCAAAGCACAGCCCCACCAGCGGGTCTGAAAGCACCAGAGCCTTCTTGCAAAACACAGCAGGCACTTTGTACATCAGGAGACGTTGTTTGGTTGCAGTCTGGGGGAACTTCACGGTGCTAAATAAGCTACATCACAGCACTCCTCCTTCTCCCCACCTCTGCTCCCTCCAAAATAGAGTAAAACGCCTCAAGCAGAGAATATAAAGACACCCAGGACTCTGCACTGCTCTTTCTGCCTATGTCAGCCCTCCCAGGCACCGTTTGGTTTTTAAGCAGCTCAGATCCTGACCTGAAGTGGTAAGTTTTGAAATCTTTATCCTGCTGCTGCTTCCCTTTGGGAGGCATGCAGAGCACAACTCATTAAGCTAGCACTGGTTTCCGTGGACAAGCCATCTGCTGGGGAATCATCATGCCTGTGTCCCGTTCCTTCTGCTCAGGGGGAGACAGACTTCCCTCTGCCTTCATCGTTTCACTCGGCTTCAGTCAATGGGAGTGTCTGCTTTAGGCTGGGGTTGATGAGAACAGCCGTGATGGCTGGGGCATGCCAGACCAGATGGCAGACACCTCCTAACTCAGTTTCCATTTCCAAGTTACTTTTGACTGTTCTCAGAAATACAGCAGAGAAGAACGAGCCCCACTGTGGGGCTGTGTGTTGGTGTCCTTTCCCCGCTCTGTCAGTTGGGTAGAAAAGGCATTTATAGCTGATGCTCTTCAGGTACCACCAAAAAGTTGTTCTTAGGATTGAGAAATTCATCTGAGTGTCCTTGTTTCTTCAGTTTCCTGAGAAGGAGGTAGTTGTGTCTTTTTCCTGAGTTAAGCATGGGGGGCACTGGGATTTATCTCTGATCTATGAACACCTACAGTTCACACACCCACGTCTATGCTAGTCATTCCTTGCAAGAAAGTGGACTGAAATGTACATTTTTTAAGCTCCATTCACCCAATCTACTTTGATTTTGCTTGAGGGTACAGTGAGCTGCATCAACATTTTGGCTTGGTCCACCCATCAGCTCTCCAAATGTTCTGAATTCTTGATGCTGCCATCAGTGGTTTTACTTGAATGCCTGCTCCTCAAGAAAATATTTGACCAAGGGCTATCGCCCTGACTGAGAAATGCAAAGTATGCAGGGGCATCTGAGCTGGACAAGGCTGTTGTGGATATCTTGGGAAGATTTGCTCCCAGCCCAAGCGGTGCTGACCTTGGCGATGAGCAGCTGCACGYGCCTTTGCCCCGCCGGGATCCCTCAAGTGGCATGGGGGAGTGCTGGGGAGGCTGCGAATGCTGCTTACCAGTGGCAGAAAAATCCTACAGCAATTATTCTTACAGAAAAATCCATGTGTCTGGTTCCTGGCAGCTCTAATGCAAAACACAGCTGCCTTCAGCAAGGCTGGGACCTGGGCAATACCTGAGGTGCCAGGGAGCCCAGGTCTGAGTGTGGCTGCCGTCTACCTTGGGGAAGGCAGGGGTACGTTGAAGCTGAGGAAAAATGTGTCTTCCTTTCCTCCGCAGTCCCACACGTTTTTCTTGTGGCAGAGAGGGCTGGGTGAATAATCTTGATTTCCCACACCGGAGTCATCCATCTCTTGAGGAAAACGGAGGACAGGAGCAGGGTGCACTCTCAGTCTCCCTATTGCCACTAGGGAAGTCAATCTTTCTTCTTCTCCTTCCCCTCCCCCTCTGGCCCATACCACCCCCTACATCACATGGGAGAAAAGCGTCACTACCTACAAACCCTCTGTCAGGTAAAKCACCGGGTCCAAGGAAATCTCTTGTCACTTCCATCGGCTTAATGTAGTGAGTGTCAGTGAGCTCAGAGGCAGTGCTCTGCTCCCCCAGCACGGCTCTCCCCGCACTGAGCAAGGCTGCCAAGGCGCTTGCAGGATGAGGCAAGTCCAGCACCCAGTGATGACCATTTCTGATCTCTCCACCTTGTCCCAGCATTCAGGGCTACTCAAAACCCAAGCTACCAGATGCGGTTTCCACACGTTCACTAGGGAAATGCTGCTTTCAAGCCTCCTCTCCTCCAGGAATGAATGCAGCAGTTGACCTTAATCCAAAAATAAGGTGTTACAAAGGAGGTCTAAGAGGAAAGGAGGGGGGGATATGGAAGCCTGCAATAACTAAAAGTTGAGAATTATGATAGTTTGGATAACTTTACTGTCTATTTCCAAACTTGAAAATTTAGCTGGGTTGGCTTTTCCATCTCATTTCCCTGTGGTATGTTCCCCATCACGCCTCCATAGAAAGGCTGAACTCCAGGGCCAGGTTAAACTTGCAGCAGTTCATTGTCTCCCTGTGCTGGTAACCTGAAATTAATCAGAAACACAATCCTGGAAGGAACACACAGCTTTAGACAAAACTTTTCTTTAAAAAAAACCAAAAAACACCAAAACCAGAACTTAATTGCTATGGATAGGGTGATGAACTTGTATTAAAGGCACAGGATTTAGGAGTTTTCATTTTGTTGGGGAAGTTCTTGTGTGACCAGGCACAAGACAGCCCCAGACACTGTGACGAGTGACACGGTTTACCACAGGACATGTAAACATGGGACAGTCCTTCCTGTCTAGCAGGGGTGTTGTAGGGCAGGACACACCAATACCTTGAATAAGATCAGAGCCCTGCTGATGATGGATGCTGGGGAAGTGCAAAGTTTCTCACTCATGGCTCTCATTTTGCGTGATCAGATCTTTGCAAAAGGGCTATGTTGTATCTGCAAGGTACAGAGTCTTCATCTTGGTGACCTATAGGAATGGAGCCCGAATTCATCTGAAGGGGATGGCAAAAGCTTATGTGGCATGCGCTGAAGCTTATGACCCCTTGCACAGCTATCTACATTAAAACCAAACAGGTGTGTCTTTAGCCTTGTGTCTCGCTGTAGCACAGACACAACCCAAAGGTCCTGTACCCAGTAAGAAATCCAGGTATAGGATGTACCACAGAAAGCATGGGGAATTAGCTCAGTGTGAGGAGGGAGAGAAATGAATAGCAAACCCTCAATGTATATGTGCATGTGTACATGTATAATGAAGTGACAATATAACAAGAAGGGGTCACCATAATATTCTCTCACGCTCTTTGGGAAATAAGTGACCTTTCCGCAGGCAGCTCTATATTAGCTGATTTCTTAGGTATGCAAGTTATCTAAAAACAGTTGCTCCCTAATCTGCTCTCATCAGCTCCAGGTTATGGGAGTTCATAAATCCATGTACATTTGACGCTAATGGAAAATATGCATCGTGACTCCCTGGGGTGACCCAAGTGTGTGACAGTAACAAGCGAGCTATGCATTGCTTGGTTTGCCCACAAAAATACAAATTAAGAGGAAGAAAAGAGAGACAAAGGAAAGAGGTTGGTAAGATGGCAGCATTTATATTTGTTCTGTTCACTTCCCAGAAGCAGGCTCTCCTTTCAAAGTCCCCGCTGACACCAACCGCAGTTACTGGGAGACTCCGTTCATTTGTCGTAACGCTCTGGCTGGGCAAGAAAGTGTGATTTCAGACAGCTGGAATTGCAAAGACCTGAGGGGATGTGAAGTATTTGCCTTTATACCTCTAATTTATCATCTTCTCCCCCCCGCTGCAGGAGAGGGAGAGTGATACTGAACAGATCAGTCCAGAAGTGTAACGAAACGCAGCAGATGAAGTGGGATGCAACACAGTTCACTGTTCCCACAGACTGGCACATATGTGGAAACAAGCTGTTTCCAAGAACTCCAGTTTGGAAACTGTCTTCAGTCTTTCCCCAAACGCTGGCTCCAAACGGTTCAAGAGAAATGGAAGGAAACCAGGGGCAGCGGGGAAAGGAGAGCGCTTCTGTGGTTCTTCAAATTTGCAACTTCCATTGCAGCTTTATGTCGGGAAGCACACCAACAGGGCATCCTTGTGACACCCGAGTTACCTGAAAACACGATCAATAGCAAGTTTTGTCAAGCAAGCGAGGTCTCCTGAGCAGAACCTGTGAGCTCTTTGGCTGTGCTTGTGCAGAAAGCYGTCTGTTATTTCTGGGGAGGAGGAGGAGAAAGCCAGCGCAAAGTCCAAAAGGCCGTTGTGCCAGGTTAGTTGGTAAATGGTGAGACAGGACAGCTGGAATAAGAAGCCAGACAAGAAGCAGGCCAAGGAAGAAAAAAAACCCGCCACAAACAAAAATCCTTTTACAAAGTGTTCATCATTTGCACAACTATGGACCCGTTTGGAAAAGCGGCTCTAAGGGCTTCACAAACATCAATATCTCTCCGATGGGAATAATACCTCCCAGGCTACTGGATAGAAAGCTGAGGGGAGGGGGTGAGTGATCACTGGGTGCGGAGGCACCCGTGTCGCCTGTCACGAGAGTAATAACGTTGTTTCTGTACGTGAAGCAGCTGCTTTCACGCCGTACAGCGGCTAAGCCACTAAGCCCCATCTTTCAGCCCGGCTCGGCTGCTGCAGTGCAGAAAGGGTGGCTGGACAGTGTCAGACCCCGGGCAGGTCACTCGAGAGGTGTGAGCCCTTCCCAGAGCAGGGTGCCATTAGGGTTAGGGACCTTTGCAGCACAGAAAGCAGTCACTGTCAATCTGTCCCATCTGTAGTCATGGCCATCCACGCCAGTTGGGTATAAAGTGGTACCAAATCAAACTGGCGCCGCTTTCAGTAACTATTTCTTTGCTAAGGCCTTTCAGGCCCAAAAAGATGATGGTGTCTACAGTCTGGCTCAAATCCGCAGCCATCCGCAGTCCTGTGCAGGGGTGCTGAGGAACAATTTTTTAATGTATAATGGACACAGACGTTTCCCATCTGCCAACTATGGCATAAGGAACAAGGTCCCCCAGCTGAGGCCATCTGAAATGCTTCTCGCATGCCCCAGAGCCATGCCCAGCAGCAAACGGCAACTCAGACCAAGCAAGAGGGTGTGACGGAAACCGTCAACAGGTACCAAGTGTCCCTGACATGAGACAGCAGGCTGAGAGGAAGCGACAAAGGGATCAGAAAAACAGAAGCGGTCATGCAGCAGTAAGAAAACCAGCACCTGGGTCACTCAGACTTACTTAGTGGGGTTTATTATTTTTTTTCCTTTTTTTGCATGGATGCAAACATTTAAAGCTAAAGTCTTGAACAAGTCATTGCTACTTCACACACGCACACACACATCCAGTGCAGAAATCACTCCTCTTAACACCCCAGTGTGTGTTTAGACTAGTATTTTATTAGAAAGGGGGAAATGGAGAGACAGGGAGGGAAGCTAATGGCACCCTGGATGGAAGCGATCCCATTAAGACCCCCTGCTGTATAAAGTGTTGAAACTGCCCTGGGATGAGGGCTTCCTGAGCTGCTTCTATTAATACAACTGCACTTGAGAGAAAAATAAATGGGTTTTTGGCTGGATGGTCTCAAAGGGCTGGATAGTCTCAGAGCAGAAGATTTCAAGCCTGTGTTAACAATAAGGACAGTATATGCTATTGAACTTATTTATTATTCAGCCATCTATGGTATAAATGGCTGCACACCCTCCTCACCCCAGTGTTGGGGTTAAGGAGAAGTTACTTTGCTTCCCACTGTGGACTGGGGTTGTTGAGTTGCATTTGCCTCTCCCACACTTCTGCTGCTGTCTTTAACATCTCTTTTTAGTCACCTACTTCTGCCTTTTCCTCTGCTCACAACTCCCTCCATTTTCTTTTCTCCTTTATTGCCTCCCCATGCCTCCTTCCCCTCCAGTACTTTTCACCTTAAGGTTGACACTTGCCGCTGAATATCCAAATGAAGCCAGTATTAATCTAAAAAAATAAAATAAAATAAATTTGGGGTGGTTTGTTTGCTCCCAGCAAAATGCTTACAGTACCAGACAGTCTCTGGGAGACAAGAAACCAGAAGAAAGATGGGGCATTTTCTTTGCAACATTTGGGATTTTGCAACAGTTGTCATGAATTGAATGCCGATTTTCTCCTACTGGTTCACAACCCAAGCATTGTAATGAAAACAATGGCTGTCACTGGTGCCAGTGTGTGTTCCTGGTCCATAACCTGAATGTCAAAGCAGCAGAGTTATGGGACAAAAGGCAAAATGGCACAGCTGACTGAAATTTCCTAAAGGGCAATAGACAAAAAGTATCAGAATAAAAGGAGACTTTCTTCCCCACTTCAGAGAAACTCTGATCAGAACTATCGCAGTTTAGGGGCTCTTACAGAGGGACAACAGTAAATATTTTCTTTTTCTTGCTCCTTCCTTCCTTCCTTCCTTCCTTCCTTAACCCCTCATGTATCTTTTGTAATTAGTTTTAATTTCACAAGCCATCTGCTCCCTTTGTGCTTCCTTCCTCCCTCTGCTCCTCCAGGCCCTGATACATGGCAGTAGTCCTTCCCAAAGGTAAAATTTCCTTCTCAGTGACCATGGTGATATCAGTGCATGCAAAAGAGGAAATTGCAGATTCATGGATGACACCCTGATTTTTTTCTGTGTCTCATACCATTTCTCTAAGTGCACAGTATTTGCTGACAAGAGACTAAAAGGGACCTCTGGTCTCCTCTGCCCGGTCGCTCTCCTCTTCTGAGCTGGTTCTTTCCATTCGGGCTCTGGAAGCAGAATTTATCCTGGGAAAAGCCTTCTCAGCAGTGAAACTGAGATGGGTAAAGTGTGGGGAGGAAATGCAGGGCACAACACATTAGAAAGTGCCATTGTTTTTCATTGCCAGGATGTTCATCCTTATTTTACCGATAAATTCTGATGCAAAACCAAAATTAGCTTCGCTTCCTGACCTCGGCGCAGCCTGGCCAACTCAGCATCCCAAGAACATGAGATGAACAAGTTGAACAGACACTGTGTTTAAAAAGGTCTCTTTTGTTCTTTAACCCCCAACCACAAAAAGCAGTGTATACAAAACTCAGAGACATGCGAGACAAAAGGAAGACGGTCTCTTCTGAGCCTGTGGCCTCTTAGCCCACAAAACCTGGGCATGCATCTCCTCCCTGAAAGGACATCATTCCCACACAGGGTCAGGACCAGTTGTTGGGTCAAGCTTAATCACACACTGACTTGCCAGCTTCTCTCTTTGCTGAACGTGACAACTGGTTTTAAGCAAGTTGCCTTTCTTCTCCTTCCCCCTTGTGCCTCACAGATGCCTGTCATCTTCGTAGCCTCATGCCAGAATGGATGGAGACATTTGCTGGGTTTCTGCTCTTCAGGGAAAGCCCTTCCCACACTAAACTTAGGGCTGAGTCCAGACACCATATCACAAGCCCAGTCCATGCTCAGCTGCCTCCCAGTCCTTTCCTCCTCACAGCTCACGGCAACTTAGCAGCTCATCTCAGGGAACAAGCGATGTGAGACGCCTGCCTCTCTCTGTAACGCAGAAGGGTTCGGTGGCAATGGGGGGATAAGTGGTCGAAAAGAAATACGCTAATGCTCCTTCAACGATGCCTGGAAATTAATGCAGCCATCATTTTTACTTCATCACAGCCCCCAGGAGAGTGCACAAAGGAGTGATCTCCAGAAGATGGACCTGGGGCAGAAGAGGGGTGAGAGGGCTGGTGTGAGGGGTTAGAGAGTGGGGAGAGGGTGTTTCTTGGCTAAGATTCTCCTAAAGGTATTAAAGATAATTCCTTATCCTGCAAAATCTTTCCACAGATTCTGTAAAACAGAGCCCAGTTGCTTTAGTCAGGAAGGCAAGAGTGTGTCATGGCTGACAACTCAATTCGTTGCCACGGGTATTTTGTAAATCACAAATGTTTAGCTTTTTCTACAACCAATATTAATTGAAAGCATTTTTCCAGGTCTGTGGTGTACTGCAAGCTAAYAGCAGTTGTACTATGGGTATGCTTTAGGATCTGTGGTTCATTTGAGTGCTTTCATAGATTTCTTTAATCTGCCTGAAATTGCAGGTTTCAAGTAACCTTTAGTATTTGAGCCAGATGCCTCCAATTAACTCTGCTCCTTTAGCTGAACGTACCAGGGAGGCCCAAGGCATTAAAATGAGTTGCATGAAGAAACCTACCCAGAATAAATATAATTACAACCTAAGCTTATTGTTCACAATGGCCTGACCTCCAGATGGTAACTCACACAATTAAAATGCTTTTATTTTTTCAAGAAAACATACGGGGGGGGGGGGGGGGGGGGGGGGGGGGGGGGGGGGGCRGGGAAGGAGAAGAAAAGCCACACGCAGTGACTCCCTCAGTTTTCCTCCCAGCTCCAGCAGCCCGGCACGGCCGCTTACTGCCGGGCTGCCCATCCTCTCCTGGATTCAGCAGCTTGTGCCCCCTGTGAGACATCCAGGCATCGGAGACATGAGGTGGCATCACCCCGAACGCTGACCCAGGGTGGCTGCTGACTGGGGGCTGAAGCCCCTTCAGTCCCCAGGCGAGCGCTCGTGCTGCTCCCGTAGGACCTGGTATTTGAGATAATGGTCCCCTAGGCTCGGCTGCAGGCAGCCTGGCGTGCCCAGCACCTGCCCAGGTCAAGGACACACTGTTCTCGCCCGCCGCCGCTGCCGCTGCCGCTGCCGGGGAGATAAACGCTGCGCAGGCCAACGGCTTATCGCTTTCAGCAGCCGGGCTGCTCCCTGCCCGCGCGGCAAGGGCGGCTGGCTGCGCTGGAAATCAGGACACCGGCCTCCGGAGCCTTCGCTGCTAGGTCGAGTCCGAGGGGTCTGGAARGACAAAGGGTTTATGTGGGTGCACAAGGGTGATATTGGAGGGTGGTGGGGAGGGGGAGCCCTAGAAATTGCAGCGTTTTAGCACAAATGCGTTTCAAAGCTCAGCTGGGTTCATGTGGCTGTCATTTGTGTGTGCATACGACAGCTATGAATGGCTGGGCTGAGCCAGCCCTCCAGCTCCAAGGTAAAATTTAAAAGGGGAGAGTTGGAAAAAAAAAAAAAAAAAACAGGCGAGAGGAATTGCAGGAATGAAATGCTTAAGTAAAAACTGCACATTTTGTCGCTTTGTCTCTGTGCTATTGTGTCCTCTCTTTCGGTTAAATTGGGAACTGCTTATCATAGCAATACCCAGTACTGGCATCACAGCCTGGGCTGGAAGTACAGCTTTTTCATTAGGTTTGTAAGTCAGCTGGTGGAAATGGCAAGAACAAAAAATTAGTATATACACAATTTCCCTTTTCTTCTCTCTCTCAGGTTTTGGACACTTTGGGTCAGTTGGATTATGTTTACAGAATGAGCCCCTTTTCCTTCACACTCTATAGGGAAAAAAAATCCCATAGATGCACACTTCAGTCTTCTGCCACTATCTGAACCAACAGCAATGTCTCATTTTTCTAACTTTAAGCAGAAAGGTAAGTTCCAGTGAAAGATGCTGAAAATACAGTCCTGCAGATGAAGGTCTTTGTATACCCACAGAACAGTTATGTCACAAGGAAAGCTGCACCCACCAGAGAAGTATTTGCTCTTGCTCTAGACTGACCTGATTTGCAGGCTCTGGCCCCAGCGATGAGGGCCGTTTCTCTGTGCTCATTTATTTGCTGTGACAACTTTCACGGGTACCACATGCATAATAATAGTTACTTTCTCCCTCCCATTGGAGGCAGACGTCCCATGAGATTCTTGCCAGCAATACAGACCCAGCAGAAGGAGGAGAAGCCTGGAGAAGACACCTTTTTGRCTGTACATGAACCATACCTATCCTTTACCCCGTGGAAGGGGAATTGCATACTTGCTAGTGCCTTTACTGATCAAAGCCCTGAGGTCAGTGCTGTGTGCATGCAAATCCAGACTGGACCAGGCCCAGGGAGGAGAAAATACCTCAAATTCTGTACCCTGCAAGCCCCACATAATTAGCTATAGCTATGTGCCACCCAGGGTTACTAGCAGAAGGAGCCAYATCCCAACCTCCCATTGTGTCTCAGGGTGGCCCCACCACACACAGCTGCAAAGGTGSGAGGGAACAGGCCATAATGGTGGCTGTTGGATGGCTCAGTAGCTTCTCTCCTGCCCCAGSTCTGTGCAGGACTGGTGACTTTGCCTCCAGGGCTGTGGCAGGGAAAYGCTCAGGGGAGATGGACTGGGGCTGAAGCTTCTCTGCCTTTTCCTGCACCACCTCTCTCCACTTTTCATCCACTCATGGGAGGAACTGAAGCATGATGCACAGTCAAGACTGTAGCACCTACACCTGCTTCCCTGCTTCTTGCAACCCTCTCTCCCTCCAAGCCCAACCTCCTCCTCCAGCCCCTCAGTTTCTCAGACTTTCTCTTCCCAGCACGGCTGCTTGTTTCCAGTGGGAACACTGGAAACCTTTTGACTGAAACCCTGAAGGGATATCCAGCGTGGGCAATTTCAGCTCAAACTGTTCACTTCTGCTGAAGTTGAGAGGTGAAACGAGGTCTGTGATGAAAAGAACCAAAGAAGCAGCCAGAGGCCAAACTCTGCCTGTTATGGGGAGGAGATGTGAACTCTGCTGGCTGGGACAGGCAGGGACAGACCGCCTAYGGCATGCACCAGCTCCAGCATGGCAGACCAGACTACAAACAGCAAGCACCAGAGTGGGAGAGAGGGGAGGGAAGGAATTTCACCTTCTGAGATGCTCTCAGAGCTACTCATGGACCTGACAAACCGACAGGCGTGAGCCACTAACTTTCTGAGAGCAAGGGAGAGATCCCAGTGCTCGTGGCAGCTCTTCCAGGAAAGAYGAAACAGATTCAGAGTGTGTGGTGGGGTTGTCTCTCTCCCTCGGTCTTCCTTCTTCCCTGCTGCCCTTTTCCCTCCAGGATTAGACACCTGCAGCTGCCAGTTCAGGTTGCGCAGGGAACAGTTTTGCTGCCTGTGACTGGAGATGGCAAATCCTGATTGCCCAGTACTCCTCAGCCCAGGGAGAGGGGAATAAAAGGACAACCCAGCAGAAAGCAGGGCACACACTGGCCAGCTTTGCTCTGGCAGGGGAATCTCAGCCCACTTGCACAGCCCTTTTAGCAGAAACATCTCCTGTGGAGGTGCTTGCAGAGGAGACAGCAAGCTCACAGCTACAGCGATGCTGACGTGGGTAGTGCTGTGACGCTTCCTGGGGAGGTACTCTGCTCCCCAGCTTTCCAGTGTAGCCACCTGCAAGAGTTTCATGCACAGACCTGGACCTAAGCTGCAGCAACAATGAACTCATAAGCTCCTTATTAAATAACGCAAGGCCTGCTTCTGCTGATGTCAATAGATGTATTTCTCCTCTGACACAGGTTCAAGGCTCAAGCTCTGGTACTTAGCATYTTACCAGTGCTAAGCAGTGTCATTCACACTAGAAGACAATAGCCCCGTAATTGCCCTTTTGTGCATGAAACAACTCAAAATTGCATTTAAAAGAAAAGCACACCCTTGCATGCAACAGAATTAAGAAATTACTTATTTCTGGTCATCTTGTGTCTGTAAGAGAGAAATCGGGATCATGGAGGAAACTGTTACAAAACTGCAGCAYGAATTTTCACCAGTCTGAACATTTCCGAAATGTCAGAGGGAAAAAGGAGCCAGATGAAATCCAAAGCCACTTAGGGAAAGTTAAAATGCTTGGTAGGAAGCTGCGGTTGTTGGCTCAGCGGTCCTGTAATGCCACATTATCTTCCCCAAGTCTACTCCTGTTTCAGGCGAGGAGCCTCGCACAGGAGCCTGTGTGCAGGCGCTGACTCCAGGAGCAGCGGTTTGCTACCAAGCAGCAACTTTCCGCTTTCCAAACCCAAAGCTGTCAGTTTGCTTATGGCAAAAAAAGTAATACCCCAGCTCACCAAGGAGCCTGACCATCCGCAGGAGGTGAGAACAGCTGAGCTTTGGCCTTCATCTTGCACCAGGGGAGGCAGCAACTTTGTCCTTGCAAGCATCTGTCGCCGCATGGAGTTGGGTGAAAAGCCAGCAGAAGCGACAAAAAGGGAGAGCTATCTGAGGGTATTAGCTCAGAAAAAACTGAATAGACTCATGCAGCCAAGGTTTACTGTTCACTGGAGCGCATTTGGCAGGCCCGCCTTTGTTTTTTAACATTTTCTAGCGATCATAAAGATAATCCTGTCRTGCTCTGYAAAGGCGATCTCTGGAAGACTAGCAGATGAAGAACTTAGTTCCTGACTCAAAATTTGACGAGGAGATGTGCTGAGCCATACTTTTTGGCTGAGGGAGCACTGATGCATAAAGCTGGGAAAAGAAAAAGAAAGGGATGGCTCTGCAGCTAAAGCAATGGGTGCTGAGATGGAGCTGGTGTGGCAGACTGACCCGTGTGACTGTGGGCAGGGAAGCTCCTCTCGATGGGCCCCGGGGGTCAGCCGCAGCATGCACAGAGCAATACCGTCCTCCCACCTTGGTGCGGACTGAAATCTGGGCCTGTTCCTCGCACTGGCTGTGCACAAGGCCTGGTATGACAAAGCCCTTGATCTTGCTTGGAGCCTGTGAGCGTTACCATATTGCAAGCACACAGCCACCCTCGGACCTTCCAAAATGCTGAGCAACCTGTGCCGTCCCTGGCCCTTCATGACCTGATGTTCTGACAATGGCTGGTACGTTTGCACTTGTAAGATATATATACATACCTATATATACATATACATAGAGAGAGAGAGAGGTAGGTAGGTAGGTAGGTATACATATAGATATATGCATATGTACATGGGTGAAGTAATTTTATTCAAACTCCTCAAAATGCATGCCCAGATGTAGCACGGTTTTCCCCGGGCACGACAGCAGGAGCCAGCTCCCTGCAGGGTCCTGATGAGGGGGGCAACCCTGGCCCACCACCCTGCTCCCCCAGAGATGGGCCAGGTTATTTATGAGGGGCTTTYTGGTGTAAAACCATAGTGGAGTGCCATCTGCTGGGCATGTGCAGGGCTCTTCTGGCACAGGAGAGGAAGAAAGCAAAGAGAAACCCCAGAGAAATAGGCTGTGGCCGCGCTAGGACATTAAACTTCCCTGAGACCCCTCCCCAGCCAGCTGGCAGGGAGCAGCCCACARCCAGGCTGGTTCACCCTGCAACTCAGTGTAGTCCCTGCAAAGTGCCCGATGGAAATGGCCACTGGCTTCCACCAACTCCCAAACCGCCCAGGAGAATTTCTGGAGAGAATCCCAGTGGATCCAGGTCAAAAGTATGCCAGGGACCATCCTGATGGTGTGGATGAACCAGGAGTAGGGATGTACCAGCAGCAGCCAGTGCCTAGGGATATCCCCTGGTACTAATGAATTTGTTAGCATAGACGTCTTTGTGTGATGTGCATGTGATAGACCAGGCCAGTGCCAGGAAGGGCAAGAAAAAGCAGGTTTCATATCTTGCAACCTTAACTATCTTGCACAGCAGCTTTGAATCACTTTTGGAGGTATCTGCTTCTGTCCATCAGCTACACAGGGAGCTTGCCCCCCTAAATGTAGGCACTCCAGCTGACTGCCTGAAGTAGGCTGTGTGAATCCCTCATGCTTAAAATCTCTAAATGGAAAATCACCTCCTTTTGAGCCATTCCTCTCTGCTGTATCTTCTCTGATTCATCACAGATGGTGGCAGTTATTGAAACCTGAGTCACAGTTGCATTATGTTAACCCACCTCTGATTACAGTGTGAATGAGGAATACAAAAGGAGGAGGGAAAGCAGAAGGGGAGAGCGGGAGGCAAACTGCAAATTAAAGGCAAATCAGAAGGTTGCTTTAGGCTATTCTGTAAATGGGGGTGGCTCCATTTTCCGCCATGCCAGGAAACTGCGAGACATACCATAGTGCCAAAGACCAAGGATCTTCAGGATAATGGCTATTAAGATCCCTGCTTTTTGTCCTATTAGAGATCCAACAGCCTCATGCATTTCTGTACAGCTGCAGCGTGTTTCCTTCCCACCACTAAGGATCCTGGGAACCAATGGAAAAATATACKGGGACAAACTTTGTCAAGGGCTCTCAGAAAATGGTTATAAAATGACTGAATCTAAATCCATAAATGCTTTGCCAGCATGCAGTAACCACTAATTCTAGTTTCCTCCATGAAATACGTCAAAAGTAAGCTTCCTCTCCATCAATCAATTGCCTCCCAAAAGTAGGAAAGAGACCTTGACGGGAAGGAATGGTTAAACTGAACAAGCAAAAAGTAACACATCCTTCAAAGCAAACACATACTTTCCTGGCTGTAGGGTTTTATTCATGTCCTTCCAGCCCACTCCAAACACAAACTTATCACCCTGGGGTTTTTGTGCCAAATCAATAACAGCTTGCGYGGGGATTGTGGAATGCTACCTCTGAAAGCCTCTCACACACTTTGCTGAAGTAAAGGACTGATAATAATTAATAGCTGCCAAGGACATTCAGCCTTGTTGAGTGGTTGTTAGCATGGTTTTCCCCTGGACACAGTGTAGACTGAGCCTTTCCAATTTTCCTGGGCAGTATCTGGAGGCCAGGAGATTTCTCTGCGTTTTTGTGCACAATCGCCGGCAGAAGGTGAAGAGAACATCCTGTGAAGCCCTTAGGCTGAAAACCTTGTCRAGGGACTGGGTCTGCACCTCTTCTAAAATCTCTTCCCATGCAGCAGGGCTATTCAGTTGCACTAGAAAGGCACAGCCTTCCCACCCRTAAGGACATCCGGGCTTTGGGAAGGTGAAGTAGCTCTGGACAGGCTTTTGGGTCACAGGGGAGTATCAAAACACTGCGTGCCAGAGGCTGAAGGATTTGTTCCAGATGGTTTCTGCCTCTCGCTCTTATTATTCAACTGTTCTGATAGGGTTAGAAACCTTAGGAATTATGCCTGGATCATAAGCTGCCTTTATTTCACAGTCGTTCTGGAGCTGGTCCTAAAAGCGATGCTTTTGGGAGCAACAAGTCTAATAACATCACTCAACACAGTAGCTAAAGGAAGCAAGAGAGCTGAAGGGAAATGTTCAGCTCCTGGCTCTGCAGCTGACTTTTGTCAGCTCCTCTCAGACCAGGGGAGGCAAGTTTCTGAAATCTCCCCATTTTTTTCTTTTTTCCTTGGGCCAGCTGGAGCCAGGAGAGCTGCAGAGCCAGCAGGCACCGAGCACCTCAAAGGCAGTGGTCTTGCAGAAGAAGGACAACCTGGCCGGCAGCCAGGAAAATAAATGACCCTGCCTCCGAATGCCTCGCAGGTAAATCTGGGTGCTTTAACATTTCTTGGCAGGCAGGTGTTTTCACTTCATCACTTCAGCTTCAGTTGCTGCTTCAATTCTTCATCAGAAATGTTTGTGACAGCATGGGACACACCTCAGCGGGATACAGTACAGAGCAACTCTCCAGCATCTGCCATTTTCTTTGTGGTTTTCTCTCTTTAATAAGACACAAGTGCTCTTTTGAAGGTGCCAGTGCTTATGCTTGAGCAGCTGGAGCAAAGACCTTCAAACAGACTGCACATCTTGATTTTCCCAGAGTTGTGTGGTCATCCCCAGGCTGTAGGATCAAGACATGGGATCAGACCAAGTTCTGGCTAAGTGTGATCAATGAGGAAACTGTAATGGGAAATACACGCCCAGCAGCAGGCCGCAACAACTCTAGTCCCTGAATGAGTTACTGGGAGAGATAGCTGCTTATGGCAGGGCACAGTCTGGTTCTTATTCCCAGCAGTCAGGGAGGCCAAAAATCCAGTCTAAACAAATGCAATTTAGTCCATTAGCAGACATCAGAGAAGCTACCTGCCTCGACAAAACCCAGCTATGTTTCTAATTAAGCAGGGATAGATCAGAGTCTCTGTTCTAGCCACTGTGGCTACAATCCCAAATTCCCACAACAAATTACCTACACTTCTCACTGTTAACAGAATTACCTATTTATCTAACATCATTGGCCAAACGCTGGAGCGCATCCTCACACAGAAGTGTTATTGTAGCCATCACCTGAGATTTGTTTGAGCAGGGCTTGTGGGCTTTGGTCCTTCGACATAAGAGTCCACTTACAGCCTGAAGGGCAGGAGTTTCTTTTTAAGGGTAAACAGAGAGAGGCTGTTGGGGGCTTAGGCTTCCCTCTCCTTGTATCTCTTTGGTGTTCATGGTACCAGCACCTGAAGAGGCTTTTTTTTGCTTCTAGTCGACCAGCAGAAGTGAAGGAAAGCCATACCCTCTCATGCAGGCCCTCTTGCAAATTGGCTAAGGCAGGTATTTTATCCAGGGCTGCAAATGAAAGTTGCTTTATCTTAGGTGGATCAGCCTGATTGTTTGTGCTATAACCAAAGCGCTAATACATAATACCCAGGCTGGCGTTAAACCAGCTAGCGTGGGCACGAGCCGCTGCAGAGCTGCAGCAACAGAGAGCTCATTGCCAAGCCCGCTGGAGAGCCAGGTAGTGCTCAGGTGMTGGGCTTCCTGCTGCCCAGGTCCCACCTCGCCATGGTGTGGACCTGCCCTTGGTTTTCCTCACAAGCGATGAGGATGGAAAGAACGGCCCATTTCTCTCCTGGCTGCTTTTCAAAACCCCTCCCCTGGTTCCCGTCCAGCTGCCACAGCCACGGGTGACGGCTCTGGGAAAGAGGCGCCCGGCCGGTCTGACCTTTCCTCTCCCACAGGCAGCGGTGGAGGGCAATTGCTCTGTGAGGGGGAGTGGTGGAGGAGTAAAAGGAGACTGATCTGCTCAGTCTCAGGTGGATAATACTGTGAAATGGTAAATTGACATTCCCAGGGTCCCAAAACGCAGCTTGGACCTGGGCAGCACCTCATTTGCAACAGACGTGGGGACAGTACTTTTCTTTTCTGCTTAGTTTTAAAAATAAGCATGCTCGTCCGCTGCAGCAGTGGCCATCAGTCAGGGTTCGCCTGCTTCCCGCTGTCGGGTTTCACCCTTGCTGGCAGGCAGAGGGATAATCTCACTGTCATCTGTGCTGCTGGCACCTCACCCCCTGCCGTCGCGGAGCTCCCTGCCTGTCCCGGTGTGCCCTCTGCTGCTGCRCCACGGGGAGGAGGGTCCTCGGGGCTGCTGTGCCCCTTCCACCAGCACCCAGAGGGAAGAGTGGGTCAAGTGCTTTGCCAGGACCCCTGCCTGATGCAGGGTGCCTGGGCTCCACGCAAAAAGTGGCCTGTGAATTGGGAGGTGGCTATCTCCGCCTTTGGCTGCAGGGATGGCTGGATCAGAGCTGCGTCCGTGCAAGGCTGAGCCCTGCACCCCTGCTCCATGGCTCCTCACAGGGACCGAGGGGGGAATGACTGCCTGCTGCCCGCTGGGCCAAAGACAGGCACACTGGCAGCATGCGCTCACCATTTGGAAGAGACATAGCATGGGTTCGAGCTTGGCCGAGGCTTGGCATGGGTGCCTCCAAGGGAAAGCCATGTGCTGCTACAGCAGGTAGTGGAGCTGGCAGTGCAGATGATGGCCATCTTCCTCCGAGTCAGTCATACTGGCAGATGTCAATCACTGCAGTGACAGGTACACCCAGGGGAATAAGGGTGCTGAACTCCCCGCCAGAGCACCACGTACTAGCAGACCTGGGTTTCTGCAGCTCTGTGCAACAGGGAAAACACCCCCCATATTCACAGCAGCCTCAGTTTGGAAACCCAGAGGCACAAAGGACTGGGAGGTTCTGTGGGAGCCAGAGGGAGGCTGAGGAGGAAAGGAGAGAGCAGCAGGGACATGGACCGGCTCTTGGGAAACAAGGCAGAGCAGGCAGGGGTAGCTCCTGGCAGGGGCATGGCCTGGGGTGGGTGGAGGTGCTGGGCTGGAGGAGGCTGGGGGGGCAGGAAGGAAGGATGGACAAGGACAGAGGGGATGCTGGATGAGGAGACAGAGTGGAAATGGTAAGCAGGGCACAGAGAGGGGCTTCAGGCAAGGGCTGGGCCTGGAGAAGGGGAGAGCTGGGTGCAGGGAAGAACAAAGACTGGGCAGAGTGTGAAAGAAGATGTGCAATGGGGACAAGCGAAAGCACTGGGGAAAATAAGCCTTACCCTTATGAAGAATGTAACCTTTTTTTTCTGTTAAAGCTTTTTTATTTTAATTGCAGCTATTCTCTTTTTCTCCTAGCTTGTTTTGCCCATTCTTTCCCTCCTGGTATTTGACCCTCTATTGGTAATTCCCCTTCAGTGTTTGCTAATTTTCTGTCTCTTGCTCTGCCAGTACATTGTCATTGCATGCATTGTGCTATGTCCTCAGTGAAAGGATGTACAGATAGCAAACAGTCTGTACATACAACACAAAGGCTGCTCTTACCTCTGCTCTAGCAAACAGCTTAGTCTCCCTGCCTGCAATTATCCTTTTGGTTCTTCTCTTTGTCCTCTTCTGTTCCTCGGGTCTTCGTTTTCCCTTGTGTTTCCTGCAGTCTGGCCCCTTGCCAGCTTTGCTTTCCCCTCTTGAGCGGAGTCTATCCCTATTGCTGCCATTGGTATCACTTGCAGCGTTTCTTTCCCTTGCCCAGACCAGCCCTGCTGAGACAGCTGGAAGGCAGCAGTGTAACAGAGAGGACGTGAAGAGCATCTATTGCAGATCTCTGTGGTCATGGCTAAGGTCAAAGAGCCAAACATTTATGGTTTGTGCGTGGGTGTTATGTAAACAACAGCAATTATTCATTGTCAAAACTTCATAACTCAGCCAAAACTCAACCATTTTTGCTGGACTATTCACAGAGGCTGCTACTTCTAAAGACTCACTTGCAGCCAGACTTTAGCCTTCCTCTCCCAGCTGTAGAACTTTGTTACTACTATTAAAGAAGTCACTGTCACAGTTATAGCGAACTTCCCACCTCACCCTCTCGTGTCACGAGAGATGTGATCCTGCTGGGTATGGCCCCAAAAACCAAATTCACTTATTTTTGTGAACATGTGAATTTGTGAATTTTTCAGCTTGTTACAAAGCGGCAACAGTAGCCTGAAAGTGTGTGAGCACAAAAGGAACAGATCATTGCTTCTGGTCTGTTCAGTGCATTTGAAGGACTGCCACTGAAATGAATGGAAGCATCTTCCCATTAACCCAGCAGGTTTTAGAGCCTCTTGCACTGAGGTGTGTCAGCCTCTATGTACTGCTCACGCTTTTGTTTACGAAATCCTGTGTGGATGGGAAGTTGCATTCTGATTATAAAAGGGGAAGTGGCCAAACAGTTTAARTTGTTCCAGCAGAGACAGGAGCTTAGCTTACACAAAGATGGCCTCATTTTCTTCTTTTTGACTAGAAATTTGGAAATGGCATTGGCTCCCCAAAAGTCAGTGAAACCTGGCAACAGTTAGGTCAGCTGGGTAAGCAGCAAGTACTTCAAAGGGTGACAGAAAGCCATCAGGACTTTAATGTACATGAGGTGGCTTCTGATGACCCCTCAATTCCCCTTTCAGAGGCCCCAAGTGTAAGGTAAGAGGGTGAAGTGTCTTTGTTATACCTAGGTCCCCAAGAAAATCCCTTAGTAATCCCCATCCTTACACCCCTTGCAGGAATGCTCCTCCATCCTCCTTCTGCCATCACATGCAGAGTAATCCTCCTTTTCCTGCGTCACCCGTTCAGTGATCCTTCTTACTCTGCAAGATCACATGCGTTGCATGCAGCAACCTCCCTCTCACACTCACAGGGTGAGCACTGAGCTGGGGAGAAAACACCCTCCCCTTCTCTTAGATGTTGCAAAGAAAGACTCCCTTTTTCCCCATTCCCCCCACAAGACCCACACAGCTTAGACCCCCTTTCTTTCACCTTGATGCCACAGGACCACTCTTCCCCGAGTGGTACCAACTGCAAAGGTGGTGCTTCTTTATTTTACCAGCTAGCTTTTGCCGCCTGTCTTTGCGATGTTTCTCTTTGCTGTGATAACCTTTCCCACCCATCCTCCTGCTCCTCCAAGGCCGTGAGCAAGCCAACACCACACTGACGTTTTCTCTTCTGTCATAGCAGTGGGACACGCTGAAAGAACAGACCAGGTCTAGGTTACCCTGCCAGCTACCCCATGTACTCATACCCTTGCAGCACACAGAAAGCATTGTATTGCAAACCAGGGTGCTGCTTACTCACAAGGGAAGCCTGTGCTAGCTTGTAGCCTCAGGTAAAGAGCTGCATTTTTTCAGTGTGAGAAACAGCGGGTGAAATGAAGAAAAAATACCCTGTGAAATGGCCTCCCTCGGTACATGCAATCCCAAAGTGTCAGGGTTCACAGACCCTTTTGCTCCAGTGTCACAAACCCCACTGCAGCCAGCACGACTGCTGAGTGCCCAAGGAAATAACTCTATACATTAACCATAGAGACGACCAGAGGAGAGTAAGTGTGCTCAAAAGCTGCTGGTTTCTAGATTATTGTCATCTTGCGACTCCAATGGAGCAGCAAAATTGGGATGGAGATGATAAGATCCAAAAGTGACGGTGACTTGCCTACCTTTCCCTTCTTCTCCCCAACACCTGTACAAGAGCTTGGCTGTGCCTCTCTCAAGGCAGCCTCTCTCATTYGGTGAAGATGACTTAATCCAGAAAGGGTGATGAGAAGGAGAAAGATTTAAATCAAACCCAATTACTGGGGCTTGATAGGCTTCCCTGGCAAGCTGTTCTGGGACTAACCCAAAAGTTGTCAGCTCACTGCCTGCTCCCTTGACAACACTGTTCGGAGCCTTATGAAATGCAGCCGACCTCTCGAAGCTCTTCTCRGCTCCAAAAACCAGCCTCTCCTTCCCCCTGGCAAAGGGCAGGCATGTGCTGAGGGTCATCAGGAGGCTGAGCAGTGCGTGGCTTTTAACTAGCTCTTCGGCTATTGGAGAAATAGCCCCATGAGCGCTTTGTCCGAGACTCTTGAAATGGCACACTCTCGCTGTGGCTTTGGGAGTAATCCACCTAAGAGATTACTCCGGCGTGGCTGCGAGATAATCCTGCCAAGCCATTGCATGTGCTCAGCCACCGTCCCCCAGATGCTGGGGCTCTGCCTGGGCCTCTCCCAGGTCACGTGAATGGCTCGTGATGGCCACGGGGACCTCAGGACGGGCACCGGGCAGGACTCAACCTGCAGCTGCTCCTCATCCCAGAGAGGCGCATGCCGGCCTGAGGCTGGGAACAGGGAGAAGGTGCCATCACATCAATGGCAGTGGCCATCGCAGGCACCAACCTCCAAGGCAGGCAGGTGCCTCCTGGCAGGGGCGGGAAGCAAATCCCTAACTTTGGAGCTCACAAAGTTTATGGAAAGGGTGGTAGGAGATGGTCATGACTGTAGCAGAGACCTGAGCTCAGTGGCTGTGGAGATCCCGTCCAGTCTCGTGCGGGGAAGGAGGGGAACAGATGGCTGCAGGTGTGATACGAGTGGTAGAGGGACAAGCACAGGGGAGTTGCAGCGTGCTGCAGCGGGAAAGCTTGCTGTCCCGGACAAAGCTACAGCAAGGTCAGCTAACGCTGGCCAACACCTGAACCCCCCAGGGGGATGCAGGCCATTAAAAGTGATGAAGAAACATTTCAGAAACGATTCTGAAATGAGTCAAATATACATCCATTTTTTTCCTTAATTCAGTCATAAATGCAGCTATTAAAACAGATTGGGTTATAAATAAAAAAAAAACCTGGGCCAAAGCAGCATGAGTGTTTTATTTTTATTAAAAAATGGAGAGTAATAAAGTAAAGCTGTAATAATAATATGAAAACGTTGACTAATATCTGTGAAAAACTTGGAGAGCCATAGAGGGAATGAGCTATTGTGTTTTGTGGCGGGTGGGGTGCTGGTGAAGTGTTTGTGGTTAGGACAAAGACACCGAATTTTGCAAGCAGAGCCGATGAGTTTTAGGGTTTGCTTTCTGGAGACTCCCTGCACCAGTGGGGAAATTGCTCATGCTCAAGGAAGGCAGAATAGCCAGGCTTTTATTGAACTAACCAGAGTCTCTTTGAGGGTCTTTTTTTCTCCTCTTTCTTTCTCCCCCTTCTACCACCCAGTGCCACTGATAAAATACATTTCAATATTGCAGAAAGAAAAGCAGTGACAGACAAAGAGCTCCTTGTTTTCGAGCCATATCAAACCTATTAGTGCAAACCCAACAATACCTGCCATTTTACCTCGCTGAGCTGGCTTTGTGGATGGGAGCTGGTGGGACCTGGTTGAGGAAAGGCTGCGTCTGTGAAAAATTCAGTGAAGTAAAAGTTCAAAGGAGGGGAAGGGAACGGGAGATAAGAGAGCTTCAAATCTTCATTTAAAAAGGAAAGAAAATCTGATTAAGATGTGCTGGCTAACTCAAAACATATAAGCCTGAACATCAAAAGGTTCATAATTCATACACGTGCTGTAGATAATTATCAGTTTAACTCAATACTTCCTACAGCGATAGAGCTGACGTCAGACCACTTCAGCRACCAACTTTCAAACCAGCCTCTGACATTGAGCGAGGGCCCCACTGCTGACGTGCTATTCCTCCCCCTGCCCCTTACACCCCTGCGTACACGTGTGTGCCAAAAAGCCTACTCAGACCCCTCTCGGCTGCCCAAARCCTGAGACCCAGGCAAGACTGCGAGAGGAGGCAAGTGGCTCACAGGCAGCTCTGGACATCTCCTACTGCAGAGGACCTCTTGTAGATCCCCTGTCCTGCAGCATGCACTGCAAAGGAGAATGACAGAAAACCTAATTTAAATGGGGCTCCTGAGACTCCATCAAAAAGTGGCCTAGAAAATAGATGTCAGACTCTGCTTCCTCCAGTCCACTGCAATCTGGGGATGGCTGCAAGCTGGCTCCTCCAGTGCTGTGAAAATTGGTCCTGTGCTGCAAACCAGCGAGGTATGCAAGGCAGCTGGTGGCCCATTCCTGCCCTGGCTCTCCTCGCCCTGCTTGGCCAAGGGCTGCCGGCACTGGGGCAGAGCTGCTGGGGMGGTGCAGGCGGGGACAGGGTCGGGGGCACCGGGAGCCATGCACACAACCTGTCTACCTCTCGGCCAGCTGTGGTTTCATGTCACAGTTTGGCCGGGGAAGCTAATCTTGAAATCCTCTGCATATTTCCGAAGCCAGAAGGTTAGGGCAGAAGGCAGGTAATGAATCCCAGACCTTCCAAGAGAGCCATGTGTAGCATGAACATAAGAATAATGTGACTTCGGGGAATGGCAAAGCAAAGTATTTTCCTTCCGTGTCCAAGAGACTTCTGTTCAGTACCAAGCTCTGCCCGAGAGTTGAAATGACCTTCTGTCTGCCTGTCCACAGGAGAGAGACAGACAGAGACAGGACGCAGGCAGAGGAGAGGTCATGTTTTTGTTAGAGGGAAAAAAATAATTGAAAGCGTGCTGGTGAAATACTCCTAATCCCCGTGACTCTTTGTGCAGTGGAGCTGGGAATTTTCTCTCTCTCTCTCCCCATGCATAGACCCATGACATTTTTCTTTCATGAAGAACTCCTTGCACTTCATCCACAACCCCAAGACCACCTTCTCTACATTCTTTTTTAATTTAAGGATTTTATTGCTTTGAGGGAGGAGGAGTGAAACGCTAACAATTACAACTAAATAAGTCCCCTGCTGAGCACTCTGTTATTACCCCATCCTTGTGGAATATGCTTTTTTTTTCATGTACTTAATCATTCATTTAATGGATAGCCAACTGCATGTGAAGCTTCAAGGTCTATAAAGAATGAAGCCTAACCTGCAAGATGTTCTGGTAAGTCGAACRTTTACAGTAAGCACAGCAATCCATCAAACGTCTTTCTGAAGGCTCCTGAAGAACAGCTTGAGGCCAATAAAATAGTCCGGATTTTTTTTGGAGGTGGAGAAATACACCTATAAATAATCTTTCTTGTCTGTGCCAAGTCTGAAATGCAGGCATCTAACACCAYGGAGAGTAAGCCAGCTCACTTTATAGCAAAGTGGATTCACATTCACACTCTGTTGAATATTAGACACACACCGACTGATTGACCTCCCCCAGAATTTCAGTTCTGCCCCACTCAGCAATCAATTGCACCACTTCAAACAGCATAAAGTGTCATGTGTTTATTTTAGCAAAAGGAACTCCAGATACAGAACTTGAACCTATTCCTACAATGGTGCTTTAATTACCCAAAAAGGCTGACAATAAATTTACATTTTAATTAAGAATAATGAATTATGCATGATTGTGTAGCGCTTTCTGTGTAGCTAGCAGATGAACACAGAGAAAGGTATAGTATGGATTGCAGGAATTTATCCTGACAGTACAGGGAAAAGGCCATTTTGTTTGCAATTGCAGGCCATTTAGGAAAAAGGTCACTCCACCTAGGTAGCAATGTGTGAAGATGGTCCTGCTGCACTACTGCAGTTTTGCTACAGGCTCCATTTTGTATTATGATGTATGAGAACTGAGTCCAACTTCTCCCTGTCGTGATAACACAACACTTGAAAATCACATCACTAGAAGTTTATCCCTTCTGAATGCATTAGGACTGTATACGTAGGAAGAGCAATGGCAAAATATCTCCCATCCTCAGCAAGGACATGGAAACACCAACGTGACTGTTGCTGTTGCAGACTCCCATGATTTTGCCATGTTTTGTCAGCTCATCTGTCACAAGTGTCACTCGTCCCCACATAAAACCATAGCATTCATCTGGGGAGGAAGAAAAGGGAGGAAGTTAGCTCTTCTGGATGCATAAAACAATATGCAAATATGAGTACATGCAGACAGGAATCCTGGAAAACAAAACCACCAGAGGACAAACTGGACCTCCAACRGATGCTTGAACTGTGACTTTGGGGATTTTTTACATCAAGAGTTCTTAGYATCAGGAGCGGGCAACGGAGCATAGCTATGAAATTATTTGAGATTTCACTACCAGTTCTGCCTCTTAGAGCTTTACCTTCAAAACAGCTTATGTTTCCAAGGAAAAAGATGTGAAAAGCAGGAAAAAAATTAGAACCACTAAGGAAAAAAAAAAAAGAATTGTGTCTGATTGGCACCATGCTGTCCTTATGTCAAACTCTAATTTGACTGAGTTCTTTGACTTTCATATTTTAGCTACTTGCTTTGGCATCATAATAGTAATTCCCTTCTTCAACTGCAGTGTGATTAGTGCTCCAGTGTGTTGCTGGAGATACCGCCCTTTCATACCCTTGTCCGAGGGGAGGTACCGCCTTGGAGAGCAGGGCAGTGGCACTTGGGCCTTATGGTGAGGAGCCACTGTGAACTTGGCATGGGTGAAAATCTGAGTTTTGCAGCAGCCAGCAAGGCTGGTGGGGAGCTAGCAGGGACTCAGGACTGGTCAACGGAGCCGAGCTAAAGCCCACAGTTCTGCAAGGGACGGCATGGCGTGAAGCGGACCAGGGCCCAGCTCTCCTATCTGACCGCAAGAGCTCCTGGCCAGGGCCTCACAGATCCCAACAGCCTTCAGTTAAAGCAAGGGGCAAATTGTTAATGTCAGTGGGAGGCTTGCAGGGACTATTTCTGAGCTGAATGACAATGTCTGGGTCCATGCCTTGTTATAYAAGGCACCTTATTCCTGCTGGAGTTTTCCCCCTAGCTCCAGCTGGAGATGGTCCCCGGCCTCATTTCACACAGAGATGCCGAGGAGGCGGCTGTGCTCGTTGTTCGTTTCCTTCCCAGCCTGGGAGAAGGCACTGAGCACAGAGCCAGCCAGGTATGACCTTCACAGAGGCAGTCATTGACTGGGGTTTTCCCACAGACCCTAAGCCAAATTAATGGCTTATCTCAGACAATGGCCCACACCATGGAGAAAGGGGCAAATACCTCATATTCAATGGTCACATCATAAGTAGCCCACAGAACAAGATCTTCCCAAGCTGCTCACTTAAAGGTATGCTTTCAACCTGAAATGAAAAGCTTTATACCCCCATTTCTCTTTTCCCTCCTCTAACGTAACAAGGATAATGAGAAAATTGCAATTACAGCATTATTTCAAAGAGTACTCCTTGCATTTGCATATAGATAACAAGTAACGACCCTACCTTTCCCAGTCCTTTTATAAAATAACTGCAGCTTTGAAATATGCTGCTCCCCCTCTGCCATGTTCCTATCTTCCTAATTGCTTATCCATATAATGCTTACCCTTTCCTCTCTTGTTTCTAGACGCTAATGCGTCCTGAAAGGCAACTGCAAACACTTGCCCAATATTATTGTTCCATTTAAGTGATCACTCATGTTGCCAAGGGGATATTATCCCCTCCCCAAGGAGAAGAAAGCATATTATAACATTCTTTCTATACAGATGCAGATCTCATGAGGAAAATGTCCGAGAGTCCCCAAGTTTAAATTTTGATCTACTTGTACCATTCCAGGCAATAAACAAAAATAACCTACAGCATTTTCCAAAATGCAGTCAGTGAACTCTGTCTCTGCCACCTACCAGTGTGTTTTCTGCTCACTAGCAGCAGCTTTGGACTGCAGCTTCTCCAGGATTCAAAAGTGACGCCTGGTGTGTACATGGGACAAGGTGTCAGGACTCCACCTACAGCAACAAAGTATAGCAGAGTTTTGTTTTATTTCCAGTATTGCCAAAAGCAAATAATAGAAACATTTCAAGAACAAAACATTGACTAATCCCAGATTTAATAATAATAAAGCCATTCTACAACCTCTCACTGGTACCCAGGAGGTACCTTTGTTACCAGATATTATCACTTTAGTTAACAATGGATTATGAGTACCTTGCTGATGAATATATATGATCACAAACAAAACAAAGGACAACAGCTTTAGTCTCTTCTTTCACCCCGCTTTACAGAAATGAAAGATTTGATAGGTCTGGTTTTGGTCTGTCTTTGCATTGTTGCTGTTATTAATGGCATGTGTAACTTCTGTTATCCAAAGCCAACTAAAAACACACAAACAAAAAGTTTACTGCAGTACAGAAGTTTGGCAAGTATTTTAAAATAAGTAAAAATATCGGTGAAAGCCAAAACTGAATGCTACTGATACTCTTACCTTTAATACAGTGAATTCGGCAAAACCAGAGCTCAGCACCACAGGACTCATCCGAGCCCTGACAGAGTCCTGCACCAGGAGCTCTGGCTTCTCCCCACCTAAAGGTACAGAACATAAAGCAGCTGCATCTTGCCAGGCAAGGTGTTCTCATTAAGTTGTAGTATGGAAGATGGCTGGCATTTGGATGCTGCTGCTATCTTGTGACACGTTTAAAGTTAGGGTCACATGTAATGGTAGTCATGCTCTACTGGAAAAAATAAATCTTTTATTCTGATATGTTGCAAACATACAAAAGATCCTTCGCCAACGTCTCTGCCCTAAAGCTCTACGATCCCATTCCAACAAACAGGACATAAGTTCAGGAGTGAAGAGCTCTGAATACTTCATCATTTAATAAATTAGTACAAAAGACTTCAGTGACCTTTGTTATTCATTTCCACAGGCATCAGCTCACAAACAATTTTARTAGTTTTATTTGGGGATTTTTTTTACTAAGCATACAGCGGTTATCTAGTTAAATTAAATGGCTACAAGAGACTGTCCATTAACTTCACGTAGGCCACTGAACAGCCACCAATAAAAATTTTTAGCTGTTGCTAACCTTACCTGAAGTCAAACTTGTGACCTTGAAGCATGGCAGTATAGTCCCATTACCAGTCCCTATAAACTAGCCAGTTCCCTAGGCGGGACTCTGTTTCTCTTTTCCTCCCTGAATTTTCCCTTTTTTATGTGTGAGCTCCTGGTGCCGTTGAAGGGTAATTTTAATTGGTTCAGCCAACAGAAGGTACACCTARTGTCCCTTTTGAACAGTTGCTCTCACCGAGGCTGGCTATGAAAAAACACATGGAAAGAAACCTACTGAAGCCTTTGATGGTRGAAGTGGTGGGAGGTTTCAACATCTCTTTGCTTCTCCATGGACCTCCAGGTGATATGTTACTTTTTGATCTCAGTCAGAGTCTGCTGGGCTTTTGCCATGAAGAAAGCAAAAAACCACCCACTTTCAATTCCTGATGTATTTGCCTTTGTTTTACTCTTTAGCTGAGCTCTCCAGCACCAGAGGGGGATGTTTGACTCACACTAGTGTGACTTTGTGTTTCACACAGCACGGTCCATTTGGTTGCTGTAGCTTTGCTTGAAGCAGGTCATGGGGAAGAATTAAGCTCCTTCCTTCAGAGACATGCAAAAGCCCTCCAGTTCAGGCAGGCTTAGCCAAAGGGAGAGGAGACTGACTGTCTCCTTCTGTGCAACTGCAAGTGTGGAGGTAGCCTGCAAGATTCTCAATAGCAGGACACTGCTCTAATGACCCATGACCTTCACAAACCTCTTGATCGTGAAATGACTAATAAGATGCCCAGATGAACCGGGTTTTCAACCAAAAAAGATAGCATTTCCCCTCCCCTCCACAAATGCACACTCACACACATTTGGTCCTGGCAAATCACACGCTTTCTGGTTCAGTGGAGGGCCCAGCTGCACCAAGTGCAGAGAACTGATAAAGGCAGGCCAAGATGCAGGTTTTGTACAGGACTCACAGCTTGGTTGTATCCACTGTCAGGTGGGTACGGAGCCAAATGGCAGGTTTTCCCCCAAGTTGGACAGGGCATGCTAGCTAGGGCACAGCGCTGCCCGCAGTGTCACACTGCTTCTAGGCTGGACGTGCCTTGCACCTGAATGACACGGTGTGAGTGAAATGAGTTTGGGTCTGCTCTTACCTGCCCATGAAGCCCTGTCCTAAGAAACCCAAAGACACCAAAAGATGATGTGGATGCCCCATCTTTGGAAGTATTCAAGGTCAGGGTGGACAGGGCATTGAGCAAAGATGATCTAGAGAAAGATGCCCCTGCCTGTGGTAGGGGGGTTGGACTAGATGATCTTTAAACGTCCCTTCCAACCCAAATCATTCTGTGATGCTGTGATTCTATGAATGAGTCACACTTCCACAACTGGGGAAGGAGTACAAGAATTAGACAGATAATAAGAGAATCTGGAAGAAGACAGAGTTTGTAATGGAACTAGGCAAAAAAGTAACTAGGATGAGACGAAAGGCATTTCAAATATCTGGGCTCATTAAAAGCAGGTACTCAGTGGAGGGAGTGTGGCCAGAGCAACTGAAGAACTAGAGAACATATTTCCAGCTATAAGGAAACTCTCAACTGAGGAAAACTGGAAGTACCCAAGTGTCCGAGATGATAGTTATACTTATGGCTGAGAAAGACTGAAAGAAAATATTTGAGAATTGACCCAAACTGCAGGGTTGGTACAAATGCATTTATTGGCTGGGAAAAAAAACCCACACCTAAATCCTTCATGGAAGTATAAGCACAACCTAATATGTTCTATAATTTTTTAAATTAAGCCAAAGGGAGACACCTGGGGAGACAAAGCTCATACCCATTTTTTGTGTGCTGTGTGCTACAGCAAGGTGGGAAGAAGCAAGTCTGAGGCATTTGACTTGTCACACATGCCACAGATATTAGACCAAGTCAAAGAAAGATTATGGTTAAAATAACAGAAGACAATGAAACATCGATTTGCTCACATTCTTATGAGAAAGCTGCATTTATTCCAGGATATTGTTTTAACTTTGCAGAGACAGCCCTACCAGCAGCCCCAGCTAAGCAGGTGGTCTCAGACCTCTTTCAGGTAGTTACGGTGTGCCAGGCAGCATCATTCCCAACCAACCGCACCAATGCAGGCAACCTGCTGAGCAGTTTGGCTGCAGACATTTCACTGCTATCTTTACTGTATGCCTTTCAACATTTTGGTTGAAAAAAGTGTTCGGGTAAGGAAGCTCTACTGGAAAGGGTGATGGGGTCAGATACTGATCCTCACCTGACATCACAGAAAAGACCCAGGAATGGGTTGTTGCTGCGTAAAACCCCGTTAGAGATGCCGAGCTTTCAGGTCCCCCTGGGACCATCGACATGGCCACCAGACCCCCCCACCGCCACCCCCATCCTGGTGCAGGAACCCCACAGGGAGCTTTAGGCTCCCCGCCAGCCCCCGGTGCTTTGCTTGCTGGGGAAGGAGCGACACACAGGCCCTGCAGAGGCGGACAGCCCRGTGCTCAGCCCCGCTGCTAGGCCCACCTCTGCCACAAGGCAAGCCTGGTGCACCCGCAGGTGGCGAGACAAAGGCTGGGGCCTACCATGGTCGCCATCTCCTCCACCCCAGGCCCCATGAGCCTGGCACAGCTGGTGTCACACTTTGTGTTGACCATGTGCCGTTCCCCCCACCGTCATTTTATCCCCCGCTGGCTGGCACAGCTGGCTGTCAGCTGGGTGCAACGCTGGTGAGGCAGGTTTCCTCCTGCCGATGGGTGAGGTACAAACACGCTAAGCCTGTGGCCAAAACAGCGCCAGCTGGCTTCTCCCTGCTGTGAGCCCAGCAAGCAGAGCACAAAATTAGTCTTGGGCAACTTGCCTCTTCCCAGATCAGCCTGGGGTTCTTCATCAGGTACCTCCTGCTACGTGTTCACGGGATGCTGCTCCCCACCTGACCCAGACCTGCCATCCCCCATCTCCCTCCATGCCCCTCCATGTTACCCTATATTCCCCCACATCCTTCCATGTCCCTCCACATCCCTCCATGCCCCTCCATGTTCCTCCATGTCCCTAGGCTGCTAGACCCTGGGAAAAAGAGGGAGCATTAAATCAACTGTTCTGCTGGGACAGGTACAAAATGTGCTTCTTTTATCTTTTCCTTTCTGCGAGGATCAGGGAGAAAAGCCAGGAATGGGCAGTGCCACACAAATGCTGGCTGTCCCCCTTGCCCCTGGAGGTGGGGTACACTCCCTTCCTGCCATGTTTCTTGAGCTCAGCCGTGTTGGCTCCCCAGCAGGATCATTCCTTACAGATCCTGGCACTGAGACCTGTTCCTGTTCTGGGTCTCTAAGTACTAATAATGGTGTGTACATGTATGTGTACCACGGTAATGACAAGGAGCTGGAAGGTGGAGTGCAGAGCACGCTGATGTGAAATGATAGCAGGCCGGGAAAGACAGTGCAGAAAAGCATAGGCTTAAACTACACTGTGTCGGCTCACAGGAGACACAGCTCGGTCTGTCAAAATCAGACGCAAAATAACTGGGAAAAGATAACCAAAGAGACAAGAGTGCAGTGAGGACAGACTGATTAGGCAGTGCAGCTTGACYGCGATGTCCAGAGTCTGAGGAGAGAAATCAGACACAAGAGTTGCACTGCACTGTGTATCCCATGTGGAGTGAGTTAAGTAGTCATCCTAGTACTTGTCAGCCTCTCCCTGACTGTCCTCTTAAAGCAGTGGACAAACTGGAAGCGAACAAAAAAGGGAGGCAAAAATTCTGCGGAAAAGGAAAAGGGGTGCAGGGGCGGTCACAGAGCGAGCCAAGCCTCCAGGCTGCAAACAAAGCACTCAGAAAATGGTTGCCTACAGAGGCAGGTCGTGCTGTTCTCTGGCGATTACAGCAGGGACAGTGGGGATCAAGCGTGCAAAGGAAAGGAAAGGCGCTGCATTACTTAACAGGATTACCCTCCACAGGGAAGGAGTTCCCCAGCTAAACCCTGCTACGAGGCACACATTGGGGCTTCTGCTTCCTTCTCCCAGCCACTGCTTCAGTTCCCGCCTTGTGAAATTTCACCAGCTTTGCCAGCCCTGCAGTGACTGGGAGAAAGGCACAGCGGGCCTGGGAAACACAGCAGACATGAGGCAATGATGTGAAGAGTAGGTGGAGAGACTGAAAGCAGCCACAACATTTCTAAAATCCAGAGTGATTCCCTTGAGGCCTCTTAGGGGTGGGATTTTTTTTTTGCTGCAAACTGAAGATGCTGTTTGTCAGGGGAAAGATGATGCAGGCTGGGGACCACACTCAGCCAACACCCTGCCTTCCTGCTGGTGCACAAGGTGGAAATGCAGCTCTGATTCTTCAGGTAGTGTTGAAGGCACAGCTGGGTTCAATGTCACCCACCCTGCTCACAGAGGGTGTAAGAGCTCTTGACTAGGCTGATACTACACTGTGAAACAAGGAGCCTTTCTGTTAGCTACCAAGGAGCTGAATAGATACTGTACCATACCCCTCTCCTCCTTCCCAACCCCTACCCAGTTCCCCTCCATTTTTGTACTAGCACTTACAGGGAAGAAATTGTATTGTGCAACCTAGATTTGCACTCTGAGTAGCAAGCGGAGCATTTCAGGGAAACGCAGGGAGGGAGGAACAGAGCAGAGAGAGCTCCTGAGGTGCTCAGGAATTGGAAAATCAGAAGTGCATGGTTTCTGGGAGCACTGTGGTATGAACAGGACTACCTGGAAAGCTCAGCAGCCACCCGCTGTCTCTAAGAGCTGTCTGCACACTGTAGGCCCCTATAAGGGACTGATAAACATGAGTCTTTTCAACACTGTGGCTCTCCTACTTTCCAGACAGTGGCTGGGGGAGTCCTTTCYGTCCAGGTGTAAATCCACAGAAACGCCAAACCCAGTTGATTCCAGACTGGGAGGAGTGCTGCCCCTCGCCTGGTCTCCTCAGCCTACACATCTTCAAAACCAGACCCAAGCTCTGGAAGAAGCGGCAAGCATCAGCGGTGTGAGGGGTCTGGGCTCAGGGGGAGAACTCCCAAGGCTTCTCCCTAGGGGGCCTGCTCCTTTGGTGTTTCACTGCTCAGCTGAGGCTGCTCAAGTGGCTCCTGTGGTAGAGGGCCACTCCCCACACCACTAAAGCCCTCCCTGTGCCAAGTGCATTCAGAATGTAGGCCTTATTGCAAGGCTTGAGAAGTTACCATCAACTCCACAGCTTAAGTGCTGCAACAGGGAAGATGGATCCTCCTATGCCAGCCAGCCCAGGACCCCAGGCACACAGCTGGGCAGCAGACCTGCCCCCCCACCGCGTGAAAGCCTGTATCATCCCCACCCTTTGCCCTGTTGGTACATGTACTATCCAGACTATCCTGATTGCAGTGTAGACATCCTTTTAATCATGTTGGAGAATTTTTTCACCTCCACATCACCGTTTTCTGCTGAGGCATTTGAGCTCTCTTGCCTAATCCACAGGGAAGTGCAGAATGAAAGGGGGCAGAAGACAGAGGAGACATGAGGGAAGCCTAAACACCATGGAGGGATAGATAAAGCATCTTGATATTGAGAGGGAAGAGAATGAAAGGAAGAGAGAGAGGAAGGAGATGAGCATATGAAGCTGCCAGATGATCAGAAACAAAGAGGCTCTGGGTGTGGGATGGGAGAAGCAGGGAGCAAAAGTGGCTTTGGTGTGGGGAGCTGGCAGGAGCCCCGAGAGCAGGGAGGAGCAGGCAGGTGGTGTACAAGAAGCTTGTGTGGGGAAGGCATCCCTGGTGTGGGTAGCCAGCTAGGTCTGCACCAAAGCGCGATACACACAGACTTGTCCAAGACACACACAGGCAAATACTAGCCACTAGAGAGGAGTCTCGGTGTAGGGAAGTCCTTCAGAGTTTTGCAGTTGACCTTAATGGGCACCAGAGCTGGATCTTCCTCGTATCTTTGCAGGAATTTTTAGTCTTCCTTTAGCCTAGAGCCCCCGGTGTGGAGTAGTGGGGGGGCTGTTTCTTTATTACTTTAAACTAGGAGTGGTTCCAACAGTACAGAGCCTGGTGCAAACAGCAGAAATGCAAGGTCTTACACTGAGAGAGGGAATTTGTTGGGACAGGTGGAGGCACTTAAAGTCCTTCAGGAGGTAACTGGTGCATGCTGTTGGGCTGAGATGGGGAGATGAAAAAGGCTTTGGTGCTGTGCTGCATCCTGCAGTGAATATACAAGAGGCTAAGGTGAAGAAGGCTCTAGAAATGGCTTCCTCCAGGAAGCTGGCAACTCCTAAGCCGGGCCTTTCTGACAGGGTCACACTGGCCGCAAGCTGTCCTTGCTTTTCTACGCCAATATTGGAAGAAGCATTGCACAACCTTCTCCCCAGGCCTTGCTCCCTACCCTGGCCTCTCTAAGCTGCCGGCGTGGCATGCTGCTGGGGAGGCAGCTAGCCCAGCCCGTGAGCCCGGTACCACGCAGCACGGCACTTTCCAGTCAGACAAGCCCCGACCCGATAGTAAGCCGCTTTCGCTTTGCAAATTACTCATGGCATTTCCTGTAAACACCATCAACATCACCTACGGGCTGTGAGCAGGGAAACATAGTGACATTATAAAATGTCTTCTGAAAGGGCAGGCTGCCTCATTTTTTCCATTATTTCCCAGTTTCCATGTTTGGGAGAGCTAGAAATTGGGGCAGGGAGTAGAGTGTGGGGAAATCCAATGTTGCTTGAGGGGAGGGCAACTTTAGCAGAACCTCAGCACAGTACTTTCCAAAGCTGTCCAAAACCTTGGTGTGGAGCAGTTCTTTCCCTAGAAAACCTTGGGTAAGAAAAGATGAGCAGTGCTCTGACTGCTTAGCAGTTTCCCATCCAACTTCTGTACTCACTGTGCCTGAGGAAAAAACGCTTGTGGTCTAATGTCAGGATAGAGAGCAAGCCTGAAGAGGACATATAGGCAAACAGAGCTGCAATCTAAAGAAAATATAACCAATCACACATGCTTAAAAGTTCATGATTCAGGCTTCCCCAAATTGTGACATTGGATTAAAGAGCAACTTAAGCATTGTGCTTTGAAAAGGACAAGAAAATAGGCAAAGAAACGTCAGCCTACCTGGAGGTCTATTTGTCTTCTGATATCATTGTCTTCAGGTTCACCGGGAGGGGCTTAACCATCTCCCTGTGACCGTGAGACCTAGAAACAGCATAAAAATTGACGGCTCAGATTCTCATGTGACCGCAAACATCCAGGCATTTAGAAAGCAACAAATATCACAAGATTCAGGATTCATCACAAGAACGAGGAACCATCACCAAATTTGCCACTAACACAAAGCAAAGCAGACTGACAGTGTCACCTTACACTGGCATATACTAATGAATTGCTCTAAGAACAGGCTTCAAGGACTTTTTGAAGTCAAGCTTATTTTCCCCTTATTTGTCTTATGCTGGCATTTGCCTACACCTCAGTCAGAACAAGGTGGGTCACCTTGCCGGGAGCTTTATAAAGACCCAGTTTTTTTCCTCAGGGACTCACAATCCAGTGTGTGATGGGGTCCTGTAAAGGGACTGACAGGACTAAGGCAATGAGCCGAGAAGACCTGTAAGGACTGGACCTAAATTATTGCTCTGGAGTAGATAGAGAAAAAGGCAAATTAATAATCTGCATGATGCACTATCACAAAAACATGAAAGAAAGTTAAATAGACACAGGCAGCTAATGCAACCTGGCAAGTTCCATGGCTTTACTGGCGCTACGCCAGAAGGATTGGTGCCATCTGGTCTGCAGCCATGCCKGAGGCTTCGATTAGATGAGGAGCAGTGATTGATGAATGAGAGCGCACAGATGCAGGGCAGGTGGAAGGGGGCAGCAGAGGGGAGACAGTGCAAGACAGAGCCAGTCAGGTGGCAGCATGTTTGGAATTATCTTGGAATGAAATCTCCAAGGCTTAATTTTATTGCAAATTTCTGAGCCCACTTCCACCAAGTTCTGTCCTTTTCCAAGAACGGTCAAAACCCTCTTTCTGCTGCCCACAAGGGCTTCACGTCACAAGGGAGTGTGGTCTTTTATGGGAGTCCCAATACTCTTCTTCAGATCAGAGCAATTTGAGACTCTCCCAGGGAAAATTTCTCATACTCTCTCTGCTCTTGCAGATTAACCTGGAAAAGGGGGAGACCTGTAGAAAGGAAAACTAATTAGTCTGTATTTCTAAACCTCCAAGAACCTGAATTTATTTTGACTCAGCAGGATCAAAATAGCTGTAACTGGGCAGGTTGCATTTTCAGCCCAAACCTCCCCCTTGCCCTCCAAAACCACTCTGCTCCCACACACAGAGTTTTGTGTGGGATGTTTCTTCGCTGCTCTCGGTGTCATCTGAAACCATTACCCCAAGTTATATATTGACCCACGGTGTTATGCCCAGTGAGCAGGAAAACTGGCAAACAGGCAGGCATTGTGCATGGCCTGCCTGATACACCTTCTCAGTGTGGTCAGCAGCTCTCTCAAACCCTCATGGAGAACTTTGCAAAGTCTTTTTCCTCCTAGCAGCAAAGCCTCCAGGGGAGATGGCAAAGCGGGGGGCTGGATCATAGCAAAAGCATAGCATCATCCAGCTAGTGAAACAGAGAAGGGTTCCTCTGTCGTCTTCTCCTGACAAGGGTGAAGATGTCCCAGCTACCCCGACCTGCATGAAAAAGTTTGCTCAGAGGGTACCAGGACAAGCAAAGCTCTGCTTGAGGATGGAGTTTCAAAGAGCCCATAATAAAACTCAGAGGAGTTTTTTGTCACCTCCCATTTCGATGGAGGATGTCAGGATGCAGAGAGGGCTGGCTGCTCCCTAGAGGCTGGACAGCTGGGTGCAAGGGTGACCCCAGCATTGGCCATGCCCTCAATGACAGGCACCATCCTGCAGGATCCAAACATGGTGGACAGACCTGGGGGGTTACAGAGGTCTGTTGACAGCCCCCAACAGAGCAAGGGGATGAGCCAGGGCCAGGGTCCATCCAGGGGGTCCAATCGTGAGCCAAAGGAGGCGAGGTTGAGGACAGGGCTGGCAACAAGCCACCTGCAGCACAGACCTCAGGRCCATCCAAGAGACAGGGCTGGAGACAGCCACACCTAAATCATAGGTCAGGAGGGGAACTGGAAGCCCCAGGCCGAGCTGAAATGGGGCTCCTGGGCCCATGGCCAGGGTGTAGGGGGAGGCCCCAGGTGAGACTGGTCAGGGCCATTAAGGATTGTTAGGGCCTTCAGGGCTCTGACAGATGAAAAAGCAGTGGGAAGAGGGGTCCATCTTCTTTAAAAACAAGTCCTTTCCCTCTCCTTAGCTTATGTCCTGAAGGGCACCTGATGTGAGGCCTTCCTATGGAAGTATCAGTTCCTTCACTGGTGCCTGCAGGCTTGCCTGCATGAGGCATGTCTGGAGAGTGGTCCTTTGTGCAAAGTCTGCCCTCATACCAGAGAAATCTTGCTCATACAGCTGACCTATGTTCCTCAGAATCAGTTCCTTACAGCACATAATACGCCCCTTAAAAACAATGTTAATAGAGGTGCGGAGTCCAAAGTTAGGAAATGCTATGATTAAGGCCACCTGTGCAGCCTTACTTCATCATCCTTGTGTGTCTGCATTGGGAAATAATCTCTAATTGCCTGCTCCACAATGTCTTACCTCACTTAGTGCACAAGATGGGCAGCAYGCTGCTGTTTAGTCTCTGGCCTATTCTGTACCCACTGACATATGGCTGCAGGCTTTGTGTGCTGCACTCTGCTCCAGCCCTGCTCAGAAAATGATTCTTTCACAGCTTTTTCCAAACTCCCCATTGTTAATGTATCATGGCATTTGCCATGGGGGTTCATCCAGCTTCACAAAATCCATTTRAAGGTGGAAAACTGAGGAAAGAGAGAAAATGAATGAATATACCATTTTTGGTACTGAAACTGAGTGTGTGAAACTCTCAGAGCCTGAGCCTTCCCAGTACTCAGTATTAAACAGTGCTCAGTATCTTTAAGGACAGAAACCACCAAGTTCAGCTGAATCAAAAAACCCACAGCATGTCTGCTAGTCAAATCCCAATGTTTCCACTTGTAGCCAAACTGAAGGAACAGCTGATTACTGCTTGGCTTCAGCCACTTTTTTTACCATCATAACAAGACCTTTGCAGAATAGGCTGCAACAGAGTTCAGTCACTAAAACATCATCTTAGACAAAAGGCGTTTAAGATTCAGACTGGTTCCTTCAAGGGAAATAATGCACCTATATGTACTTTAAGATACACTGTAGGATACACTTATACGTATTTTATGCATCCCTGGTACCAATTTATACATAATCAGAAACATGAAATCAGCCAGCACTTTTCAGGGGGCTGTGTTGCCTGTATTCAAGAGTGGTATCTTCTCAAGGCAGTACGTACTTTTCTGTATGCTCTCTGCAGGTTTGACGTCCTGGAGTTGGGAAGAAGAGTAAGAGGTCAGCAAGTATCTTTGTTCCAGTCCCATCTTCTTCTCCCTCTTAGCTCCCTGGCTATCCTCTCCTGTGACGAGCTGGAGTCCTCGTCATTCCAGCCAGCCTTTCCCCAGCCAGAGCCATCAGCCTTGCAGTTGGCTGCACTCAGTCTCTCTAGAATCTAAGGTCTAACAAGCTCAGACAGCTGAGGACTAGCTGCTCAATTCACCAGGCACAACACAATCCACACCAGGTGCCCTCAATTGCTCTGCTGGGCGCCAGCCTGCTGCCCCATGCCCAAGCCCTGCCCCCATCCAGCTGGTGCCTAGTTCCTAGTCTTTGATTACGGTCTCCTTTTGACCCTTCAGCTTTTGTTTAGCTTTGTCTTCTCCAGGAGACAAGCCAACCTTTCTGTTACCACTGGGCCCTGCCACCCATGTGCCACTGAAGATCCTACAACACCAGATTCTAAATCGCTGCTTCCTTGGATAACCTGTCTGTACTCTACAGACTTGGTCCTCACCTCTCCTCAGCCTTTTCTCTCAAAGTCTTGGGGAAAACCTCAGCTCTCTCCCAGTGACCCCATCTCCACCTCCCTGCCTAGACATCCCTCCTCCACCCTTTCTCTGAGTCAGACCAGCCTTTCTGCCTTCCCTCCACAAACTCTGCTTCCTAATCCCCATACCCTTTCCTCCCCTGCTCATGTTCCCCAACCTAATCTCCCCTGCTTTCTCCCAGGCCTCACTCTGTTCTCTTTGCAGCTCTCACTTACCATCTTCTTGTCCAGTTTCCCATCTTCACACGTCTGGCCTCCTCTTTATGTGCAATTCATGAGAAGGTTCATAATTTGAGTGGGTTTTCCACAGGAAGGGGGGAAAAACACATCCCATAACCCAGATRTATGTTCATTTATGATGTTACATACCACCCAGACAGTGATGTGATGTGCTGACGGTGTTTTTGAAATCATTCTCACACGTTTCTGAAAAACTGGACACATGTACAAGATAAGACAGCAAAACTCACCCAAAGTGTTTACCACAAACTGAGTGCTCTTCCCTTTACTCAGATATCCTTTTAGCTCAGGAAGGAAATACCACGTCTGTATGTGCACAGGACAGGCTACAGGCAGGTGTTTTGTGGTTTTTATTGTTCACAGGAGCAGGTAGATTTGCATTAAGGGCAGACACAAAGGTAAGCTGAGCAGACAGATTAGGTACAACCACATCAGGTGATGTAGAAATGCCCCTCTTTTTCCCCCAGCTCATTAACACTGACCCATTTAAATGGACATTTGACTAAAAAATATAAAAATATCCGCAGTTCTCCTTTGTCTTGGTGGTATGAAGACAGAGAGTACAACCAGCTCCTACCCTCTCTAAAATGAGGGTGACCAGAGGTGAATGACTGAATAGCTGAAGAAGTTTCTTCACTGATTGTTATCAATCAGGCCAGCATCATTCAGCACAACTAATTCCACCCACCACAGGTTTGTTTTGAAAGCAAGATGATGCCATTCCTTGTTGTGGATGCACTGTTTAGGCATGTTACAGTATTGCCTAAGCTCAGCAGGAAAGAGAATAACATTGCTAAGGGCAGGTGATATCATTTCTGACTGAGAGCAAGGACATGTCTTTCCCAGCACCTGTGGGGAGTAGAAACACTGACAATAAGTAAGCAGTAGGGAAAAGAGGAATCACATGGTGGTCCTGATTCAACAGAGTTCCCAAGCACATGCCCAATCTCAAGTTCATGAGTAGCCCTTGATTAAGGGTTAGTTCATGAGTAGCCCCCTTTGGTTAGGGCCAGGCATGCAAACGCCTCACTGAATCATGGCCACAATAATGGGTAAATACAAGATGGAAACCCTGTCCTAAAGCTCACCAGGCACCCAAACAAGGATCCAGCTGTCTGCTACAGAGATGGGGACAGGAAGGAGCAGACCAACTGGCAAACAGTAATATCTGTGATTTATTTTTGCACGGTGCCTACAGTGCCCCGATCTGTAACAGAATATAAATACGTATTCAGTGTGTCAGAGAGACAAAATTCTTTAAGGCAAGTGACATTCTTTTCCCAGCTGAAACATAGCTATTGTGTCAAGACTTGATCACCCGCTTCTTCAAAGAATGACGTGCAACCGAATGGCAACCAGTCACCCAGATTTGGTTTTTTTATACCACACCAGGGACGAGAGGAAGGCAGAGCGTTAGTCCCGTAGGTATCACAGGGTGGAATTCATCTGGAGACCCAGAGATTTTCCAGAACAACAGTAGATGAGAAGTCACTAAAAAAAAGGGAGACGGGAGAGAGAGAAGAAGGAAATTCCTATTATTTCCTTTGAAAGCATCCGTGTTTGGGAACAAATAGGAAGCAAACACCTGAAGTGGACATTTACACCTGAGTTAGTTGCTTATGGAAAATGGGGAGAAGTGAGCATTTCAGGGACACAGTTTGTCTCATCCTCATGTAGACGTCTAAAAGAGATCAGATGACTCACATCATGGGAACTCCTGCTTCTCCTCACTGATGATAAAGGGAGCCCAGAGCGACTGGCGCAGACAGAGCTGTCTGCAGGCACTTGCAGCTGGATGAGATACACCCCATCTGCAGTGTCCCCAAATCCCTGGTAAAGACCTTTTGTAAGAGACTGAGTCACATTTGTTTGATTAAAAAAACATCATACAGACAGAGAGAATTGTCTTCAGGGCCACCTTTTGCTGCATCCAGGCTTTCCTTGGAAAAATATGGTGACGCAGTTGACAGACCTGTGTCTCCTTGCTTTGGGAGGCCAGGCAGAGTCACAGGCTTAGCTGGGAAAGGACAGAGACTCAATGGCGACAGTAACGCAAATCCCCTCCTGCAGAAAGGAACAGAAAAAAACCTTCACACTTCAGAATTCGCTGAGACTTCTAGCAGTCATTTAACGGAATCTCTCCATGCTGCTGAATAACCTTTAAAGCGGAAAGCAATGGCTGGCTGAGCTTTCTGACATGCACCTGTACGTCACTGAGAGAACGCAGTGTGATTCACGAGCTCAGTGAAACCCCGGCTCTTTGGGGAACTCCTTTCACTGCATCCTCTCACAGAGCTGGGGGAGGGCCAGACAAAGCCAGTGTGAAGGGGAGCCAGCTGCAGAAAACAGCCCGTAAGAAAGAGGAGGGGGAACCTTTCATTTCTTAGTGCTTTTGAACATGACCATCTGGGCTGTCCCTCCACCTGCCCTCATCCCTAGGGACTTCTTTCCCCGGATCGAAACGCGGGCCAGCACCAAGAAGGCAGGAAGCAGGGCACAGCCACTGAAACCTCCGTGCTGCTCGAAAGAAAACACGATGGCGTGCTTTACAGCGACCGTCATGCCATTTCCCTTGCCTTATGATATTGGCTCCTTAAGTGGGCAGGAGGTGTGGATGTGGGGCTGGCCTCCAGCTGATAAGCCCTCTCCCGGGGCCTTGGGAAGCACCCTTTGGGTGCACTTCAGGGGACACAAAGGAGGAAGGTCTTGTTGAACTGATCAGACCTGGCTCCATACCAGGCCGTGTGTTGGTTGGTTCCATGGAGAGCCTTTCAGGTGTCTGGACTCAACATTTCCCAGAACCTGTATTACCCAGGACTTTTTCCCCCCTGCTATAATCTACTGTATCCTGGCCTTCATTCATTTGATAATGTTATTTGTACACCTTAGCTGAATACCTCTAGTGAACAGAGTTCTCACTGACCATCATACCATTCAACCTTGGCAATTTCCAGTTTGCATTGCAGCACCATTTCCTTTCTTTGGGTTTTCTAATGAAACATAACAGGTAGCTGTATATCAAGGCACGTGGCCACTTGGAGAGCACACCAAGATGTTCATATATAGACAAACTACAGAAAATACCAGTCTGAAAGCTCCAGTGGTGGTATGGTTTACTTCAACTCACTGCACACAGACTGACAAAAAATAAGGGACCAGATGTTCAAAGGGAGACCAAGCCTCAGTAGTATCAGGATTTCCAGAAACTCTCATCCTGTCTCAGCACTAAAAAATAGGAACTGGGTTTTCTGAAGCATTTTGCCTGCTTGCAGAAGTTACCTCTTTGGCCACAGGCACAATACCCTGAAAATCTGGCACTTCTCTAGACACCTAAGTATGGTTTGAGCTCTACTGAAAGCCTCTGGCTCCTGAGGTGTCTTTGTCTGTGCTTAGGAGAATCCTCAACATTTTCCAGCTTAAAATATATTTAGCATGGAGGCACGCCTGTGTGGACAAGTGGCTGTTGCTTTGACCTACTGCTCAGAGATAGGCTGTCTCCAAGTGAGATCAGTGCAGTGCTCACTTAGAGGCATGCAAAGGCAGCAGGTACACAGCAAACAGACATTGCTATTCATGGGCACACAGCAGTAAGATTTCCTGCCTTTGGGAAGTGTACAAACTGTTTATGTGCCTTTATGTACGGCAAGGATGGCTTTTAAAAGAAAGATAACCTTTCTAGTTTATCTGGGGCTTGTGTTTATGTGTTGCTGTTGTTCTTGTTGCCATAACAGAAAAGAGCTCTCGGTCTTCTAACGTGTGCTGTCCTTGATGAGCCTTTTGCCAGAAAAATCCTGTGAAGTGTGAGTCCCACAAACCTCAAACCTTTCTATTTATTTTAATAGCAAGGAGTTTACCACAATTAGTTGTCCATGTTTCTGTCTCCTTTATGATGTTGCTGTGCCTTCTCTTTAATAGGAGCAACTATTGCAAATTCTTTTTTCGAATAAAAGAATCAACATCAAGCATTTTGGAAGCAGCATATTGTATCACCTCTAGGTAGTCTCAAACCCTCCCACCTGTCAGATTTGTTTTCTTATAGGCCTATGTAACACACCCTGCAACCTTGAGCCCAGTATCTCTGCTAATGATGCCAGTCTGGATCACAGGCCTAAATTATCAGGTGTTTGGTACCAAGTATTCAAAGGGTATCCTTGAAAAATAAATTGTAAGTTTGCAGAACTTAACTAACACAAACAGTTTGTAATCAAAAAAAGGTGGGGAAAGGGTGTATTAAGAAAGCTAAAAGTTTCACTTATTCTTTGATCTTTTTCAGTATTTCTGCAGGATTATTTATTCAGTACTTACAGCATAAGACTTCCTATTTATCTTTTAAATGTGTAAAGAAGCATTTTTTCCCTAGTCTGATGACTAAGCAAAAAAACTAGAGGAAAGTGTTCAGATCACATTGTGTTTTCAATTTTCCTGCAACGCTGTAAGCCAGAGGAATTGCAGGATGCTGAACATCAATATTCCATTTGCCCCAGATAAAACATTTCTCTTTTGGGGGACCGGTAAAACAAGCAAAGGAAGTGAAGAACTGGTTTCCTGGGATGCTTGAGGAGCAGGCGTGCTCCCTTATCTAATGGCTCAGCGGTCAGATCATTCGTCCAGGATGCAGGAGACCCGATATTTTCCCTTTCTCCATGCAAAGGAGTCTGACCCCCCACCTTGTGTCCTTTAGATGACTGTCCTGAACGTATGAGATGACACTCAGGAGCAAAGGGAGCAAGAAGGGCAGAGCTCAGTTTCTCCTGCTGACGACGTTTCACTTTGCATGACAACTTAAAACCTCCACTTAATCAGAGATGAGCGCTCCCATCCCATCTACCACGCACGTATCTCCGTCATGAGGCTAGAATTTCATCCCTGCCCCTCTGAGCAGGGAAGTACACCGTGCAAAGAGGGAGCCCCAGTTCAAGTCTGCTCTCCACCCAGCTCAGCCTCCAGACTTTCAGCAGGCAGAAGCTGCAAAGATATGTGGGTTTTTACTCAAACTGCATGAGCTGAACTCAGACCTGAGCCATGCAGTTGGGCCTGACTTTGAGGGCGTAAATGTGAGGACGTAAATGCATGGTTTAGTACAGAGGTTTTGCCCTAATACCACATCGTGTTGACACAGCTACATCTCTCCCGAACCTGGGGTTCCCCCAGAGACTTCCCACACAGCACTGCAATATACTGTGTATGCACACCCCCGGCTGCTGCAAGGTTGGCTCCCTAGAGGTGTAAATGAGAGCTCTGAAATGTCCACATTGCTTAATAGCTAAGGCTAAAAGGAAAGGCAATTCTCACACCTTGTTTCCAACATTAGCCCATCTGCAGGTCAATCAGTTCAGAAGAATGAAGGACAAGACCAAACTAGCCAATTTTAAGGAGCTTCYATGAGAAGATTGGTCAACTAACTTGAAAAGGGAAAACTGATTGTGCAGCACCTAGTGCTTCCAGGTCCTGGTGCAGAAGGACATAGCTGTTCTTGGCACTTTCATTTCATTATCCTTCCAGCCTAGCCAGTGAGACCAAGGCATATTTCCCTCTCTTACTGATTTCTCTAGCAAATACACTAGACTGAAACAGTTTAAGTGAATCATAGGTATGCATCTAAGTTTGGGATGCTTAGCAGAACAAACCAAGAATCTGAACTTTTGAGGCTTCCCATGCACATGCAATGAAACCCAGCACCGTAACCTGTGCTGTTGGATGATGCATCAGCTGTTCCTGGCCTTCAATCCAATTCCACTGAATGTTTGTATTTTTATGGTAAGTTTGTAAATATCCATGTAGCTGGTAACAATGTATACTTTGAAAAGCAGCAGAATGTTATCTGAGCTTGTTGGGAAAGCTTTCCAAATGTTACTAGTCTTCATGGAGACAGAAGAGGCACAAACTGTGTTCCGAAGCCAAATTAGTCTGCTGGTTACTAACAAGTTATCAAATTATCCAGAGTAGGCATTGTGCACAACTGTACTACAATTGCTGTCTCACATGCACTGTGATTTACAACAGATCCTAAGAAACAAGATAAAAGCCACTGGTGAGTCAAAGCCAAGTGTCTCGCTGCACCATCTGCTTTGCGAACTGAAATTTTTACCCGGCTTGAGAAAAACCCACAAACGGAGAAGAAGGTAGAAAAGATTGCCAGCAGTGCAATCTGAAGAAATCTGAAAAGAAAAAAAACCAAACACTGCAAACTCTCAACGAAAATGCAGTGGGAGCTGCTGTGATCCCTTTGCTCCTTCTGTAGGACTGCGTTAGAGCCGGAGAGCTTTATCTGAGCATCTGAGTTGTGGCTGGGAGAACATGGCCCTCTGTGGTGCTCAGGTTCAGTAAAAAGGAATGATGTGGCCCTTTCTGTGCTAAAGCTACAGCAAACACAGGGTCAGAAGCCGGTAAAGAAACCGGCAGGACCACGCTGGACAATTTAAAGTGGTCCGCTGATACACACCTGAAGTATATTACATAGCTAAAAATTTTTGCCCACTTAAGAATTTCAAGTGACCACACCCAGGAATGTCTTAATACTGTTGTAATTAGGGGTGGGACAACCGGTTCAGATAAAATAAAGAACAACCTGAAACTACACCCAAAACTTAAATGATCCTCTCTCATCCTGTTCAGAGTTGTTTCACCTTTAATCTTTTTTTCTCCTCCACATACAAAGAGGAAGCAGAAATACTGACTATAGCATAGCAGGCTCGTCTCATTTCAGTAATGGAAAGCAGCATATATTGCAAATCTCATAAAAAGTCAAGACCCTAAACCTCCAGCATGTTTTACACAAATGATCTGTGCTTTATAAAATCCCTGTTAGATACAAATTTCTTAACCTACCTCCAGGTTTCAACCAAAGAAACTTAATTACCATTCACTGATTGTATTTGTGGGCACCTTATGTTTGTGCTTTAAATAATCACATTTCTGATGACTGGCTACAACAGCCTGGAAAACACCTCTCCTCCCAGGCCCCTTCCACACCCCACCTCCTCACACTAGGGGATACAGCTCAAGACAGGACATGGGGCAGGAAGACCTGCATCTTTTCATGGTTTTGAAAGCCTTTCAGAGTCCTGAAAGGCTACCGTCTCTTGCTTCTGTGCTCAAGGTTAAACTGGTCATTAGATGTAGAATAAGGAAAGGATGTCTCCCTGTCACCCTCCAGTCAGACTGCGGAGAGGACCAGGCTCTTGTCCTTCCTTTTTCTGTAGCATGGAGCATCATCCACCTCCTAGGATCCCCCGGGGACTGAAGACTTGCTCTCTTTTTCCTACATTTCTGGAAGCTCAGAGCATTTTTGGCTTCTGGGCTGAGATGCTTTCATCTGCTAGAGCATAGGGTTTGTGGAGGAGAGATGCTAGGAGGGAAAGGCTGTTTAGTGACTATCTAGTGGTCCCCATGGCCAATAACTTCTTATGCATTTGCATGCAAATCATGTCGAATATTTCCATGTGTGACTCCTTGAGGCCTAGCCACAAAAAGGGAAAGAAATCATGGCAGAAAAATTAAGAATGTGTTGAGACATGACTAAGGGAGTCATATTTTTATGATTTATAAAGTAGTCCTGAAAGGTTTTTTTTTCTTTTTGTTTATTAAACCATTTGTTTGTTTTACCTTAACATTATCAGGAATGCCCCAGCTTCCTCTTTACATCTTGTTAGTGGTCAGCCCGAAAAAAAACCCTCAATGGACTCAGCTTAAGACAGCTCCCAAGGGCTTCAACACCAGCCACAAAGGAGCTGAATCCTTACCACGGGCTGAGGTTAGTTTGCCTTTTTGCCCCAGCTGTCTCTGGTACTTGAGTTACATTTGGCTATGTTAATTAAAGTATAGTAAACTTTAGTCTGACTAAAAATGACTTCCCTTTCAGTTAGGTAGCATTTCTGTAACGGCAAGTGTCCTCAGCTTCCTATGTTTCTTTCATGGTCTATACTCTTCAAATAAACAAATAAAGACACAACAGCAAAACCCATGCAGGGAGCAAGCTGTTTACTAAGCTGTTAAAACCCCCACATACAGTTTTACAAGTTTCAGACACTAAGGGTATGGACTCCTGCATCATAGGGAGCCAAATGAGGGGGCTGTAAATGGCGTGGGGGCAATAGCATGGTCATTGACCCCAGCTCTGCACCCCCAACCTGCTTTAGCTCTGGCGAGCTTCACCTGATACCCCAATTTTGAATGCAAAGCGCAGCTGGTGAAACACAAATGGAGCCCAGCCCATGGCAACACCACATACCTACCTTCCTAGCTCTTCCCCACACCACCCTAAAAGCTTTCATCCTCCAAGGTCTGAAAGCACCTGGCTTTCAGCAGGGGTAGCCAGGAAGGGCAGGCAGCTAGCCAGGAAACGGCTCACACATAGCGAACCAACGCAGGCCATGTGCAGCCTCCATGTGCCCCAGCAGCTTGCTGCAGGGGCAGGGGGGGCTGGAGGAGCAGCGAGGAGGGCTCCCAGGCTCACCAGGCACTGAATCAGCTCCTCCAATAAGTACCGTGCTGAATGCAGTTACCAGGACTTTTTAATTTCCATCTCTTATTGCACATTCTTTTCCCGTTTAATTTTTCTTCCTCTCTCCCAGTCCTCCCCCACACGCTATGACCTTGGTGCAAAATGAACATGCTTAATCAAAAAGAAAAGAAAAACAAGCGCAGCCTTGTGCCACCACCTGTAAGCTGTCCCGAATATATTACCTGTACGGTGCCAGACAGTGACGTTCCCAGCCACCGTGAGCGAAGTACAAACACTACCTCACACCAATGGCATGCGCGTAGGAACAAAAAAACAACAACAGAATTCCTGTACACATTACTTCAGTCTTGCAGACTTTCTTTTTTTAATGTTATTTTGCCTCAACATGGGCATTAGAGGCACACTCTTGATTTATTTTATTATTTCTTTAGATACGCATGCAATTTGTTGGCTGGTTAAGCTGCTTTTTAAAGCTCTTCACACACTTTAAAACAGCTGAACAATACTGCAAAATTATAGGCAAGGCTCCTTGTTGGTTTAAAACCTAGGAAATACTAGAAGACGGCAAACACCAGATCATCTCCTTGCCTTCCAGYTTCTGAGCTCTTGAGGTGCATGCTATCAAATTGCTAAGCTTCCCCATCACGGTCACAAGGGCTGGAAACTCATTTAGCTTTTGTTTTAATCCTGCGGTTCCCCCCTTCTCACCTCAGCAGCTGGGTAGCAGAGCTGCGGGTGGCTCTTGCTCTGCAAAGGAATTGCATGAGAGTTTAAAACATGGGTAGTTTTTAAAGGACCAACCAAAGTAGTAGCAGTAACACGTTTGGCAGTGACGCCAGGTCTCAGGAAGATCATTTTCTCAGCTTATCTAACCCAACATGTGCCTTACTCATGAAGGCAGCTACTGGTTTTTCAGAGACAGGGACATTTAGCAGTAAGATAGCATCAAGAAACAGCCGCTTTCCAGCTCCCCTGTCCTCATTTGCCTGCAGAACAGGGATCCCCATGCAGAAAGTTTCAGCTTTCTGTTATTTAAAAAGCTAGAGCTGCAGCGGATAAGTTTTCTGGACTGCATTTAAGCTGTTGATACTGCAGTAGCTGGTGCCAATCCCCATTGCGAAACAGGCCACCGCTAACAATTGCTGAAAGACTTCGAGTCGCACTGAAGTTTGGACAGTCCTTTGTGCAGACGGGCTACGGCCGAGTGGTCCGTGCAGTGCATCCGCTTCGTTCTCAGCATCTGCAAGGGTTGCCTGGGAGGTGGCCAACATCTCACTGGCAGCTAGCTGGTGGCTCCCATCTATGAAGAGGCCATGATTTATAGCCTGGACCACATCAACTAGGGATGAGGGATTCGGTATCGCATTTCCATTCCTGGGGCACGCAGGCACGCATGCTTGCTACTGTTTAGTCTTGCCTCTTGAGGATATCTGGTAGTTTCAGGTTCAGAGCGGTAATAAATTTAAAGGAAAAAAGGCACACTTTAATTATAAAACCACCCATTTTTTGCTTCACAGTTCTAGCCTTTTGTTTTTCAACATATCAGTCTTTCAGGGATCGTATTTTACCACGTCTCTCTGCTATTTCCCAAGCCGAGGTTTGGTCAATGAAACATTAGATCATAATGAAACTGCAGCGGTTATGTGCTCAGAAATGCAAGAAGCCTTTTTTACTGTGGTTTTGCTCTTATCCAATTTCAAAGATTCACTAGAAGACTTGTGAAACTAACCCACTCAAAGTGTGAATCAAAAAGCTTGGTCTGAGCTCATAAGCTGTGCTTGAGAAGGAAATCTGTCTTTCCTCTATGCTGAGTCAAGCTATTAACCCACCCAAAACATATACGCAGGGAATTTACGAAGCACCCACTTACTTCTTACCACGTCTCGCCTTGCTCCCGCAAGTCTAACACAGATACTGACTTCCACCCCCTCTCATCTCCACCGCCCATTTGTTTTTCTCTAACTCCCTTCGCACTCTTGCTCTTGTGCAGAGAGGGAAATTCAGCTGCAAGACAGAGGCAGCCCAATGCCCACATACTTCCGAAGGTTAAGCGCTGGCCTTCTGCGCCGACCCCTGTTTCCCCAGCCTCAGGGACCTCCCAATCTCTCTACGTAACCCCTTAATTCAAGTCACTGCAATCAACCTGCTTCTCCCCAGTGCCTGGTGAGGACGAGCCCATCACTCGATTGCTCTCTCAACCTGGGACCCTCTACCCTGCCTGCAACAGAGTCAGCACCTTCCTCTGGGATGCCCACTTTACAGCTGTTGGCCAAGGCCAGAGGTTTGGAGCAGTGATGGGCTTTGTCGCTTGCAAAGCATTGATCTGGTTGCTGTTGCCTCCATAGGAAAAAAAGGCAGYAAAAATCATAATTAACAACAAACCTCCACACTTTTTCCAATTGGATGGAAAACCCCCACTTTTTTGGCCCAGATTATCACAATCACACAAAAAGGTCTTGTTCTTATCAGCGCTTTCCTGAAAGGTCAACATTCAGGGAATGGTTTTCTGTGTTTGATTGAAAACCCCCAAAGCATCAAAAACTTTTTTTTTTTTTTTTTTTTAAATTTTTCCATAAAAACCTCCCCCCCCCCTTTTTTTTTTTCCTCTTTCTTTCCTTTGCATCAGATGAGTTCCACACAGTGTCACATCACAATAAAGTCAGGTCTCGGGGTGAAATTATTTGCTGTAGGTAAGGTGAGGCCAGGCCTCTTATTTTGTCTCCTAGCAAAGGGCATAGCACTTCATACACGTCCAGTGCAGCACTGGGAGTAGACCACCACAGCTGTGGTCCCAGCTACTTATGAAGATTTGAGCAACAGGTAATCAGAGCCAAGCAAAATATTTTTTGAACATGATAAAAAATAAAAGCGGAGGTAGGAGATATAAGTATTATTCACATATTTGAATACACACTTACATATTTGAATCTGACAAAACAGATTTTTAAAAAAATGATTGAGGGGAAAGAAATTTCAGGAAAGGCATTGATATATTAAATATATTAATTTTAAAATAGAACTTTTGTTTCAAATTGTATACATGTAAAATAAGAAAGGCGTAGGAAAAAAAACTTGCCCTGAAGATGAAACGCAGTCTTTGGTCTGAGCTTGACTTTTGCTGCCTCAGAACAAAGTAGTGTGCGTGGAGGGGTCACATTGGAGGAAAATAAAACCAGCCCCCGAAACATTTCACACCAGGGTTTTGTTCTTGTTTTTTCTTTATTGCAGTTCAGCTACCAGATCAAGGATGTATTACTTACATGTTATTTATACATTTGTAATTAATGGGTATGAGCATTATTAGTGACCTCTTGCATCATCAGCACCGCATGCTTTCATATTTAAAGTGTATCCGAGGACCTGAATAAGTGGGCAAAGTGAACAGGTGGTTTGTTGTAGCAACAGCTCTTTCATTTTTACTGGGAAAACTCCGCATGACCTTCAGACACTATAAAACTAGAGAAACTGCTTTGGAGAAGAGGAAGATGCTGATTCAGTTTCCCTCCCTAGAGAACGAGAGGGTGAAAATATCCCGTGGTTATATGGAGAAAACAATAAATTAAATATCTTAAATGGCCGTTCAATTAGGCTTGAAGGAAGGTAGCTTAGTATTTGTGCGTAATGGGAGTTATTTATAAGGAATTGTCAGTTATATAAATATTCCCGAGCTGTTACGCAGACCATTCTCCATTAATCACTCGGTACTCATTCAGCTAACTGTTGCAACTACCCCACGCTACAGTTGTAGCCATAGACGCATACGTTCAGCTACCGGCCGGTTAATCCCATATGTGCACGCTAGCCTCAGCGTTTCCTTATTGCTTTTTCCTGCTGCTCCCATCGCCTCATTGCTCGACACACCCTCAGACAGATTTGGTGACGACTGTCTGTTCCTGCTGCTGCACGGGTATTTCGCCTGTGCTTGTCCTTATGGGGAGAATCCAGCCTCAACTAAAACAGACGAAAGCCTCCAACAATGACGCTAATTTGTTTCTACTTCTTCATTACTTAATGTAAAATGTAAAGCAGCTCATCTGCCTCTAAGAGGTTCCAGCTCTCCTTCGCTGTGCCACACACAAGCTTGGCTTTCCATGGGACTCCTCAGGCAAGAAGTGAGCTGATGCCCGAGATTACTGTGAAAGATTGTGGGTTTGCCCGAAAAAGGACAAGGAGAGGGTTTGAAAACCTCCCCTCCTCACCCTAATATATGTTTTTTACAGAAAGAGCAGGCCTGGGAAGGCAAGGGGGCCGGCACACAGCAGTTACCCAATTGTCAGACCGGTGGGAAAATGCAGCCAAACTCCTCATCCAGCAGTGGCCCATTTACCTTCAGGCGGAGAGGGAGATCTCATTAGATACCATGGTACATCCTGAGACTTTTTTTTTTCCCCCCTCTCTGAAAAGTGATCACAGCCTTAGTCAACTCGCCTGGCTGTTCAGAAGCCTCCTGTTGCGAAAGCTGTATTCTCACCTGCTCCTCTTGCTGCGCTGGGTTTGCACGTTGCAGTGCTTCTTTCTACCAGAAAAATCAGTAGTTTTGAGGAAATCTGTCGCACTGAAGCAGGCTGATAAGTCATTCAGAAGTTTGAAGGTGCTTGTTAAAGCTTTAAGAAAATAAATTTGCTTCCAACAAATCTTAAAAAAAAAAAAAAAAAATTACATATATTAAAAAGCCTTGGGCAGCAAGTTCACTGGGCTGGCGAACAAGCAGATTTGTGTGAGGCCCTTTATGTAAATATCATTTACCTTCATTTCTGTAAATCTCTAATCCTTCGTTCTTTTGTTACCTTGCCAAAAGATTTCTCCTGCTAACAGAGCACTTACTTTTAGGTGAACAAATACGCTGCGAGAATTGTGGCAAGGGGACTGAAATGCCAGCAAAACTCTGCTTGGGGAAAAAAGGAGGGAGTGCAGGGGGAAAACAAGGTAACACACCCACATTTGGGAGAGGAATCATGGAAACAAGGAAGAATTAACCCTTGAGGCTCATTTTAGTAACAAACTAAAGTTTTCCATGGGAGAGAAGCAGATGATTTGGGCGGCGGGCTGCAGGATGAGCAAGGCGGGTAGCTGGAGAGGAGGGCTAGTAGACAGCCTGGCCATCCCCAGGGACTGGGCGGCAGCTCCACCGTCCCGCCTGTGAGCTGCTATCTGCAGCCCCGGCTCCTAAGGCTGCTTTCCAAAAACGTCCCCTGCTCCCTTGACAGCCCACCTCGACTCACTAAGCATGAACCTGAATGTTATAAGGAGAAAAGAGTTTGTGGCAGTACCGATCTGACCAGTTCACGTCTTTGTTTGGAAGAATATGTTGTTCTTCTGGTGTTAGCATGCTCGTAGTGAGTTTTTAGTTCCTATTCCTTTATAACCTTAAAAATAAAAGATCTCTTTCACAGAAGACTGTTGCAGCCAACTCATACCAAGGATATCTAGCATCCACCCAACTCCAACAGAGTTCATGAGCTGAGAAATGTTGTTATTCAGCTATATAACAATTCATCTGAAACCAATAAAGTACTGCTATGTAGTTTGGGATTTAGCAACCAGGAATTCCATATGATAGTGTGTGTGTGTGTGTAAGGGGAGTCATTTTTCATTGTTTCTTTCCAAATGAAGCCCATGAGCAGTAGAAGTTGGTTTCTGAGACAGTTTACATTGAACAGCTTTGATGCAGATTCAGAGAAGAGACTGCTGGCCACTAAGAAGTTTGAAATGTTGAAAATTTCAGGGTTTTCAATGGAAATACAAAAGTTCCATGGAAAGAAAAATCCAGCTCACTGTACCTGGAGACTTTATCCACCTACCCCAACTATTCAAATTACAAGCAAACTTCAGATAGGGGCTTACCTTAGCAGAGCAGTTGCTAATCCAAATTCTGATAAAGCTCCTCTGTCCCAGTCACTCAAATCTGTACAGATGCTTGCTGATCTCCTCCCTGTGGGAATTAATGCTATCAGGTGACTGTAATCATAAAAGTGAAATGGAGAACAAAGCCTTGGGTATTTCTTTTTGTTTCCCATGCAGAGGGAAAGTAACCCAGAGACCATAGGCTGAGATTTCTCCTTCAACTTGCATCACAGCAGAACTGCCTACTAAAATCCCCCACAGCAGCCCTACCCTACATCTTCTCAGAGTCTGTGTTGATGATAATGGCTTCTTCAGGTGTTACCAGGAGCCTAATTTAACTCGCAGCACCTTGGTTCTTAACACTAGCAAGGTGGCCTAAGGAAGAAAGGTTCTCATGTTAGGCTGAGCCAGAAAAGCAGCTACATAAATACACCTCTGTTTTCACTTGTCGCCCAAATGGTCTCTATAGAACCGTAATTTTCATATCAAAAGCCCCTTTTCAGAAAAGAACTGCACTATGGAGAACCACAGCATGTTTTCAAGTCACTTCCCCAGCTGGAGGACACTTGCTTGGGAATATGTTCATAAAGCATTTAGCTGCCTTTTTATGGTTTTTAATCCAATTCTGAGATTTTCAGAAACACTTCTCCATAGCTCCTTGTCTTTTACATTTCCTCAGTATCCTATTGCTAAAGCACAGTAGATGCCATCATTGGGCAGCTATTCATATGCACAGCTACCCAAATTCCCTTGGATCCAAGCAGTTTGATAGCTCAGACCTGGAAAGATTCACCGCGTAAGTGTTCTTCCACCTGCTAGATCTGATCTGGCAGGTGTTCTCCTAACAAGCCAAGCAGATGTGGCTCCCCACTGACCACAGCAGGGAGCAGCTTGAGATCCAAGGTCAGGTCCACCCTCTGCCTGACCTAGGACCAGTGGCATAGCAAGGAGGGAGGGTATGGATCTTAGGGAAACAATGAAGGTTTCTCCCCAGTACTTTCCATAAACCGGATTATTTTCAGAAACATACAGATGTTCATTCTTTATGGGCATGCTGGCTTCATCACAGGTCACTGCAAAGCGCTGAGAGGATCCTCTCCCATGTGGGGTCTGAGGATGATCCCAGAGATCACCTTCCAAGAAATTCCAAATGTCCCCATTGTGGGACAGCTGCTCCAGAGCATCAGTTCTCTTTTGCAGGGTTGCCCACCACACCAAAGGCAGGTCAGACACGTTGGAGCAAAGACAACTTTGCTTCTTTTAAACTGAATTTGGTTTCAGTGCCCTTCTCCAGACTTGCAGTGTCAAAACATTTTTCTCCCCTTTTTTAATTTCGTTGCCATGTTTGTGCTGCAGGACCAAGAGGACTGAGAAAAAACAGCTGGATTTTATTCTGGGCCTTTTATTCAGAGTAAGTTTTTCAACACCAAACAAACAAACAAACAAACAAAAAGTCCGCTCGAGTCTTGATCTATGTATTATGTACGGCTCCCACTCCTCCTCCCTCCGGACAGTAAGCTCTCTGAGGCAAAGGCTGGTATGTTCTCTGTGTTTGGGCAGCACGTGGCATATCTGAAGCTTACCATTTTTAAAACACAAAGAAAACCCAGGCACCTGAGGCAAGCAGCTGCTGTACATGCCTGCATGAGTGTGGGCAACTGGCAACTCCGTAGTAAAACCAGCCAGGTTGATTGGAAACTGGCCAGATGGCAGCTCCTGCAAGCTAAAAGGATTAATTATTTGGGGATCATGCCTGGAGAGCAGGCGTGATGAATGCAATATATAATTCCTTGTCACGACTGTGTGTCAGCGCTGGGAAATAAGGAACAGTCAGTACCCTGGGATTCAATCACAGCCATCTTTGCGCTCTCTGGGGAGGCGGCAGGTTTTTTTATAAGGCCCAGAAGATGAAAAAGGTCTCCCTTTTAGCCTGAAACTGTACGTGTGAATGGTTATCATCTAGCAGCCTTCACTTTCCTGCAATTACATCAGTGTCATACATTCTTATTTATTTTATTATGTATTTCACAACTGTAGTGTTAATTAACTATTTTATTGGGTCTGTGTAATTAACCATGTCATGACTCAAATATCTACAAGGCTGCTTTGGTTTTTTCCCTTTCAATTTATCGCATAAGACCCTGCAGCTGCTTTTTCTGACCAGGTATTGCACTAGATAGCCCTACTGCTCCTGGCCAAAGAAAACTGCCGGCCAACCTCCAAGAGTTCCTAAAATTGTCTGGTCTAATTAAAAGCAGTTTGTCTAAGTGGAAAAATCCACTTAGGAGTTTGCTGCCAAATGTCCCTCTCGGGGCTCATCTGGGGTTACTCTTCTGCCTTCTCTCACCTTGGCCCCGCAAGTGGCTGAGGCTGGAGCTGGTGGGGACACGATCCTCCTGACACGCCAAGCGGGGAAATTCCTCTGCACAGAGCAAAAACACCTCCCTGGCTTTTGATCTACGTATCCTCGGTCCAGAGACAAAGGCAAACCTCCGACACGGCCCGTTCCTTTCGCTGGGCAGCGAGGTCCTGGCTGTGCTCCCATTCAAGCGGCACCGGCGACAGCCTGTTTTTGACAGCTAYGCATAAGCACAGTTATTTCTAGCACAGTTTCCCTGAGCTGTGCCAGCAGAGAGACTTTTTTTTTTTAATATCTTTTCAGACCCTAGCTAGCCAAACTGTGCTATATTCTCCACCTAGACACGAGTATAGTCTTACAGACCCTGGCCAAAGCCATGGGGAGGAGGAAGGATGACCTGAGTTCTCGTATACCACCTCTGCCATAATCTCTGGGGCTTTACCCTCTAGACCTGGGCTTAACCGCACGCGGAGAGAGTGCAGACAGGGCTCCGGCCACTTTGGCCCTACCGCCCGCACCCCTCCTTGTGCAAAGTGCCACTTTGCTCCTCAGGCATGGGTGTGATGTGAGCAAAAGCCATGTCGGAGGGAGATGTTTGCTAAGCAGGGCTACGCGCAAATGCTTGTCAAGCCTGCCCTTACTCCATCAAAGTGCCCTAACTCACAGTGGTGGCCTGGCAGGGCTTGACGGGGGTGTGCTAAAAGGAGCTCTGTATTTGGCCAGCTGGACGTGCCTGCCTTTCCCGCCTGTTGTCTCAGTCCCCAACACCTTGGCTGCCATGGCCCTGGGCTCCGGGGCTGCTGCTCTGCTTCTGGGCTCAGTAAGGACATCCCCCCCACCCTCACACAAACACCCTTTGGGGATCTTTGTGCAGGTACATCCCTTTGTTGAATAAAATGTCCTCCTTCAGTAAAACCACCTCCTTTTGATTTATCTCATGATTTTTTAGATCCTTCTTTCAGCGACAAAAGGACACATCACTGGATGTCTGTCATTGCGTCACTGCAGGAATTCTGCAGAACAACCCAGATCCAGCTTCGGCCCCAGGATCGAAGGAGTTTCTGACCAGTCCTGTTTTGGTGAGATCTGAGTGCGGGGAAAAAGGAGCCCAGTTTTCCAGGATGCTTTTGCATTGCTGGGAGCAACCCCACAGAGCCCTCCCCGCAGCCCTTCTAGCCCCCTTCCCATTTATTTATGTGTGACTTGTTTAGCTCTAATCTGACACTTTGCTGTTGTGGAGTTGGAGCCAACATGTAAATAAGGCAAATAAAACAGGGGGAGTCCTCTAATGCCTCTCTGCAGTGTTGCTCCTCAGAGCCGAACTGGATTTTAGGAGCTCGTCCATGCCCATTGCTGTTTTCTCACCTGAAACCATAATCCTCTTTTTGTGCTTTCAGTCACTTCCATAGCAACCAGTTGTGATGGCTCTGAGGATTATCATTTCAGGAAGGAAATAAGCAGTGATGGAAGAAAAAAAAGACCTGTTTTTTTGCTCTGGTCTTGCTGGATGGTGGAGAGAACGAATTCAGATAAAATAAAGAACGTTCTTAGCCCTCAGCTGATCTCCAGACAGTCCCAAGCTCAATGGGTAGCCTGTTGCAAAGTTGGGTTTGTTTCCTCCTTTTCTGTGAGTCATTGTATTCAAGTCTTCTAGCTGAACCAAAGCAGTATGAGAAACATGCTCACGAAGAGCCTGCTCACCTTGCTTGGCTGACCTGTCCAGTTAAATCAGTTCATATGATCAAATTGACTTTCCTCAGAAGGGACCACTAGTCTGGCACTAATACACCTCAAAATATTTGTGCAAATTCCTCAGTAATAAAAACATCCCGAGGAAAGGAGATGGATAATACATGCTCAGTGGTCCCACGGTGAAGCCCAGAAAAATAAACAGAAAAGCCTCCTGAGCTTTTGGCTGGACCAAACTGATAGAAGAGTCCTTTAAGTAACTGTATTAACTCAGGAGAGAGACCTTTAGGATCACGAGGAACATCTCATTTCCCTCCAGTGCCTCAGTCAGATCAAGCAACCCAAGAAGGCATAAGAAACAACATGGAGGATACTGCAGGGAAGAAGATGTAGCGTGAGCCCATGAGGCAAAGTCTGCCAGAAGGGTAGGAGCAGTACAGCTCCCTCAAAGTGCCGTGGGGGGATCAGGGGCAGCTGAAACAGAGTTAATGATGTGAGTTATCAGGTCCTGGAGAAACAATGCTAGGGAGAGAGACCCTTCCCCTGAGGGGAAGGATGGAAAGCGGGGAGCCTGGTGGAACTCTGTAAGTCACCAGCGGGCTGCATTCATCGCTGTTCCTCTCCCCATCTCAGAGCCCCAGAGCCAGTGCTGCTGGTAGGGGTAATGCTACCAGGATCCGGAGTCAAACAGGGAAGAAACCTCCTGCTTCGCAGCCACAATCCCTCAGCTGCAGACGTGGCCCTGGGGGGCAGCAGCCTGCCGTACATGGGTCTCCACAGTTGCTTGTGCCCCCCCTCGCAATGCTGGGCACTGACCATGGCCAGGAGATCAGCACAGAGGGGTCTTTGTGCTGCCCTTGTTGTCCTGAAAGGTCTCTGTAATTTTTATCATTGTTTTCCCAGAAGTGACAATGTGTTCTGGAGCAATGTGCGTTATTTGAAGTGCTCAGTACACCAATTTTTGTCATTGCAGGTGCAGCGACAAATGAAATGGAAAATAAGTTCATTCCTTCAACGGAGTACTATTACTGCTAAGCCTGACTAATCACCCTCTGACCGCAGCGGGCAGTCTGCCCGAGGAAGGAGCTCCAAGATAGGAACGGCAGAGCTCGTATCCTCTCCTCCTCGCTGCCTGAGAGCGAGCAGCCCTCAGGGAGCTGTGCTCTGCCCGCTCCAGGGGGAGTGTGCTGGGTCTTGGCCGTCCAAGCCTGCTGCCGGCTCACAAAGAAGCCGGCTTCTGCACGAGCCTGCATATTTAATCCCCATTAATGAATCCTTTCTGAAGGGCACAAAACATCTCCCAGAGAGGAGCCTCACACCAGATCTGTTGTTCTGGTTCAGGGTTATGGAGGAGCCTTGATTTTTTTTGTCTTTTCTTGCATGGAGGCCGTTTGTTGCTAGGACTTCCCTCCAGTGCTGGCCCCATCGGCCGCAGCCAGCCTGGCTTGGGGGCTGTGGCATGCGCAGGGAGGGCAGCAAGGCTGGCTCCCTCTCCCCCAGCAGCCTGCTTTCCTGGGGAAGGGCCCCCTCTGCCTGGTGCGGGGCACCTGCACCCCGCTGCCTTCCCTGGGACCCCCCGGGAGCTGGGGGACATGCTGCCAGCTGGCTCTGGGCTGCCCAGGAAGCCCCATCCCACCGTCCTTCCGTGTCCACCTGTGAGCCGAGTCAGCGGGAAGGGACCGCAGGTGCACCACTCCATCACAGCCACGTGCCGGCAGCCCCGGCGCAAACCTGCTGAAAGCAAGAGGCTATTTTGGTGGGGGGTGAGAGGAGGAGGGGAGCACGGTGGGTTGATGCCTGCAGCACCACTCACGATTTCGTTGTGACTACTGGTTTTGGCTGGAAGGTGCCAGCCTGCGGGTGAGGGGTGGCAGCACCGGTGTGTTCAGCAGAGGGCACGAGGTGCCACCACCCCGGGCGTTTGTGGGTTTTGGGCAGAGCTGCTAAGCTGGGTCCGGCTGCTGCACCCGTGCACGTGTGGCTCTGGCCAGGCGGTGTCATGCCTCCATGTCGCCCAAAGTGCTGCCACACAAAGCTGACAGCAACAGATTAGGAAAGGTGAGGTGAAGGCCTGTGCAGGTGACCTTGAAAAGTTGGAGAGAAAGCTATCTGCATGTGTACTTTAGTAAGTATCTCCAAGGAGCCTAACGAAAGCTCTAATCTCGAACCAACTTCAAGCATGCAGTGACGACAAAGGGAAGCTCAAAACCATGAACAGGGTAATGCGCTGAACTAATACATATTCACCGCCACTCACATGGAGGTTGCATCAATCAGATCGGCTTCATTCTTCACAGCCTGATCCAAGACATGTCATGCATAATCTTTTTCTTTTCGCTCAAGTCTGTGCTGGAGACTGGTGGTTACAAGTTCTGTTTACCAGGCTGTGCCGCTGAAATTGTTTAGCTGATGACTTTGGTGTGGTGTGTTAGAAAGGATTAGTTTCTTTGTGGGCATGTGCACACGTACATATAAAATGACAGTTTTTCTGGTTGAAACCTTCTGGGGGAAATCTATGCTAGGATATATTTAGCAGAAAACCCCAAAGGAACATTTTTCAGACTTTGTTTTTTTTCCTTTTTGCTAAAACTTACTTTTCTTAGATGAAAGGAAAAGGAAAGAAAGACAAGGTGAGAAAATAAGATAAAAAAAGAGACGACAAAACTTTACTAGGATTTGTAGAGAGGAAAGCATGCAAACCCAGGACTGCAGTCACATAAAAATGAGGCTGGAAGAGAAATAATTAGGTCGCGCGGTCCCACAAAGCAAGACAAGCTAGACATAAACCTGCTGTATTGCAGGTCTGAAACGGTCCAAATCTGTGGGGAAAACTCCCCCCGCTCCCCCAAGCCCCCCCTCCCCACAATAGCTTGCTTTTTCCATTCACCTTTCTCAGGCCCTTTAGTTACAAGATGGCAGAGACCTATGGAGCACAGGTGGAGAAACACAGAAATCTTGCAGTGCATGCAGAGAAAAGAAACAAAAGAAAACACAAAAAAGGCTGATGATGTATGAAGCCAATAACTAAAGCTTTTCACACAAGCTTCTTCCTTAATTACTGTATTTAGCGCCACTGGCGTAATCAAGAATGTAGCGCTGTGACTGTTCAGTCAGTCGTGACAGACCCAGCACGGTATAACCTCATCCCCACTCCTCACCAAGTTCCCTGAAGCGTTTGCAATAGCATCCTTCATTCTCCAACCCTGCAGCCTAGAAAATAAGTCAAGGATGGATACTGAACTATATCAGTATGCTCTATATGCTGAAATGACTAATGTTAATATGCCCACATTATAGCAAATACCTACAAGCCACACAAATCCCTGAAGCTAAATCTGACCTGGCAACCTTAACTCTGGCTATATTTCCATATTACAATTCCTTGGGAAGCAGATTTAGCTCAAAAGGTGACCTCCTGCCCTCCTCTATGCTGCTGTATGTACAGCTCCCTTCACCCAGCCATGACCATCTCTGTGTTTGACTAGCTCTGCTCCAAAGCTAACTTTGCAAAATGACCTGGTTTAAAAATGTTTTAAAAAATCTATATTTTGGGGTTGTTTTTTGCAAGCGAAGACAATTCAGAGCGCTTGTTTCAAGCATGCTTACCAAAAGCATTGGGCTGTCGCCCCAGAGGGCTGTGGGAGTCACCTTTGGGAGCAGGAGTGGTGGTGAGATGCTGGGGAAGAGAGGACATGGACCGTACGGGATGGATGTACCAGCAAAGGGATCAGAGTGTAAATTCCTATTCATCTGTCACTTAGTAAAGTTAAACCTCTGCACATCATGGACATGACTGTCCTCTACGTGAGGTCTTTTCCACCACTTTGACAATGTAAAATGTCCTCAAGGGAACAAGTGACATTCCTGTTCCCTTTAAATTGAATGCCTTGGTTGCAGAGGGATCTAGTTCTGCACAAACAAGGATCAGATAGTAGTTCTTGTTATAACATGAAGTACTCGGGCTGTGGAATAACGCCAAGTTCATGTTGTTTGGGAAACCCCATTATTATTACACTCCTTTTTAATTTCCTGACTTCCTGGTGGCTTGTCTTCCAACCTGAACTTTGCATTCTTTTCTCTCTTTCCATCACTCGGTTATAACTAATGAAAGGGGGAGGGGGTAAATGTTAAAGAAAATTTCAATAGAGCATCAAAATTCCTTAGCGATGGTTGTTATTTTCCAGTTTCCACACAAATTTAACAGTCTCACTCTCAAATATCATTGCAGACTCACCACATTCATGCCAAAGCTTAAGGGATTTGTTCAGAATGAAAATGAGGTGGAAAAAATGTTTCTGTGCAGCTAATGCCTCCATTCTGCCCCCTCCAAAGTCCACAGGCACCTACCAGCCCATGCCAGTTGAAGCTGGACCACACTCCCGAGAGAGGAGCGTGAGGTGATAAACACAAGGGAGAACAGGACTGGGCAGGGCCATCAAAAATGCTGTAACAGGCATTAGCTGAATAAGTAAGAAATAAATGTCCTATTTCTACAGTCCTGTTCCTCATCACTGTTCTGCAGAAAGCGTAAGTAAATAAATTAAGCAGAAGAACCTTTAGGAGGAATATGACGGGAAACGAAATCCTGACAGCAAGGTCTGTTAGGCTCCGAAATGGTCCCTCAAGGGAAGCAGCAGACGCTTGAGTCATTTGAACAATAGACTGGACCAAGTGCTGGAAAATATACAGGAGGGAATAAATCTGCATTAGCAGAGGGATGTCTCGGATGACCTAATAGGTTGTTTCCATCCATAAATCTGGGATGCTGTGACAAGACCTTAGCCAGAAGAGGGCTGCGGCAACATCACAAACGGATACACCCATATTATGTACGTTGGAGCTTGGAGTGACCACAGTGACCTACGTATTACGTGGATGACAACTCATATTTTTGGAACATTTTAGTACGTAAACTGCTTTCCATCACCCATAGATTCTGACTTGTGTGTGCACCTCACCACCCAGTCTACGTCCTATTTACAGGGTGAGGGAAGAGAGCTGGGACATCTGTGCCTCTTAGTTGTTCTTCATAGTTAAAATACTTGGTCTAGACCCAGCTCACTGGCTTCTGGGGCCTTCCAGCTTCTCTGTTTTTTTCTTCCAGTGTTTGACTTTTGGGGGACTCCGTCTGGGAATTTTTGTGGGAAGAAAGTGCCCACAAGTCTATTGATCTCAATCCAAGCACAACAAAATGTAGGCCTTTCTCCCTGCACCACAAAGAAAAAAGTCACAGTACAGAAGTAAATAAACAAACACCAAAGATTAAATGATTTAAAAAACAGGGATCACCTTGGTTTATAATAATGAACACAATCCACCTGCTAGATTTTAATAACCTTAGTACCAACGTCATCCCTTCAAGGACTTTAATTCTTGAAGAAACCATCCTCTTCTCCTCCCATGAGTATAGTATTAACATGAGGAAGGAGGGACCTGTTCCCCAACACATGGGAGAGTTAGCATTAGACATTCCCTTCCTTATCTCCTTAAAAATAAAGCTCTCCTTCATACCCATGCACGTACACGCCTGCACACCACTTCTGATGGCTCAGCCAAAAGGCAATCCTCTAAACAAAAATGAGGGTTCAAACCCACCGATAGCTTCTCTGAGCTCCCATCCCTGCTCTCCTTTGTCTCTCCAAGAAAAAGGGATGGAGTGCCTCGCTTCAGGCCTTTCTCTGCTCTGCATCACCAAAACTCAGCACCCCTCCTACTCTCCATCCGTCCGAAAGCATCAGGAACGACTGGGTGCCGACTGCTGCCCATCACGCTCCAGCAAAGGGCAGCCAGCCCGCCTGCGGTTCCCCCTCCCGTCACTCAGCCCCCGCAGAGAGGGAAGAGCTCAGCAGTGGAGTCCACCAGGAAAAGTTTCCCTCGCTGCTAGTGAGTCCTGAAAAGCCTTATTAGCCCCTCATTACCGCACAGGACTGACAATAGGTAATAATCGATGAGACATTTAGGCAAAGAAAGAGCTCCTGAGAGTGTCATTATTAATTCCAGGAATATAATTTTGTGAGGTACTGAGAAATTGCACTGATTCAGGCTCTGAATGCAACACAGGGAGTTCAAAGCACACCGTGTACGTGTGTATTCACGCATACAGGTGCGGGTGCGCATGTGCATTCCCTCTCCTGATGCCTATCAGCCAGGGGAAAGGAGGTGAGCTAGTCTGTACTGCTCCAGTTTGACTGGGCACGTCTACAGCCATAATCACATCCGATCCCTTGTCTTGCCCTGCCAGACGCCAGCGCTGATGAGCATACTGCAGTGGCAGCTCTCCTTTCCCCCTGCCGCAGCCTCCTCCTGGACACAAACACCAGTTTGCCCAAGCATCTCAAAACTCAGCCCTTCCCGTTGGGCCTGAGGAAATAGCTAAGATTTCCGAAAGTGTTTAAAAAACAGAGGTGGACATTTAGCAAGGTCTGGAGCCCTTTGGAATTGCACCCCCACCTGCCTGGGTTAACCCACTCCAAAAATCCCAGCAGACACCTGTCTGCAATTTTAAGAGCTCCAGTCCTTTCAAAAGGTGGTCCCTTCTGGACCAGCTGCCAGCTTGGCCCCAGGGGCAAGATGCAAGAAGAAAAGTATGGGGAGCTCTCCCTGGCGCCTGTTCCAGCACAGCCCCTGGTGCTGGCACATGAGGACGGCAGGAGGAACATGGCTCGTCTCTCCAAAGAGAGGGAAGGCTTCCCTTTAACACTCCAGCCAAGTCCTGTCTCGATGATGCAACTGGGTTTGAGCAGGCAGGGGAGTGACTAGGATGGTCTTGACACGCAAGGTCTTCTGCAGAGTGCAATTAGGAGCTGCTGTGATTTCCTCATCAACTTTGGTAACGGCTCGYGTGACAGGGGAAAAAACTGGTAACACTGGAAGCTTTTATTCTTTTATTGAGCTTTTATTCCTCCAACAAACAATACGCACCTGAAAGTATGATCTCAGAGATCACAAACCCAGGTGAAAGCCAGTTCAGTTCACAGGCAAGGCTTAGCAGTGGTGTTAGAGGCCATGTGCTGGCACATCAACTTCTCTGCGGTGAGCTCCAAAGCAGCCTGTGTCCTGGCCACATGTGCTGGACGCCAGGAAAAAGCTGAATACCAACACACAGCAAGGAAAAAAAAATCCCCGGCCTGCACATGTGGCTGTGGTACGCAGAGCAGGTGTCCACAGCACCTCCAATTCACCAGCCAGCAAAGCCAGCGGGAGAGGTGCTGCTGGGGCGCTTGGCTCTTGCTGGCTCTGCTGCACGGAGAAACGATGTTTAAGGGCACATCCTGCCCTTAGGAACTGGTTAATCCTGCTCGCTCAAGGGATGAATGCAGCCAGTGACTTGATTGCATTTACAGTGTTAAGCCAGTTATTGAATCCAATTAGTGACTGTCAGCTGCTTGTGGGGTCCTGCACGCAGAGAAGTGGATCCACCCCGAGACCAGGAGGGTGCCTACAGGCTTGCAAAACARAACCTGTGCTGAAGAACGGCCGGGCATTGCTGCACCCCACAACCCCCGTGTCCGGTACCTGACAGTGGGCTGGAGCTGGGAGAAAGTGCATTTCACAGCCTGTGACTAACCCCAAAATGTGCCATGGAGGGCCTCTGCACAGCAAAATTATTCACTTCCTTTTGAGGACAAACAGTAAGGCTATGGCAAAAGCCTGGTAGTCCCAGGCAATTTCCCCTCCCTCCCAGGGTCCAGCAGCAACCTCATAGCCCGGTTGCACTGACACCTCCATCACAGGACCCATGGCTCCTCCTGCTGCCTGGGACCATCTCCCGGCATCTCCCACCACTTGGGCCATTCATGACAGGTAGCTGCTGGTAGAAGAGACATCGGCATTAAGTGCACCAAAGCTGTCCAGGGAGCTGCTTCCACTAACAAGGGGCATGAGAGGGAGACCGGGACTCCTGTTTTCCCCTGCAGCTCTGGTGTTCGTCTTCCCAGGCTGAAATGCAGCTTCTCCTCCCTTCCTTCTGGAGAGCACGCCTCCCACCACGCATCGGACTCCTGCTAAACAGGACCTCCTTCCAAGCAGCAGTCAGTGTGCAGAAGTGGGCTGAGTGGCCTGAAGTCACCTAGTCCCATCAGATCTCCTCTTCCTCTCCACTTCTCACTGCTCTCATGGGAACACAACCCACTGGGCCACATCGTTTGGATGCCTACGACTCATTGGGTCTGCTGTTTGGTGATTTACGGTAGAGATCTGAGTAATTAAGAATTCAAGCTACATTTCTGTGTCAAAGCCATTATGAAGACATCGCTGTAGCCTTTTAAAATCATCTTACCTCAACTAATCCAGAGAGAAGCCTTTCCTCCCTCCAGGACAAAGATCCACCCTTTCACTCCCTTATTTAATTGAATTCAAAGTGTCCAGACCTCCTTCTGCAGAGAGTTATTAACCCCCCCACCCCAAAATTAAGACCAGTACCCCAGTTTTTCTCAGACATACCAATAAAGGGAAAGCAGCGTGGGTCATATAAATAACTGCCTGATCTGTCCAGCTTTGCAGTTAATTTGGTGGCTCTGTGTCCTTGTTCCTGTCGTGCTCACTTTCCATGAACAGAAAGCAAAAATGTTCATGGAAAATGGATTTCAAAGGCATGTGCATAAGTGTTCCTGGAAATCTAATTTTACGTTTTCAGTAAAAGCATCTGCTACCATACAAGGGTTGAGCAGGAAAAAAACTATAAGACACTTAGCTGACCACTGCACAACTACATTCACTCGGTCCAAAGAACAGAAAGTGTGAATATATCCCAGCAAATAGAAGAGTAATTTTGTTAAGCAAGCAAGACAAAGCAGCTAAAATCAAATTATTTGCTACTTTTTTTTCATGTGGCATGAACTGAGGGGTTTAAAGCTCAATTTTTTGCAAGACGTTGCTTGCAGGAGGAGATCTGCTTGGAAATCCAGCAGGTGGCTGGGGATAATGGGTGTGAGAGGCCCTAAATACCCATCTGCCTACTGAGTGTGCAGACGAGCTCACCAAATGATAATGATGTTACCTTACCAGGAAATGGGAAAGAAATGATCAGCAAGGATAGGCAAAAAAGCGCTTAGCTASAATTTCTGAAATCCCTTCCAGCTCTTGACTAAGATATTTTTGTTGTCACAGAATAAACGAAGGACTGGTAAAAAAACAGTTGCCCAGGGTAGCGGAAAGGGATGTAAGACAGAGGAGAACTAAAAAAGCACCCCAGCATGATACAGGAAAAGCTCCGTCAAAAATAATGAATTTAAATTCATGGCCTCAGTGGCTGAAGAAACAAAGGATGAGATTGTCTGGCTCTGGAGGTCAGAGCCTTAATGTGCTGTTAATAGCATTTATATCATAAAGCAGCGTCGCTGCATTAGTTTTGATTTAGCAACGCCAGTTTACATCAGCTGAGGAAGCGATCCATAAATTCAACTCTGCATCTCTGTAAATACAGTGAAGGGAGAAAGGCTTGGTCATCTCTGGAGGACATAACGAGGGGCCCGCTGGGCTGACCTGGGCACTCCCCGGCACCCACCCTGCTGTCACTGCTTTGTCACCTGCCTGTGAGGTGCAAAAGGGACAGCGTGTGGTCTGCRTGGCTCAGCCGCTGGCTATGCAGACCCATCCGTCCACTCGTGGTAGTTCTGCTCGATTTCATGCCCCGCTCCAGCCCCACTCCGGTGGCTGGCTGCACAGGGAATGAGCCTCGGAAACTCTCCAAAACTCAAGTGTCAGTAGAAGAGATTTTAGGATAAAACAATAAAAGTAATATTAGCAGATTGCTGGGACCAGACGGTTTCACTCAAGAGCTCTGAGGGAACTCAGACTTGAAACTGCTGACCTATCCAGTACAATACCACAGCAGCTGTTGAAATGGCGAGGCACCACAGGAATGGAAGGTGGCAAATGTTACATTCATTTTTAAAAAGGGCTTTTAGAGGCCATCCAGAGACCTGTGGGCTGGAAAGCTGGGCAAGGAGAATTGACAGAAAGTATAATGAAGAGCAGAATAGCTAGATACGTGATAGAATGGGAAAGAGCGAAGTTTGTAGAGTGAGAGCTCAGGCATTGCAAATCCATTCGTGTCAAGACCTGGGCAGCTCGGCATACTTGTAAAAGATCCAACTGCAACCAAGTGGAGAGTGATCTCAAAAAACTGAATTGACAGGTTGATGAAATGACATACGAAACTCGCCAGCAGCAAATACAGAGCAAGGAGCGTGAGGAACACCAACCCTAGCCATAGAAAGACCATCAGGGGCTCTAAATTAACATCAGTCAGGAAGGAAAGCTCAGAGTCACTGGTTTGCTGAAAACTCCAGCTCACTGCTCAACAGTTGTCAATGAGGCAAAAAAGAGCTTTAGGAACGACTACAGAATGAAGAAAGAATGAAAAAGTGACCACTTCTAGGGTACCCCTGCCTCAAACACAGGGTGCAGTTCTGCATACACCGAGGAGGATGTAGAAGAATCTGTGAAGATAACAGAAGAGATGGCATGGAAACGTGCGATGGTTTCCATAGGCAGGCAGGCTATCTACAGTAGCGTTCTTCTGCTCGATCACCTCAACAGAGAAGGGATGTGAGAGAGGTCCCGACAGCTCGTGAGCAGCGTGGAGGTGTGAACAGGAAAGCTTTACTCGTTGTGTCTGCTATCACAAGAGAAAGGCAGCACAACCCAATCTGTTGGGTTGGAGGTCTAATACAAAGAAAAGGAAGTACTTTCACACGATGCAAAATTGAATTATGGCACTCGTTGTCACAGGATGCTGTGAAGGCCAGAATTATAAAAGAATTCCAGAAGGGGTTAGCCAAATTCTTGGAGGCTTGACCCATCTGCAGCTGTTAAACACAATGACCCAGATGCCAGTCAAAAATTCCCTTAACCGCAGTCTGCTCTCTACTGAGCTGGTAATACCACAGAGGGATTGTGCTATGCTAGCCCTGTCCTTATACCCTTTCCCTAAGAGTCTGCTTCTGAAATGAGCTACCCGATTAGCTGGACCTGTGCTCTGAGCCACTATCACTGCATACGACATTACATATGATGTAAGATGTATATTAAGAAACTGGAATTTATTGCAGGTGATGATCAAGTTTGTTCACTTCACATGAATGTCTTGCCTTTGGCAGGCGCTAATATCTGATGCCTTGGGAGAAAGGCATTTCTGTCCTAAAAATCTATCTATCGTGCCCCTGGCAATCTGTACGAAAGACCAGCTCTTTCCTGATCTCCCACAGATGCTCTGCTAAATCCATAAACCATGACAGTGGATTACCTTTATCATTGATTTAACTGTCACCACTGAAAGTAGTTAGCAGTCATGAAATAAGCCAGCAACCGTATTTGAAGCGATGTCCTCCTGAGGCACATATTTCCTTTTATTAATTCTTAAATTAATTCTCCTTCATTGCATGAAGCGTGCCTTATTCTCACTTTGCAGGATGAGTAAAATGGAAGTACTGATCACTTTCTATCTCATGCACCATAATTTTGTACGCTCAACTGCTCTCCCTTCTGCCGCTTCTCCTTTCCAGCCGACGCAGGCCAAGATTACACGACGATGCCTTTCACCATGAGGAAGTCCGTTCCTCGCTGAGGTGTGACTGCTGCTCTGGACAGAGCAAGGGAGAAGGTCGTGGGTCTGGGGATGAGTTACGTGTCTCCCGCTGGAGGGCAGGAGGAGGGGGGGACGGGTGAGAATCCCTCGCTACCATGGCTGGACCACACTGGCACCAGAGTGCTTGGCTTGGTGTCTGTGCTCGGCTTGCTCCATGCAAAAACAGCCTGTGTTTTTCATTGCTACGAGTCTAGCATCTCCTGCCAGCTCTAAGCACTTCCTTTTTTAAAAAAGCACAAGGTTTGATCATTCACTTTTGGGGCTATGCTAAACTTGCCAGCATCTGTTCCATCTGAAAGGGGGGAAAAAACACCAGTCCCGGACTGGGAAAGAAAGGAAAAGGAACTAGGTACCAAGTTGTAATGTGAAACGAAGCCAAGAAAAACAGCATCTCAAGAGATATGAAAGACAAAAACAAACGTGGTAAACAGGAGCAGAGACAGATTTCAGAGGAAAGGCAGGAAGACAGTGACTAAAGCACCAAGAGTGAAACAGTGTACACATGAAAACTGAGCCCAGAGTCCCAGGGTTTCTTTGTTCTGGTTTTTCCTACCATTTCACAGAAATCACGATGCTGTCAAGATCCCTCTATAGCCAAGGGTCAGTGATGTCAATGAAAGTTGGTGGAGCTGCACTGATTTATATCCATTAAGAAGCAACTTTCTGAGATTTCCCAGAATTACTGGGGTTTAAAATAATGCCCTGAGAACCCAGTTGAAAACAGCAGTTGGGATTATTCTAAAACGAGGTCATACTAAAAGCTAGATTAAAAATAATTAAGAATACCTCCATTGTTTTTTAACAGTTGCAAAATTCCTAACTTTGGATGGTCACAGTGAAAATGCAACCCTAGAAAAACATGTGCATAACACTTTTCTACCAGTTCGAGAGTCATGGCAAATGCATACAGAGCTTTACAAATTCCAGCTCAGCGAACAACTCCTTTAGAAAGCAAAACAAGTAAATATTATCTCTGTTGCCCCCAAGCTTTTGTTTAACTTTTTGGCTTTACCTTCCCATCACTCTCCCCTTCCTTCAAAATGTGATAGGTGGATTTGAAAATAAAAACTTCAGAATGAGGATCTAAATTTTTTTCAAAAAACCCACCATTGTTCGTTGGGAAGAAAAAATCCTTTTTTTTTGCTGGTTTGCCAGGTTAAACTAGAGGTCGCAAATATTTAGGGGACCCTTTGCGGGTGAAACCCCTCCTCGCCTTCATTCTAACTGCATGTGCAGAACACAAAGCCTTCTGTTGCGAACATCCTGCGTGCATGCTGTGCAGAGGACAGCCCAGGGCTACGCACGTCTCTCAAAGGCGCAAGGGAAACACAGAGCGAATGAAGTCAAACCGGGGAGGAGACGGAGGATCTGGTTCCACAGCCTAAGCAGCACGGTCAGGCCGGTCTCTCCTTTTGCACTCCCCCAGGCACGGCCCCCCCACAGGCCCCTTCCCCCTCATGCCACCCACCCCTTTCCCCTCCTTTTGGCCATTCCCTCCCCAGGCCCCGCTCGGTACATAACACCTCCACCATCTTCAGTGCCACTGCCTCAGTTCGCAGGCAGCTGCGTTGGGTGCTCTCACAACGGCTCTTGCTAGAGCTGAGGTGCATCCCCACCCGCAGCGAGGGCAGCGCTGCAGCGCGTGGTCGCAGCAGGAGCCTCAGCTTGTTTAAAGCTAGCCAGGGCATCTCCACCGTGCAGGGCAGCCAGCGCTGTACATGCATTCCCAGTGTAACTAAGCCTGTACCTCTCCAGCATTTTTTTAATTCTCAAATTACATTTGAAAGGAGAAGAGCCATCACCCCTGGAGTCTCCCCCTCCCTCTCTCTTCCCCTTTGCTCTTTTTCCATCACTGCCTTAATCTGGCTGGGGCCTCTTTCAGATCAAGGTGACACGGATGGAGTGCTCATCTGGCAACGACTAAACCACGCTCGACCATTTCACTCCGAAGACCTCTCTTACTGTCAGATTTTATAACCCGATTACCGCAGACTTGGGTTAGATTCAGACAGATTGCCTACCAGCGAAAGGCTCAATATCCCATTACCAGATTTGTGAGCCCGCCATTCCTCTTCATTTAGTATGTAATAGAAAGTGTCAGTAATGTCCTATGGACTCAGGCTTTAAAATGAGCCTTAACTATGCAAGTCAGATGTATGTATCAGGTGAAAATACTCCACAGAATCATATGCAGGACAACAATTTTAAAACATTTTTTATTTAAATATTAAATAAAACACATCGACTAATCATTTTGGTGTACACGTCTCATTTTAACATAAGAAATAAAATGATTGTTCAGTCATGATAAAAAATAAACTATACATCTCAATTAAACCAATCACGTAGTGTCTTTAAATACCCTATTGCATTGCAGTCTGCAGAACAGCACTGTCAAGATATCTACAAAAAAACCCAAACTTTTAAAATGACCTCTTTCTGCTCCAGCAATAATTCCAAAGAGGTTCTACAGCAATTGGAAAAAAAAAAAAAAAAAACAAACTATGAAAGTAAAGTGCTTGTCATTGCTCAGGACAGGAAACAAAAGAATCTGTGGCCTTTTGATCCATGGCATTAAACAAAACAAATATTGAAGAGGAAATTCTGCGTTTTCAGTATGTGTGCTACTCCTTACAAAACTGAAGGCAAAGTTGCTGCTTTGTGATGAGCTGGCTTCTTCTTGCCCTCCTCTCCAGCCACCTCCATGCAATCTGTTTTTTGGGTCAGGTTTTTTTTTGTTGGTTTTTTTTTTTTTTTTCCCCCCAAAACCACTACAAATGAGCATGAGACTTTGGTGTTTTCCCTGCTGCAAGGCACCACTCATTAACAGAAATTCAACTCAAGCAATTTTCTCTCACTTTGAAGCTTCCAGACCACGTAGCAGCAGTGGGAAGCTGGAGATGCACCAATATAGACACACAGATACAACACACAGATAAAGAGGTCGTTTATGGAGAGCCACAGACAGAGAGAGCCACATGACATCTTCAACCCTTCCTACTCCCACCGATTAACCTGGTCGATCTTTGGCTTTTTTCTTTTTTTAAAAAAACAAAACAAACAAAAAAACAGGTATCTCTATTATTTGCAAATGCGTAATACTGCAGGTTGCATGAAGCCAAGGTAACTTGAAGGCACCCTGTGTCACACCAGGGAGATGGGTCCTTTAAGCATTTAGACAGAATGCAGCTATTTTCTGACATTTGGATGGCAGCTTCCAGCCAAGCTAGCTCACTGTTCTCTCACCTGCTCCCAAAGTTTGCGCGCCCTACCCTACTCATTCCTGCAGGAGCACAGTCTGTTCTCCCCTTTATACCTAAGCGTAACTTCTACTGATACCAACAGAAGTCATGCTCTGCCTTGGGAGGGGAGTGGGGTTTATACCAGAAACACAATATAAGCATATTACAAAATATAAAAAATAACTAGTGTTATATAGTTTTCTGCTTCCTATTTATATACATATACAGCATTAAAAACCATACGAAAAAACACCTATCTAATTCAAAACCTCATTTTGCTAATATGCCAAAACCAAACCAACCAAAAACAAACACCCAAAGATTGTGCTGTTTTACTCACTTTTAATACAGTTTTGTTCAGAAATAGCTGTACTCCGTTAGAGTAGAATTCTGTTCTAGCCTATTCCTTTTGTCTTTGTCAGTATATAATTATAACCTCAATATTGCACATTTCCCCAAGAGTCAGTTCTGTTTGGACCCTGATAATGAAATGCATAAAAAACATAATTAGCAGCGGAAACAACAATGTGCAGCACTAAGAAATACCCCTCAGGCAACTTCGTAGGCAACCTCCAGGAGGGCTTTTTAACAAGAAAACCCTTCCCATCACCCCACCGGTACTAATGCTTCCCTCCTCAGTGCCTCTGCAAGAATATGAAAAAACTTAGCATTTATAAAAAGATTCCTAAAGATTATTCAGACCGACAAAATATATGCATGTGTGCACACATGTATATGTACACACACACACACCACCCCCAAACATCCCTGCAAAAGACCAGACATTATGTAATTTGGATCCTGATATCAAGGGATATATTTTCAACAGATTACTTGCCTCTGTACTAATTAGAAGGGGTTTTTTTAAGCTTTTCCAGCTGATGTATCAAGCAAGAAGTTCACAGTTTTCATTTTAAGTATACGTATCTGGGAGGTGTGGAATGGGGATGTTGGTTCCTTTAAATAAAACGAGTGTTAACAGGAGAAAAAAATACCAACAACACATGGCAATGCTTCCATTTTTGTCTTCCATGAATGCATAATGCTGCATGCCACTGGTTTTCTGTTTATTTTCTTTAAAAGAGGTAATCATCTTCACAAACCCATAAATGAATATTGTGAAAAAGGGAGGCTCTGGTCCCTTCTTTGAAAAGCCTCTCCCTGCTGTGTCACCACTACTGACAGCTGCTAATCTTGCATAACAGCAGAGCTGTATTGGTCTGACTTGAGTACAGTACCGAAGAGTTCTTCCCCAGCCACATCCCTCCCTGTCCCCACAAATGCCCCACCCATCTTCCCCATCATTATTTTTTCTTTAAAAAATTCAGTTTCTATTCATATTTGTTCAGTGCAAGAATAGTAGAAGCAAAAAGACATACATATTGCTTGTTTCAGTTCTATAAAGTTGCTAGCTTTCTGAGCCAGACAGCCTCTTCACATACTTCAAAATTTATTGCTTCTGAGAGTCACTCGTCCACACGACACCAGCCAGCCATGGACCCACACACGCCATGGAACAGTGGTGAAAGTTCTTCGCAACAAGAGCAGCGTGAGCGATAGCAGCCGGGGCTCTCATTTGACTAGGACGAACTTCCCTAGCTGGTTGGAAGTCAGGTCCTCCATCTCACAGTCTCCGTGCTGCAGAGTGACAGCGTCATAGCTTGGAGACTGTGCAGAGAAACTCTGTTGCTGAGAGAAGGTGGTGCCAACTGGAGAGACGTTGCTGCTGATGTACAGGTGCGTGTCTAGAAGGTGAGCTGCTGAGGACACCGGTGACACGCTGACACCAAAGAAATGAGGTTGGAGCAGTCGGCTGTTGCCAGCAAAGGCCAGCTCAAACGAGTTCTCTCTTTGTATCTCTGACAACAGAAGAGAATTGGATGCTTTGCAGGTACCTACGCTATCAGAGGAGGGGATGCCATTTGTTGCAGATGTCTGAGAAGTCTGGGGACAAGCTGTCTGGAGTAGCTGGTGATGCTGTAGCTGGAGCATTCTGAACAAAATCCAAGGATGGAAGAAGTTAACTTGCATTCCTCCTTTCTTGCCCCCACCCCTGACCATGATTTCCCCTTTGTTTCCTTCTCTCTATAAAACCTCTCCTTACCCAGCCAGTACAATTAAAGCAAGCTGACCACGCCAGGTCAACGTGTTTTCACTCGGCTTTTCCTCATGTTGGAGAGGGCCACCAGAAAGTTATCTAGTCACCATTTGGCCTGCTAATAATAGATGTTCTAGAGACAACGTGTGCAGATAAACCGGAAACTCAATTTTCCATCTTGCTTCTATGGGAATGAAGAGGTGCCACCACACATGACATTTGAGGCCACTGGAACTGTGCCTCCTTTGTGGGCTGTAACTTCTCCGAATTACGAGGTCTCACTTCCTTGCCATGGGAAAATTACAGGAGGAGGCAGAGGAGGAAAGAAATCATTCCCAAAACTAACAAAGAAAAACACAGCTTGCAATGGGGAGAAGTAATGTTTTCCCCCACAGCACCAAACTGCTTCTCAATTCAGCAACCTCCAAATATTTGGACGTCAAGATTTTTAAGTGGAACTGCGCATCCTGTGTTACGTATGCCAGTGCAGGAAGCCACAAAGGAAGCCAAGCAGTTTATCTGCTGCCACACAGCAAAGATGGAGGATAGGAATCCCCAGTGACTAAACTCCCCAACCTCTTTTGCTGTGTTTACTCCTCCTCGCTTGCCCCTAACCAAAGTAACCCCAATGAAAACAGCAGAACTCCTCCCGGCCAGCTTCTCACCTCTGCTGCTGTAGCACCTCCTCCAGGAGGCTTCTTCCCTCTCTGCTGCTCCCACTGCTGCTGTACATGCAGGTGTTCAGCTGCGTGTGTTGGAAAGGGCTCATGGCACTCCTTGCTGCCCGAGATGAGGAGGACTGACACACCTGCCGAGCAAAGCCTTTGATTTTATTCAAGCCGAGAAACCCCTTGGCTCGAGCGTTCTTCCGCAGCTGCTGCCTAAAAGCCTTCAAGCCTGTGGGACATGAGGAAAAGAAATGCACTTTAATCCTCCTTAGCATTTGCCTAGGAGCCTACTTTACAGATCAGCCTTTCTGGGCAGCTGCCTTCACTCGTGCGAGAACTGCGCTAGAAGAGACCGTGACTCTTCAGTTCACGTTCACCCCTCTGCCTGATGGTCAGAGCAAAATTTATGTAATGGAACAGCATTTGGGACAGCTGCACTCTTGCGTAGATGGACACATGCACAGCAAAGGAGAAACCTGATAGAAATCATGATGTTGTGCACTCCGTATTTTAGGAGGAAGGAGGAGCCTGCCACCCCACTCACGGAAGCAGAAATATCTTCATGGGCACGCTGAATCAGTATCTGAGAACCTCTCATCTAGACACCTTCCTCAGGGCATCTGACCCCCCCTTGGGGACCATGAATATGAGAGGCAGAATATCCAGGTGGCTGGCCTCAGTGTAACACTAACAAGGGCACGCAAGTATCCCTGCATGCTACCCTTTTCTAGTGGCAGTTGGAAGGGTGCAATTCCCCAGCAATAAAGCAAGGAAGACATTACCTTGAGTTAATGAGGTATCAGATGCTCGCCTTCCTTCTTGGAAGCTGACAGGCAGGAGAGAAGCACCTCCCATGCAGCCCTGGGCTTGTAACACCGGAGCGTCAGACTGGGAAGCTAGGAAGGGTGACGTCATCCTAGCTGTGGCTGGGCTCCCCATCATTACTTGACCTGCCAAACAGCTGCTCAGGGCCATTGAGCTGTCATTTGAAGATGAAGTAAGGCAGCTGTCTGAACTAGTTCCCTCTGTGGGGCTTGCAGAAGAGGAAATGACTATACCTATGGAGGGGAAGGAAGGAGAGAGAAAGAGCATTCCCAAGATGAGTACAGGAAGGAACAAACATGACATCAGAGCCTTCTGCCCACCTACACTGGCACTAATAAGCAGCTGCGAGCCACAGAGGTGTCCAGCAACTCGTGTTGTCGCAGGGCTTGACTCCAGCAAGGGGTCATCAATGAATAACCTAAGTTTGGGCTCCCGTCCAGCCAGCAGGGCTCTGCCAGCAGCTCCAGCACCACCAGGATAGGCTGGATCAGGCCTACAGCGTTTCTTCAGCACAACAGCTCTGACACGAGATTATTGTTTTGTGAACAGTTTTGCTTGTTTGTTTAGTTCACAGGGTCTGGATGTGTACCAAATACAGTTAGTGATGACCTTTTTTTTTTTTTAAATTCAGGCACCCCCACCTCCCCTGGTACAACAGCGGAAGCAAGCAGAGAAGGGTTATGTCCTGCTTGTGAGAATGCTCCCCTTTAAAGTTATCTAGATGAAACACAACAGTGCAATGTCTCTTCCTTATGGGCCATGCTTATTTATGGGAAGACAGAACTGTGCAGGGCAGAGTACAGACCTCTTTCTGGGCTTTCCTATCCCAGTGAAGGTAAAATCAGCACATACTCCCCAGGCATTTGTCCGCTATGGCACTCCTTCTCTGTCCTTTTCCTCTAACTACGGACACCCTTCATCTCTCCCAGACTTACTTACATGGAGGGGCATGCTGATAGAAATGAGTGGTCACTTCGGCCAGTGTGTGCCTCCTGCTGGTGTTGCTAGGGATGCGGATGGGGTGGTCATACGCCTTAATTTCGTCTTCCAGCTCCTTCTCTTGCCTTACTTCTTCACTAATAGTGGTCTCCAGCAGGCTGTTGGGGGAGATGGAGCGGTTCCGGAAGAGCCCGTTGAAGTTGGGATCCACAGGAAAGAACACAGGCTGCAAAACATGTCAGATCACAGACTGAAGGGTGTTTCACTTATTTCTGCACTACCTTTTAATACTCTTCACAGCCCTGTGGCACGTCTTCAGTAGGCATACTGTTTGAGAGGCCACTATGACACCATGCCCAAATGCCAAACAAAAGACGGAGGGAGAGAACAAGAGTCACAACCCCTGTTGTTTTGGATTGGCAGAACAATGAAAAAAAAAAGTAATGCACAGTTTAGTTGAGAACACCAACCTGTAATGGATTGCTTATGTCACAGTCCATTTCTGCCTGCAAGGTTGGCTGAATCAGGCTCTGAGGTTGCTGGTAAAGCAGAGATGATCGCAGGGTTTCACTAGTGAGACTGTCCTGGGGCATCTGGAGAGAGAGCGCGATGCACAGAAGACATCACATACACCGCAGTTCCACGTGACTTTTCAGCTACTGGAGGCTCAAGGAATTTCAGAGCCACCTTCTGTGCAAGCTTTCTCCATGTACTTTCTATGAAAACTAAAAAAGCTAGTCTTTCAATGCCAACACAAACACAAACCTCCTTCTCCTAAGTTACGCAATTTAACTGGAAGTACAATTTGAAAAGGCATCCAGAGCACACTTTAAAGGGGGTGGGGGTGAGGAAAAGAAAAAGAATGTCAGAAAAACACACAAACTGACTCATGGAGTACTTCTAAGGATCCTACGGGGTATGTAACAAAGAAGTGTAATTGATCCATGCCCAAGAGGCCAAATTTCCATGAGAAGCCTAATCTTCTGGCTCATTACTGACCTGCACCGGAGGCAGCCTATTCTTTGGACCATGACCTACAGTCACTTCTTAGGAAACAGGCCATTAGTATTCAATCAGCCTCCTGCTGAAGAACAGTAGGCTGTGTCCTATCAGAGGGCACCAATATCAGAATTGGTTTTCAGAAGCCTGAGAGTTACCATCTTGTATTTTCCCGTGGCAAGGGGCAGAAAAAAGAGAGCCAACAGACATGGCTTCCCAGGCAAGTAATGCCCTTCCTTACCTCGACATTGCTGATCTCAGAGCTCCTCGGCCTTTGCTGACGGCCAGTTGCTGGACGACTTGATAGCTGGCTGCTTCGATACTCCTTGAGGCGCTCCAAGAGCAGGTAATAAATTGCAGCAAAATGGTTGTAGCTGCTGTTTTGCAGAGACTAGAAGACATTGAAAGGACCCTTGAGTTACAGGTAACTCAGGACATAAGCAGACAAAACTCATCACTAAGGACTCGTAACAGTGCAGTCAAAAAATAAGTAAAAATCCAGAAGGGCAGTGAAGATTACTACACTGTGCCACCGGATCAAGGCTAGTCACTGCATGACATATATATGGCTGCACCGTTGGCATTCTGGTAGTCACTGAAGATGTATCTAAGGGGCAAGCACTTCTCACCTCAACAGTTCTCTGCCTGTCGATGCCAAGTGTTTGCATGATCCCAAGGACCTGTTCATTGTAGTCACCCAGGTTGGAGTTGTAGTTTTGCATGGAGAAGGACAAAGACTGCTGCTGTTGAAGAGATGGGTCAGCTTGCATCCACTTGTGCTGCTTTATTTGGGAAATGGTTATTCGCTTGGTTGGGTCCACAACCAACATCCGTCGGATTAGTGTTTCACAGTCTGCATGGCAAACATAAACTCATGAGCAAGGGGTAAAAATAACTGCCCAGCCCCAGGTCACTGCTAAGAAACCTTCCCAGCAACAGTGTATGATGTCTGTGAAAACAGGAATTAAAGGTTTCTGAGCAGCTGATGCCTGGTCTGACTACCAGATATTCAAACCAGCACAAGAGAGGTCCACATACATTTCACAAAAGCAACACGTCACTACAGGAAATGAAGCTGTACTGGATACCAGGAGGTTTCAGGTGGCCTTGCACCTTGTAGGAGAGCTAGTTTTGAGTGGATGCAGGTTTAATGATGTTACATCCACTTAAAATAGGTCAGAATTTAGTACAGAACCCCTTTACAGCTTCCTGGTCCATGTATGCTGCTTATTTATTTATAACCAGGGAATCAAAGCCTTTTGCAGCTATAACTGATAAAGGTCAGACTTCAAAAGATAGTCTTCACTTGAAGAGAGAGGCACATTCACTTGTTTTTGAATCCAAATCAGAAAGAGGTGATAATACTCTTCAGTTCCTTTTTCTCACCAGATTGTTCAAGTATGACTGTTCAAGAAACAGTGCTAAGCCCCACTATTTCTGCTCTCCTTGACAGCATAGCCACACTGAAATATACCCCTTCTGCATAGTTAAAATATCTTAGGAGAACTACACCCATCTCAGCATTGCAGGCTAGTCTCATTAAAACCCTGTTTTCTCTCTTTTGTGACTGATTATTTCTCCAGCTAGGGTGTCAAATATTTTTGTAATCCATAGAGATACTCCAAGAAACGAAATGACAGCCTTTTAGACGCACCATAAAGCAGATCTCAGAAAAGAAAACATGTGCAACCAGCCCCTGAACTTATTATAAGCGCTGCCCTACAGAAATTACTGGATATGTAAAGACAAAGCGATTGCCAGCTGCAAACCAGTCCCATCTGTCACTGGCTCAAGAAGGAACAGGACAGCTCTTCCTTTACCTGTAGCCCCTTTTCTAACATTAAGGATCTGAAAAAAGCACCTTCGGACATGAAGTAAGGGATGCGGAACCGCCCCTCCAGCACTCTTTGCCTCAGAGTTGGTAAATTGGGTCCATCAAAAGGCAGAGAACCACAGACAAGGACATACAGCACCACCCCAAGGCTCTGTCAATAGAAAACAGCACAGCATGTGAGTAACTCCAGTAGAAGCAATGATTTTGAAAGCCCACAGACCCTCATGAAGTGTGAAATACAATTTCTAAGGAATATCAAGCTCACCCATATATCAAGGTGAGGTCCTTCATATTCTTTGCCTTCAAAAACTTCTGGAGCTGCATAGGGTGGGCTTCCACACCAAGTGGAGAGGGGCTCTCCCGACTTGTAGAAGTTTCCAAAGCCAAAGTCTGGAATGAAGGTAAAAGTCTGAGGTAAGACATCACTCAACCACATACTGATATTTCAGAAGTAGCAGAAAATGGAGAGAAGGGAGCAGATGTACTGCTTTGTTCTCCACCTATTCATTTAAGCTATGCTCTTTTGTCCAGAGGATATGTTCAGAGAAATATCAGTAACTTTTGTTTTATTTTCAATTACCATAAATACATTTATAGGATGATCCTAGGGAGATTGAATTTGACTATATGCCTAATGTTGTTTATAGAGTAACTGCGTATTTCTTATTACCTGCTAACTTGATATTCATGTTAGCATCTAGCAGAAGGTTCTCTGTTTTGAGATCCCTGTGCACTATGTGGTGGCTGTGACAATACTCCACCGCTGAAAGAATCTGCCAGAACTTCTTCCGTGCTTCACTTTCACTTAAGTGCCCATTGGAGGTCAGATGATCTGCAGGACAAAATAGAGAGGCAGAGGATTTAGAAACACCTAGAGGAAATTTTTCATAATCCTGCAGGTGCTGCAGTCACTGTTTGACAGCTGACAACGCCAACCCTGGATTTTTAATCAGAAGATACGTATTACTCAGGAATGACAACAATAAAGCTATGGTTTCTAAATCTAAAGAACTGTTAGCTCCGGCAGTGAGGACTTACCAAACATTTCTCCATTCTTTGCAAACTCAGTAACAATGTAAAGCATATCCTTTGTCTCCATAACCTGCGAAGACACAAGAGAGGACATGCTTAAAAAAAAATGCAGATCTCTGTAGTTTCACTCATTTTTCTAAGAGCATTCTCAAACATATCAGTTCAATTATTTATTTGCTGCAGCAGCTGGCAGTAAAGGCACCTAATTTTGCACCACAATGCTCTTTCCAAGCAAACTGGTAGTGAAAAAGATAACAAATCAATGCTTACGTGCCTACAATAAACAATGGCTTCCCATGCCATTGTTCTTCTCACCATTACCATGCCACCTAATCTCCATAAGATAACTGATGAGCATTTCAATAATTTCATACACTACCCTGAATTGCTTTTTTGTTAAAATACGCATATATAGTTTTACAATTCAGCTGATATATTTTGAACATGCAAAGGCACTTTAAGTTTACAAAAAGTCGCCTTTGTTTCAAGGCTAGCTGGTACTCAGAACAGGAGAGGTATTTGCAACTTGGAAAAATCAAGAAGTAGTATCAAGTACCCTGCTCCCATTTGGTGTTGGCCGGGGACATGGCAAGCCTCCCATGCAAGTGACAATAGGTTGCTGTTTGTGTTCGGCAGTGCTTGATGCACATCAACAACTGTCAATATATCGCCCAGTGTTCACCTATCAGTCTAGTATCAACTTCCTTTGCTACTTGTTAATTTTTTCCTTTGGAGGAAAAAAAAAAAAGAAGAACTAAAAACCAAACAATGAATGAGAAATGCTGAGCACTTCCAAATTCATCTTCAGTTACTATGGCACATCTTTCAAATGTTGCATTTCAGATTTTAAAATACAACATTTCCCTGGAATTGGACTCTCAAAGAGCAGGTATTTTGTTTTGGAAGCAGAAGGCTTACAACATGTTAACAATCAAAAAAGCGTCAACGCTACTTCAAAGGCTGCAATTTCCTAACATGTAACCTTTCTGGAAGACTCTTGTCCTCCCCTCACTACAAGTACACACAGACACAAAATGAAAATAAACAGGGAGCAAAGGAAGAGAGGTTCCCAGTTTAAAAAACTGAAGGAAAGTGTTCTGGGAAAGTTGCCAGCTGGATGAAATTAAGACGCAGTGCTGAAACTAAAACAATGATGAAATAATACAAGAACACACACCCTACATTGGTATGTCATCTAATTCCATCCCTGCTTCTCAGTCTCCACCAAACAGGTAAAGCATCAGTTACAAGAACAAAGAAAAGAAAACTTCACTGAAAAGAAATTATGGTCCACTACCAACGTCATTTGCTCCATCAAGTGAAGTGGTTCAACTAGATGGAATTTAACCTGCTTTTCTAAAAGCTTCGAAATAGTATTTTCACCCACATCATTCCACTGAAATGAAATCAACCGAACTGTTAGAATGTTTCTGTATATCCTATACTGCCCTATGGGCAACAATGACGTCAGATGTTAACAGAGAATAATTTTTGTTATGATGGTTAATACTATAAATATCAAGCACTTCATGTGTGTCAAGGTCTTTAAAAATAATGCCTTGCCTAAGCACCTGCCTTACTGGCTCTTCAGCCTTACACATTAATTAAACTTTTTTTTTTTCCTTTTTTTTTTTTAAGCTAACAAACCCAACGGTAAGACTGCAGCTGATAATAGTGTTTACTACTGCACACGGACTTTCAGACCTGCTGCTTCATCCATCAATTCCTCTCTCCCCCCTGCCCTTCTAGACAGGTCCAGACAGACTGTGATACCTCATCTTCTTCTTAAATCCACATGGCACTATTTAAGATGATTAAGAGGAACTTATACCAAATGCTAATTAGATCAAATATTTAGAATTTGCAAAGCAGTCCTTGCTCACTAGACAGCTGTGATCCTGTTTTCTGCACAACACATTAATTTGTTCTTACTGTTAAAAATACCCATCACTGCAGAAACCAAACAAATCTAAACCAAAATTCGTGTTGCAAAACTCTACAAGGGGAAAGATATTTAAAATTCACTTTTAAAACTACACAAACTGGAACAGAATATGTCATTTTTTGACATATTCTAAGACACCAACATTTACAGGCTTTTTCTTTTCTACTTAGATTAGAATTCTAATTCTTAGATTGGTTTGGTTTCTTTGTTGTTGATTTTAAATCCCTTCCACTTATGGCAAACTCAACTTCTGTGCTTTCTTCTCTGCTATCCTACATGAGTTTAAGTCTTCCCCTTATCAAAAGCATGTAAGAAGTTCCAGTCCTATAAGCTGGAAAAGCAGAGGAGTTAGGAAAGGCAAGTTAATCATAGAAGTTCAGATAATCAGTTCCTTGATTTGAAACAAACTTCAGCTTGGTTTTAATTGTAAATTTTACAGTGTGTTTTGTCAAAAAGCTGTCTAAGGTATCAGAGTCTTGTTCAAAGAGTGATGAATGACTTTTAAAAAACCGAGTTTCTTTTCAGTGTTTTTCAAAAAGTATTTCCATATGCATTCTCTCTGCAAATATTTGATGTAAAATCATGTGCAAGAGAAGAGCACAAGCATATCTCATCTGCATGCTGCACTTCAAAGCTGACCTCTTACCTGATACAGTTTGATAATGTGGGGATGATTCAAAAGCTTCATTATCTGAACTTCTCTATAAATCTTCTCCAGATTGCTTGGGTCTAACCTTGTTTTGTCTATTATTTTTATCGCAACCTGCAGATTTAAAAAATAATAAAATAAAGTAACCCCAGACATTAAAAAATAGGTACTTTTACTGTTAAGATCTCTTTGAAAAAAAAAAAGAAAAAAAGAAAAAAAAAGAAGACACCACCCCCCCTCCCCGCACACACAAACTCACAAAATCCAAGTAAAGTAGTTTTTAAAGTACGGACTTGACAAAGCTGCTTCTGTTTTTCTGAACTGCATAGAATTCACGATACAGAATGTTTTCATTTTTCTTTTCTACGTCAAAGGATTACACATAAGGTAGTGAACAGAACTGCAGAAATTAGCACTGGACAGGATTCGGTAAATCTTTTAATCCATCCCATGCCAGTGAAAAACAGATTCCTGTAACAGACTTGTTTTTTACTGTAGTGACCAATATGGTTTTGACATGCACTACAAATGGAAATACGGTTGCCTGCCCATTAATAAGTTATTTCTACAAATAACACTGCAAGTTCTTTGTTCTTGAAACCTACACATGGAATGAAAAAATCAAACCCGTCTAAAGTCTTCAAAAGATCCTTAATTTGTTGGACTCTTCAGCAAACTAAGACGGAGTAATTCAATGAAGCTACCGTAACACTCAGAAACGTAATTTTTTACATATTCTGGCTCTGTTTTAATTTTACATGAACTCTACTGAACACACCGGGAGAACTCGAACCTCCTACGAACAGCCACACCAACTACTGGCGTACACTCAACAAGGCAGGCTAAGCCCGCCAGCCGGCTGGACTTTGCAAGGCTCGCTGCCGCTCTCTCCATCGCCAACGTCAGTTTATCTCACGATGCTCGCAGAGGCAGCCCACCGCCGCCGGCCCCGCAAGTAACAGGCTCTTCACCCCCCGTCCCCCCGCCAGCCCCAGCCTCCGCACCCACCTGCGTTTTGGTCACTCTGTGCCTGGCCAGTTTGACCACCGCGAAGTTGCCTTTTCCCAAGGTCCTCTCGATATCGTAGAAGCCGACTCGCAGAGGCCGTTGCTGGGCTTGTCCGGCAGCGGGCACGGAGGTGTACTCTGACATGATCACCATGATTTAGGCGGGTGGCGGGCAGCGCACGCCGCGCCTAGGAGGGGAGCATCCGCGCTGCCCCGGGACGCGGGCGCTCGCACCTGCACGGAGACGGCACAGCACACCCCGTCAGCCCCGTCCGCCGCCGGCCCCCTCTCACAACTCGGCGGGCTCTTCCCCGTTCCCAGAGCGGAGCCGCGGCCGCCCCGTCCGAGCCCGCGGCAGCGCCGGCCCCACTCACCCCCGGCCGCTCGGCGCCCGATGCATGCTCGCCAGACCCGCGCGCCTGCCGCCGCCCCGCGCGCCCCCCAACCGCCGGGCGCGGCCGTTGCCCGACCG